>RPOG01000056.1:330000-902500 GCA_008086565.1 Thalassoma bifasciatum
AACAAGTGGCTTTTTTATTTAAAAAGCTTTTGCCTTTCAATTGACTACTGGAATATACACATACTTATCAGTCTGTTAAAGTTTTGTGTGAGTGTACTATAAAAGTTTCAACCTCTTAATGTGCATGAAATGAAATCCCTTTAATTTGGAGAAAGGACCCTTTCATAAATGTATTCTTTTGTATTTAACTTTAAGTGACTGGACCAATAAGACAAGATGAATATATCTGTCATGGCTCTGAGGAAGCATTTTTGGAGGTTTAAAGTGTCTGCTAGTCAGATAACATTTTTCTTTTCTTATTTTGTGAGCAGTGGTACTCATGACGCATGGTCTAACAAGGTCAAAGGCCAGCGGTGTCCTTGTCTCTCTTTCTCTCCACTGCACTGTTATCAATCAGATAGACAGAGCAAAGACAGATCAACTGAAAAACAAGCATGCACAAACTCACAATGACATGCACCCTTCAACTTACACACCGCCCTCTCCCTGGAAAAATGTAAGCAAGTTTCTCTCTTCCACACTGCTGGTTTTCCACTCCTCCGTGACTTCAGCTGACTTTTATTCATCATAACAGAATAAAAAATATAGATTCGACTCTGGAGATTAGAACAAAGAAAAAAATGAATGTATAGGCATAAAGGAAATAGAGCATGAAGAGGTGGATATATAGAGAGGGGGAAAAAGTGAGTGAAAGAAGGAGGGAGACAGAAAAAGGGTGAGGTGAGGAGAAAGAGAGATGGCCTCTCTAAGTGCAGCAGCACATAGGCACAGAGCTGTGAGTTCCCAGGCAAGACAGCATGAGCTGCCTATTTGTCAGCATTGATCAACCCATTAAGGGGCTGTGGTGGGAAGCATATTGGTTTTGGAGGCCAAAGGGGCAGAGAGAGACAAAGATAAAGCAAGACGGGGGGGTGTTGAACTCCTTTCAGCCTCAGCAGCCGCACGTCTGTGGGATGAAAAAGCCTGTAGTCTTCCTCTCTAATGTCTATGCAGTTCATTTTGCAGGGTCCCCGACGGGAAGGTAGTAGATGTCATTTTTCTTACAGCATCTCACGAGGCCCCGCTGTATATGTTATCTTAGCTTTCCACTGCTCCGATGCTAATAAGGAACTAGCTAGCTACTCAGACACCTTGTCACTTGTCCTCTTCCTTCATGTGTGAGTGTGTGCACTAAGTGTGTGTGTGTGTGTGTGTGTGTGTGTGTGTGTGTGTGTGTGTAAGTGTGGGTGGTGGTGGCAGAGGTGGGGGTGGGTCTTGGCCCTGGGGGAACGCAGGCTGCCTCTTCGCCCAGCCTCTGATGAATTCATATAATTAACTCTGCCTTGATCTGTTGGCTAATCCTGCACTCAGTAATAAGGGATTAAAATGTCACCTAAGCCACCTGCTGTTATTGAGCCCCTAGACTTTTTGTGCCTGTGTGTGTTTCTGTGTTTTTGTGTGTGTGTGTGTGTGTGTGTGTGTGTGTTACGAGACAGAAGCAGAGAAAGACAGAGACTGGAAGTGAAAGTAAAGTGGACAATTTCTATGCTGGAAACATTTCTTTAGTATTCACAAGAATAACTGTGTACAGGACATTGTCAAGTAGCTCAAAGAATCAGACATTCCTAAACTCCTAAACACTCCCTTTTGCATCATAGCTCCATTCAAAGCTATAGTTTGGCATTGAACTGAACTCTCTGATTTGGCAGGAAGCTGGAGCAGAAGTTGCAGCAGACTTGCTCTGAAAACTCATTGTCACAGTCACTAAAAAGGGACCTAAAAGTGGGACATGCCGGAAGGTGGGAGTTGAAAAATCTTTTCCTTCCCTCCCCTCTCACCATGACCTCCTTGGACCAAGTAAAAGAAAAAAAAAAAACAAGGAGAAAGAAAAGAGAGCCAATTGGTTGGCTAACAGCCCATAGACCAACAGCCTGCCTGCCGGCCACCTCCACTTGGTTGCCTAGCAACCCCAAATGTACTTTTGGGCTGTCTAATGACTCTTGTTGCTGCAGAGGCACAGGGGCTACTAATGAAGCCCCCTGACCAATCGCTGCCGTTAAAGACCTGGAAGCTGACTGATCACTGGACAGGGAGAGTGGGACTTCAAACTACCCTAAACCTCTTTTCTAACCCCAAACTGAGCTGTTATCCAGACACATTCACACACACACACACACACTTAAAATATGTCCAAGGATCACACCTTAACTTACTGCTCACATTTACTCCAGCTGGTCTGAATTCCCTCTCCTTCACACCACCACACATCAGCTTCATTAACTTTACACCAACTCACATGTAAACAAACTCAGTGCAGAAAGAGTGGTCATGTTCCAGATGGGAAAAAAAAATATGGATAAAAAAACTCATCTGTCTGGCCAAACAGTGGTGTAAATAATGTGCACACTCTCAGAAGGCCTCAGTTCACCCTCTGATCGAAAAATAACTTAAAGCTCGAAAAAAGTATTTGTCAGCCCAACATATAATGTGATCCTCTAACTGTTACAGATTTACTGCAATATGTTGCTTGTCTGTTTGTTTGTACCTACCTGGCTTTTTGGAGCCATCCTGTCATGGAAGACAGATAATGGCACAACTCTGCAGGTTCCTGCGTGTTGAAATGCAGTGGGTTTTTTTTTTTTTTGCCTTTGTTGCAAACAGCTTATGTATGGTGGAGTCCTGTTCAGCCTCTGTAAAACACAAGACACAGCAGTCAAAATGTGAATGTTATCTTGAATTAAAAAGTCTCTCAAGTTTGACCCTAATGTGTACTCAAACAATAATGGCTGTCCAAACATATCAAAACTATCCCACACAACAAAACTTGTGAATTACAATATTTGTGTTATGGACAGTGCCACAAAGCAAAGTGAATGTACCCCCCCAGACTGAGGCCATCTGCCACTCATACCAGTTATGATAAAGGTTCAAAAGATGGAGAAACAGTGACTGGCCAGAACAGAGTGTCTCAAAAGCAGTTAAAGTTAATCAGAAACTTAGTCGGAGTGGCTCTGTAAGAGGCCAAGAAATGTGGTATTACTGAGTAAATTGTTTAAACATGTCAAGCCCAAAGAGACTATCTGGAAAATGCTAATGCTGAACTTTTTCTTTTCTTTATCAACTGAGATGGATTGACCAATGAGGAATAAACTATAGGCTGTTTTCCTTTTAATTCTATTAATGGTGAAACACTGTGCCATGAGTGCTTTGTGATATGATTACATTTTAATTCAGTTGAAATGCAACATGGTAATGGAATACTTTTTTTAAATTCAAAAGATGTGAGAAGCATTATACCTCACTTTATCTAATGTTTTCTGTTATTATTACCAACTGAAAATGTACATTTTGCATAAACAAGATTTGGTCTCAAAGTATTCTTCCAAAACCAGGCTTGAAAGGGCGAGTTTCATAAATATTGTCTTACATACAGAATAATAAAAGGTGTGTTATGGAAAGCAAAATATTTCTGATGCCATTGCCACCATTGATGAGGCTATGTGACAGCAAATATGGCAAGAAATCGAGTATCGTCTGGATGTGCTTCATTCAACTAATGGTGCCCATATAGAGTTGTATTAACACTCGGACTACCAGAATTCCGCAACTAATAGAATGACCAGAGCAGACATTTTGACTGCTCAGACATTATTTGTATATAATAAGGATAATCAGTAAAAGATATAAGCATAAATTGATGTAAAAGGTAGATAGACAACTGAAGACACAAATGGAAATTATGATGAATGAGAGTTAAATGAACATGCTTCCAAACACCAAGAGACATCACTGTCTAAACCTGCTCCATCGGGCTCTCCCTCATCAAGGCTCTGGAACAGGGTTCAAGCCTCCATATCTGTCATTCATCTTCCAGTTGTTGTTTTGCGTCCCCTGGGTTTTGAGTGAAGCTAGGGCTAAATTTTAGCCTCACATAACATCAAAAATAGCACAAGAATAGAGCAGGAGAAAGAGAGGGAAAAATGTAGCAAACAGTGAAACATGACACCCTTTGTAAGAAGAAGGCAGTCAATTTGACTGCGATGGTCATTTGAGGTAGAAATAGGCATATCTCTTTTATGTTTTGAAATTTTAAGGATAAAACAATGTTAGAATAAAATATACACTCATTTAGGAATTGATACATAAGTTTTATTTGTTAAAAGATGAGTGAGTGTTAAAAGAGGTAAAAAACAAAAAAAAAATTATCATAACCACTCGACAATAACACAAATCGGGTAAAAATATTTTATCAACTGTCTTTGTAATAAATATGTACATATTGTAAAGAGACTTTACGGACACCTTGCATATCATGAAATGTAAATTGTCACTTTTTACTTTGAATGTAATGCAATAGTTTTTGTTTTGTTTTTTTTTAAGTTATTTTTTTGGCCTTTGTGCCTTTATTGATAGAGGAGGACAGTGGATAGTATCGGAAAGGGGAGAGAGAGTGGGGAGTGACATACGGGAAATTGGCCACAGGTCGGATTCGAACCCGGGCCGCCCGCTCGAGGGCAAACCTCATGGTGCGCAGCCATATCCACTAGGCCATCCGCGCCCCGTAATGCAATAGTTAGTAAAGATTAAGTAAAGTAAATTGAAATTTAGCTCATGGCATTTGCATGATGTTTGAACACAGTTTGTGGGTCAACACAACACTGTCTTTCTTGGTGACTCTACAAACACTGTACACTTTAGGAAACGTAATGGTTAACTTCTGCAGATTACAAAAGAAGTGATATTCTGACTTAGTCATATGTGGAGTTTTGTGTCTGCATGGGTCAATTTGGACGGGCGTGACTGTGTCCCTCTTTGTCAACAGCTTAATGCACTTGTCTATGCGATGCATCCGTCATCTCCCGGAGCTTTGTTCCCATGTCACAGCATATTGCTAGGCGTGTACGATACGTCCCCAGGGTGTCACCATGTATACGCCTGTCTATACAAGTCCAGCAGTCTTTGGTCTATATTTAGGCTGTGGTCAACTGCTGTCAAGTGCTGCATTGCCCAAGGGCCTGACGACACCCACTGCGTTGCCCTCCCTGACTGATCTGAGGGGGTAGAGCTGTGTGCCATTCACTGGCACTCACATGTTGGACCCATCTACATGGCCTTGTTAGAAAGATAAGCGAGTTGAGTGACGACAGAAAACGTGGGCCAAATATGATGAGTGGCAGTCTCAATGAGCATGGTTCTCTAAGAGTGGCTCATACACAGAAAGAGGAGATATTATTCCTGTATCAGAGGAGGTATTGAGTATTTTTCTGTTTTCATATTCAGACTAAAGGAAGTGAAAGATATTAAACATAGACAAGAGAGCCAAGAGAAACTGGGGGAGTTTTTATCAACAGTAGGTACTTTTTAAAAGCTTTTTTTTTTTTTTTTTCATGTTCACTCCATGACGTTCTGCTTTTACCTCACTATGGGATGGATCTTCAAAGGTTTTTTATTGATTCCCTACTGTTAACCTTTCACAAAACTCTTTCACAGTAATACCATTTAGTGGCTCTCAGTGGCTTCCAGGAGGAGGTGGAGGAGGAGGAGGAGAAGGAGGAGAAAGGGGCCGTGGGGGTGTTGGCTGTCCAGACTAGTGGCATATTGGTTTGTGAGTTGCAGAAAGAGATTGTGAAAGAGGAAGAAGGGATGGATGCAGAGAAAAAGAGGGATAGCTAAGGGTCAGGGATGAGCAGGATATAGCTGGTGACTGGGAGTCTGGAGCCAGGAGGGGGACAGGAAGAGCAAGGGCCAGCTCTAGAGGACCTCTCCCTGTGGGGCTGGGAGTGGCTGATGTAATGGCATTAATCTCCAAGTGCCATCTGACACCCAGTGTGGCATCGTCATTGAAAAGTGCTAATTCTGCTGAACTGTGAGGGGAATTCAGGCATCTCTAGAGGCAGTGCCCTGGATTAATTAAACACGCTGGCATGGAGCAGTGCACAGATTTATCTCCTTTACGCCATCAGAACTGTTTGATTTTGTTTTTCACTCAAATAGCAGGACACACTCAGGACATTAACGCCAGGAACACTGCCATATTACACTTGTTTTCTTCTCACTTCACATATTGTGGCATTTGCTCTTTTTGTTTTATGCTAACCCAGGATTTCCCCTCCTCTTTCTCTCTGTTTTTCTCTCTCCACTCTCTCTTTCTCCAGATGAACCGGCCCATCCAGGTGAAGCCAGCCGACAGCGAAGGACGAGGAGGTAATTAACCTTCTCCTGGTCTCCATTGCGCCCCCCCACCCCCCACCCCTTTAAAAAACACGCACACCCACAAACACACAAATACACAGGTACAGCACACACTCAATCCTTAATATTCTGCTCTCACTTGAGACACACTGGGAGTTAGTGGAGTAGCCCGTAATATAGGTCACTTGCTTCTATTGACTTCCCATCTGTGCCAGCAGAGGGGCTGTCTCAGGTTCACAGTCACTAGGAATGGTTCAAAGACGAGACAGAGAAAGAGAGATATAAAAAGGGAAAGAGACAACAAAAAATGAATAACGAGATGGGAATCTCTGTCTCTTCATCTCCACAGAGTGACAGTCGAGTCTGCTAAAAGAGCAGAGGAAGTGGCACACAGCCCAAACAGAGACTGACACCATTACTCACAAATACACAAGCTCAAAGTGGGATGTTTTATGATTATTTTTTCAAAACTCCTTGTGGTATACACAGGAGCTGTTTTTGTCCAGAAAGCAGAGCACAGCTAAAGACGAACACTTTCACTTCTTGAAAACAAACACGTAAATAACTCAGGGAAAAAAATAAAGAGACCACTGCCATTTCTTTTCTTTCTTTTTTTTTTAAACCATTCCTTTGTGTTTTATTTTTTGAGTTTCAATATAGAGTTTTTATATGCACAAAATACAAACTAATTAACCCACAACAATGCAAAGGAAAGTTCATATTGGCGATTGTTATGAACTTAATTTTCAAGTTCAGCTTTTACACCTCTTGGTATTAACCCCCCCCTGTCTTTTCATAGCTGATGGGTGATGTTGCAACTTTTGATGCAAAAATGTAACCATCTTTGTTTTGATTGATAGCTTGTCAGGGGCTCATCAAATCAGTTACTCATTATGAGGTGTGCCTGTGCTGAAATTCAACTAACACTCGGACAGAGCTGCTGTCACACATGCTAAGATGTTTATTTAAAGACAGTTTGAGTGGTCTCTTAACTTTTTCTAGAGTTTTGTTTGCTGAGGTTACTTCCAACTAGATTTTCTATTCTTTCTACTCCCTAAATTATGACATGTATGGGAGTTTTCAGAAATATCTAACTGCACAATCAGTCCCTAGTGTGGTCCTTGGACTGTACAGGACTGTATTCACAGGACAAAAGAAAATAAAAGGCTTTAAACCCAAGTGATGGGGGGGATCCATCAAAAGAGGTTCACAACAATCAACAAATTAATTAGTGTAGAGTTTTTGCTTTTTGTGTATGGTTAAAAAGGAGTTGACAACTTATAAAAGGCACCACAGGTCTCACTAATCATACTGTTACAGGAAGTACATTTGGCCAACGTTTTAAATCATCTGAACATCATCTGAGCCCAATGCTTTGTGATCAATTTTTAACTGTACTTTCATGTTGTTAATGCATCATAAGCAATTTTATTATACAAGTATATAAATATAAATCTTGCCAAGTATATCCACCTGTCTAGAGCATGAATTGTGTTGTGAAGGCATATAATCCTGCTATGACATTGTGATAGTTTTCATTCAAGCTTTTTTACTCCATCTTAAGTCTGACGTACATTGTAATAAAGCAGATCATTGTAAAGCCATTTACAGCTAACATCACTGAGGTTAATATAGATTAAGCCAGTTAAAGATCTGCATGAGCGACATTAGATCTGATTGGTCCAGTCCGTGTCTGCCCTGTGCTCTCATTTCTGAGTGGTGATTTAGCCTAGGTCAGATTAGACTCAGCCACCCTGCTGATTTATATGGTCAAGTGTGAATCAGATGGTCTATTTCTATTGCCCCACACACCCCCATGTAGATCTTATTTTTTTGTCATGGCGGCAGTTAAATTAAAGGCCATCTAAAAACAGGAAAAGTCTGACCGACAAGGCCTGGGCGAGAGCCAATCGGCATTCTCACCAAGATAAATTGGATCTCTGGGCTTAAGAGGGGAGGATGGATGGGTCCCAATATCAATTACTCCCCTTTTTCAGCAGGAAGAGAATGGAGATGAACAGGCAGTGTGAATGAAATACAGAAGGCTCTCAGGCTGGCAGCGCCCCTGCTAGTCTGTCAGATGAACTTTCTATATGGGAGGACAGGATAGGACAGAGCACAGAATGAAATAAGACCAAGCAGACAGGCCCCAACAGAGATATTGAGCGTTAATGGCAACAGGAAGTCGGCAGACAGGCTGGGGAAGTAAACCACAGACACAGCTGACAATGAAATGAGATTTACTATGAAGGCCTGTGGTTAAAGGAAGATAGACAACCCAGCAAGGGCTGGCTAAAGAAGAGCAAGCACCATGGGATTCATCTGTGGGAGGCTGAGGACCAGTTAGGTGGACAAGTCCCAGTGGGGCTTAGAGATTGTCAAACCAGGGGACATTTGCACCTCTGAAACGGAGTCACATTTATCACTCTACTCAATTATCTGTCATGGGAGCTTGCGCAGGGGTCTGGGTTATATTCCTGTATAGGTATTAGGGCCCATTACTCCATTTGGAGACTCTAGTAGCCTCTCTTTTGTTCAAATGCCCCTGAGAGATGTTCATTCTCTCGAGATATGAGAGTGACGGGAGTAGAGGTAAAACCAGAGCTCAGAAAATGACACGGGTGGTGCCCAGTGCCGTACATTCCCAATGCCTGGTTTCCATTGTGGATCACAGGGATAGTTCTCTGGTTGTCTATTACAATGACTCATGTCTTATTTTATTTTTGCTTTTTTGGATTATCTTGAAGGAGTAGAGCATGGAGGGGGAGCTTCACAGCTTATAAATCTATTTCTGTTCCTTGAGTCAGCTGACCTCTTCACCACAAAGTCCACATTTATCTGATGTGCTTAACACCACTTCTTCTCTGACCAATTCTATCAAACCATGATTTCAACTCAGAGATACTGAGACGCAATCGAGGCATGGGTCTTCTGCTCCATCGCTCCGTGGTCAGTGAAAGAGCAGGCCAACTACTATATCTCCACTTGAAACACAAGCAATTTTCTCCGACTCAGAAAGCGCAGAAATGCTTTTTCTATTGCTTCCCTTTTTTCTTGCTCGTTTCTGCCTCTCTCTGTCTCATTGGTGCCGAAATGCAAAGGAAGAGAGGACTAGAATGATAGAAAGAGGTGGGGATTTAGAGCAAGGCCCATGAAGGAATGTGAGGGAAGGAAGACAAGAAAGACAGAAAGGAGGGAAGAGATGACAGGATGAGAAAGTTAACGGAGGGTGATGGAGGCAGCTGAGTGAATCTCAGCACTAAATCATCTCAGAGCCGCCCCGTCCCTATCTCCTCCTCGGCTCGCCTCGCCAGGAATCTTTTTCCTCCTGACCTTGTCTGCCGCTGTGTCTGTGAAGAAAAGATGGGGCCAGATTATCTATGATTGGAGATGGCCATTATCTAAACACAATCTTGGAGCCAGGTCCCACTTCTCTAGCCACTGCTGTGAGACAGGAGACCACGCTGATGAGAAGAGAGATGACGGGTCAGCCAGCAACACCCTCTTCTTTTATTAACTCTGATAAGATGGGTTTAACACTCTCTGAAAATACCCTGCAACCTCCATCAACAGACTTTTCCACAAAGGGGCACTCTCTGCGTGTTGTCCATAGCTCCCCCATACTTTTGTTTTATTGGATACTTATACAGTGCCAGGAGCATCGTAATCCCTGCATGTGATACTCAGCAGCCTTTTAATAACTCCTCCATGCTCTTTAGTCTGTCTGGCTGAGGGGGAGTCTTTGTGAATGGCTCATGTTTGTCCTTGCCAACCTGCTGCTCCTTCAGAAGGTTGACCCCAGTAGGGGCAGTGGAGAGATTGACAGGACCTTAAGATGTAGCGCGCTGTGCTGTCACGGCCCACACCCCAGCAGGTAGTGAAGAGTGAGGGGCTGCTGGCTGAGCTCAGTCTGGCGAGGCCACAGGGGAGGGTCTGTCTGGAGGCTCCTCACGCCCACAGAAGAGCGCGCTCCACTTTACATGCAAATGAAGCCAAAAGATCCCTCTGTGCCTCTGGACAGGATCGTGCAAAACTCTGAAAAGTCAAGACGAACCCTTGCAGCGTCTGATATGTGTGTGTGTAAATGTGTGTGTGTCTGTGTGTGTGAGAGTGTGCAGAGAGATATACGAAATGACTCTGAGACACATTGATGGACAAAAGATTTCAGGGATTTCAAATGTTGAACTTTGCAGAATATAAGGCTAAGATTTTGAGACATTGATCTAAATTAGTTCGACAGAAACTTAATTGAGCCATGTCTATCAGAGACATTTTCAGGAATTAAAAACAAGTTTCTTTGATGACTCTATGTTGGTTTTTGAGGGTTTCCACCGAAGCTCCTCCTCCACTCCCCTGAGGAACAGGGTGTAACAGTTCCATTGGTATGGGTAAAGCATCTACAAACACAAAGCCTGTATCCCCTCATCATGCCTGATGTGTTGACAATTTGAATGTTTGTTCTCCTCTGATTATTCCATTTACCACCTCACTATACTGGATAATCCACTTGCATACATCAGACCGCGACGAGCAGTAGAAAGGTTTGCTGTGTGGTTGCACATCATTGTCACTGAGAAAGGGTCTAATTACTTGTGTTAGCTGAGAAGGAACTAAACATGAGTAAGTAACAGAATGGGGCTTATTATGTAGTGGAAGGTGTTGCGTAAAGAAAGGAGAAAGCGTTGGGGGTTGACAAATGGAGCTGAAAGCATGCAGGTTGTTTAACAAGTATTAAACTAGCTCCTACATTAACTCTTAAACTACCACTTGATAGTGCATTTTAAAGAGAGAACTATTAAGTTATTTATTAATTTTACATATTAATTAGAAGAAATGACTTAACTAAACATTACACAAACCTGGACTGAAACTAGTTTTTTTAAAGCTAAAAAAACCTTAGTTTTGGGGGAAAAGACTTTAATCTGTGACTTTTGTTCTACAATACAGACAATGTGATGCAATTTAAATACATATGTTTGAGACCCCCAGGGCAAAACTAATCTGTGCATTTTTAACAAGAAACTCGATTGTCTGAGTTCCTTACATAGAGCAAGTTTATTTGCGATTTTTTGAATCATTCATTTTTAATACTGGCATCAATATTTGTATCATATAGTCAACAAATGTATCTTTTTTTTCAAAAATTCTTAATTCATCAGTCAAATAGTCCTTATTGATTCAGTTGTTAATGTTTGATGGTCATGTGTTACTTTATTAACCTATTAATCTCCTGTTTCCAGTATTCACATATTTGACCAATGACACAATCTTTACTCCATACACAAAGGTGTGTGAAGCTGCAAAGGTTTAAAAATAAGATGCAGCTTCAAGGAGGACTCACAGTCATGGTCTTTGAGGCAACATATTCATGTTAAGTAAATAATTATTGAGTGTTGTCCCGCATTCAGATCATCAAGTACGTGAGCTCTCTGATGTAGATTTTAAGACGGCACACTATGCAGAGTTCACTGCAAAATTGATGGCATGTTGAAAAAAGTGTAAAAAGAAAAACTCTAAAGAAAGAAAGCATAAAAAAGGTTAATTGAAAGTTCTCACATACAGTGGTGCCAAGAATTGTGATAACACCTGTCAGCGCTGAAAGTTTTGTTTGTTTTTCCCCTGCAAAGCATGTTCTTAATACATGCAGCTGATTACAAAATCACATGTAGAGAATCTGACGTTTTTTTTACCTTTAACTTTGATGTTTGGCAAGTTCACATTTTCCAAAGTTACAGCAGAAAATGTTTGTCATAGTGTCAATATATTTTCTAGGAAATTCAACACCAATGTCATCCCATGTCTCCTGCAACTCAGGCCAAAAGCTTTCCTTTAAATGTACAATAGATCTGTCCAATTTATTTTTCATCTTGCCACTAATTTCCTGTCCTGACTTCAGAGTACAGTCTATTATTTTTAGTGTTCTTTTTTTGCTAGAAAAATGACATAAATCCCCTTATGATGGCATGATGACGACTTGGTAGATATTTCATTTACAGTATTGATATTTCAGTGGCAAATTCAACAAAGAAATTGAAACCTCTTAAATGAGCCAAGTGTTGTAATATTTTTGGCCTTCACTGTATATGAAGAGTTTTCATGTTTTTAGTCAAATTTTCAAATGATTCAAGATAATTTACTTTCATGACATTTTTCACATCTTAAAGTCTCTGATGTCAGTTATGCAGCGTAAAGTTAGGAGGGCATTGGGAAAGTTAGTGCAAATATAAAACAGCTACGCTACAAAACAGAAGTGTGTCTTCTATAAGGGATCATTTAGTATCTTTTCTCTAAATCTTGCAAAAATTGCTGAATTATCATTATCTAAAACAGTCTCTCTGGTTCTCAACAGAGCACTGCTTTACACCAGGACATACAGTTTATGCTGAAAAAAAACAAAGTCTATCTTTATTAAGAAGCCATTCCCAACATTTCATACACTCTGTCTTGTTCGCCCACATGTGTGAGCGTGTCTGGTGGCGGGCCTCCCAGGCAGCAGCGCAGCAGCATCAGGCTTCTCTAATGAGACCATAAGAAGCACAACTTCTCTGTTGTGCTGCCTGGAACATTAGTCTGCATTTGAAATGCACCCAGCGGCCTAGCAGGCATCTTTTATCGTTGGATGCAGCTGTCCATGCTTTCTGAACACTTACTACTAGCAAGCTTCCCTGACTACTGCCAGCGGGCAATAAGTGATAGAATCATGAAAAAAAAGAAAGAAAAAATAGAAATATTTACCACGACACAGGAGCAGAAGAATATTTCTTTTAAGAGAAGCTTCCTGTTATTGGCAAACAAAACCATAAACTTTGAAAAGTAGACTTCGCAGCAACTGATTCTCTGCCTGTAGAGAAAGAAAAAGCTGAGGGATAACAAAGCAATATAAAGATAGCAATGGAGATACAAAGAGAGAAGAGGAAAAGAAAAGCAAAATCTATATGTATAGACTGCAGCCTGTGACACAAGTAGCACTTTATTCCATGGAGAGAAGCATCAATCTTGACAGCATATGGCGTCTGTGCAAAATCCATTAATTTTTAATATACCGGGTGCTGAAATGAAAAGGCTTCCTGAGACAAGCAATTGTCAGATGTCAGCAGTGTTTTGATAACTTTTTTGATCTCCTTTTTTTATTTGCATTCATAAAATGAGACTGTCCACATGCCACCTTGGTTTGGACATGGCTGGAGTTTGACATGGAAGCATTTTCTATACAATTGCTTCCATCTAACAGTCAGGAGATGAGGCACCAGGGAGGAAACAAAGAGATGTGGATTACTTTGCATTTGAGTGTGCACTGACTGAGGCCCGGGAAAGAGAAAAAAATAACTCTAAATGTCATCCTACACAGAGGCATTGATACACTGTGTACATTTACACATGAATCAAAACCAAGAAAGGATATGTTAACAAGCTAAATAGCCACATGTTCCCAGTCTTCTTCGAACAGTCGACCCATTTTTGAATCTCATGCATACTCTTGATTCAAAAGAACACAGATACAGGAGTAGTGTTTAGGTATGCACTGATAGAAACAAATCAAAATGACGTAGCCAGGCTTCCTAACTACCACACACATCCTCACACATTATCATTTTAAAGTAGAGGCAGGGCTTCAAAGTGCAGATTACAAAGGTCTCTTCATAGGAGAGCAGAGGAGTGCTGTAGAGCTCAAATGTTCTCCAGCTGTGTGGCTAAGCTCTGTTCGAGGGATAAGATGAGCCCTTCTCAATGAGAGATAAGTAGCAGAGGTCAAACAGTAAGCTCAATGAGTTTTGTCATACTTTTCGCACTTCTATATCCTCAGACAGCTCTATATGAAGGTCCTCGACCCTCTTAATGCAAATACATGACTATAATCCAAAAGAGTATTCCCTTTTCTCCCTCTCCTCTCCCCTGTTTTAATGGATAACTCTTTGGAGTCATGGAGTCATCTCCTCATGCAGAGGGTGCATTACAAGATATTTATTCATATTCATAAAATGCCAATTTAAAGCAAGAGAGTGGCCATAGGAGATGAGCAGGGAACTTGGAAAATCCAATAAGAGATGCTTTAGAGACAGGTGCAAAGCGGACTAATTAATAGCAATCTATACTCTGGCCAGGGCACGCAGTGGGCCGACTGAGACGCTCTTAGGCCGGGCAATGAAAAGATAGCAGCTCCAAATTCATTTTCTCACCGTGGCTCTCCCAAAGGATGGCTCCCAAGTACACTCACACTTCCTTTAATGCCTGCACTGGGGTGTAATTTATTTTTGCGTTTGCCAGCACATTTGGAAAGTTCATTACTTCGCTCATGGCTTGTTAATTAGCCTTGTAAAGCCGCCATTAGATCTCCTCGGGCCAGGACCGAGATGAGACTTTTGTCCCAAAACATTAACACACTGCAGGAGGCCTGTAAAAGTGCACTCTGCCCATTTGCGTCGTAGCAGTGACACCTCAGTGAAACAGTGAAAGATGAAGGGACAATCAAAGCAAAGTCACGTATGCTCTGGACAGGCTGACTGCCTCGTTTCATGTTTCACCTTTGCTGCCATGTACAGAGGTCAGGCTCATTTCTCTCTAACACCTGTTCAGGGCTGACTTTACAGCTACGCAGCTCCTCCACTGATGCCCAATATCCACTTAGATGCCTGTCCTCCAGTCCGTCTTTCTCTAAACCCTAGCGGACGGTATAAATGGCTGTCTCTGTGGTGATCTCCTCTTGGTTCTCGCTCACTTCCAACCCTGAAGCTCCAAGGAGGAGTGGTAATGAGCGGTAGTAGCAGGCTCAGCTGGTGGGTTGGAGAATCCCTGCTGTGTGAGGCGTGACTACAGGAACACGGACTGACACCACAGCTACAACACCAGCCGAAGAGACCAGGCACCGTGGCCTTATTGATTATGCAGGTGCTCATTTGTGTGGCCAAGCGGGTAGCAGGCACGTGTCTCATTTGAACTTTACAGGAATGGAACAGGATCCGATTTACCTGCTACAGAGAAGGAAACCTCGGTGCTTTATTTTTATAACAGCTGCGTCTAATGGGGCCTGGCAGGTACAGGAGGCGTCACATCTGTCGAGGCCCAGGTGATGCTCTCGCCCTTCGCTCCTCCCTGCTCCTAGCCCCATTCCCTACCAGTCAAATGACTCACACTGAAGATCAACAGTGCCATTCCCAATAAACTCTTCTTCCTCTTCCTGCCACTTTCCATCAGTTCCAGCAATAGGCTCTTGCTAGTAGCCATTTCATTCCACAACACAGTGGAATAGGGGATGCATAATGTAGAAGATGTAAAGAAGATGAATGCACTGTCGAGTGCCAGTGCACTGGGGAGATTAATTAGAAAAATCCAGCCCTCTGACTGGTCAAACTTTAAAGGTGTTGAGCCCATACATCTAGGCCTTAGTGCTCCCCTCTGGTACTCAAAAAATAAAGCGCATAAACTGTCGGAGAAGGGACTGGGAAAGCCAGTGGAGAGGCACAGCTACATCAATCCTCAACTGCGATTCATTCCAGATAAGTACTGGTTGGGAAATTGGGAAATGTCATTTCTTCATGCAAGCCCAAATCACTAATTTGGCCAACAATTTGACTTTAAAATAGGGAATGCATTAAAGCTTTAACTCAAATTTCCTTGACCACTTACTCGTACATTTCTGGTACTGATCAAGTTTACAAAAGATGTCATTGTCAGAGCCCGAATGTAGCCAAGATAACTCAGACATCAAAACTGACATTGAATTTAATTTCACACTCCTGCATTCACGTTCATATTTGCATTGGAATAATAAAAGGGGATGAGTTTTATCTACAGCATATTTCATATTTTTTGTCAGCTTGTGGGGCTGAGATTGATGTGAAACCAAGGGAAAACGTGCTGGCTCAGATACTGTTTAGTTGTGTTACTTCACTCAGGTTTAAATTGGGAAGAACATGTTGTACTCTCACTTATTAAAACTCCTACTCCTTTGGAGAAAAGAGAATGCACTACCATGTTCATCTTCCATGTTATCTTTCAACTCAGCAACTTTAAGCATTGCTATGATCTAACAGTTTTTCTAGCTGTGAAAAATACTGCTGCTCTCTTTCTACCTTTACCACAAACCCACAGTGCTCCAAATATCATCATCAAACATCACTGTGACAGACATGAATAGCTCACTGGAAACAGGAATATATCACCCCCCAAAGTAGGGTGGGGTAGCGCACCACACAACAGTAAGATCAACAACAATAACAACAACAGCAGCAGCAGCAGCAGCGGCAGCAGGATCGGCTCAACGCAGTCTACTGCTGATAAAAGAGGAGGGGGGGTTTGAGTAGCACAAGTTCCTCTCAGCTCAGCAGAACGGTGCGATCAGCTGTGGCATTTCTCTGTTCTCTCCTCTCTTTCACCTTCCCTCCTTCTTTCCTTCACTCCCTCACCCCCTTTTCCTTCCTTTCCTTCCTCTCTTCCTATCCAGAAGACAGGAAGCTGTTTGTTGGAATGCTGGGCAAGCAGCAGAGCGAGGACGACGTCCGGCGGCTGTTCGAGACCTTCGGCCAGATTGAGGAGTGCACCGTCCTGCGGGGGCCTGATGGGGCCAGTAAGGGTCAGAGCCCACACACCTCCAACTTTCTTCTTTCCTTTTCTCTGTCCCTTTTTAATCCCTCTCTCTGTCTGTCAGTCTCTGTGTAGCTGAGCAGTCTCTAACTCTTTCTTCACTTTACATGTTACGAACAAAGCTTCACCTGCTCCTTCTCATTGACATTGTTTGCGATTCGCTCTGCTCTTCTGACTAACTCATCCTCCCCTTCAGCTTTCCTTTTTTTCACCACCTCTTGTGTGTCTTGCATTTCTTTTATACCTCATTGTCACTGTGCTCCGACACCTCTCCTCCTTCCCACTTTCCTTTTTCTTACCGCTTTGTGCGTTTCCTTTCCCCTTTGTCTTCTCACTCTGCCTCTCCTTTCTTTCTCCTCTTTTTTTCTTCCCTCCCAAATTTCCTCTTCTGTTCTCTCTTCATCTCAGGAGCTCCTTTCACCCTGAGCTTGTTCTTTACAGATCCATCACACAACACCTCGCCTTTTTTTTTTTCACTTTTCCTCGCCCTTCTCTCTCTCTCCCCCTCCTCTACCTCTTCCTGTTATCTGAAAAGCTGAGGGGTTGTAATCATGTTTGTTTCCCACATTCCCATCATCCCTCCCCTGGGATGCTATTGGACGATAATGTCCTACTGTAAATAAAGCAGCCGAGCTTGGGGTTTTTCACTGCTGTCACTCACTGTGTGGCGGATTTGCCAGCATTCAGGAACAGCTTATGCATTCATGTCTGTGGCTTATGTGCTATTTAGTTAGCAGAGCATGGCTGAATTAAAGATGCCTATGAAATGTGCAGCACAGGTGTGATTGTTCTGGGAGTGCAGGAGTCTCCCCATCATCTTTTAATAGGTTTCTGTCTTATAACCATATTTGGAGCGATAACGCCAATGGTATTGCTTTGAACCTTTACCTTCCTTTCTCTTTGTGATTTACTCTCCTGTATGAAACAACTGAATGTGTGAAAAGCGTGTGTGGGAAGGCGAAGGAAGGAAGCGAGGCTACTGAGTATATTGAAAAGAAAAGGTGGCTGTGCCAAACCACCAACCTATCTGTGTCAACATCTGTTCCCCTTACTGTTAATCCCGGGTCTATTGCTCCGCATCGCCCCAACGGCCTGCTAACTTTCTTTCTCCCTGGCTTGTTTCCGCTCCCTCTCTTCTAGTCTGCCAGCATGCCTCAAGCTGATTGACAGCACATAAAATGAAATCAGGCCCGGGCTGTTGTGTCAGACAGGAGCTGGTTTTCTTCCTCATTCTCGCCTCCACTTTTCGACCCTCCTGCACCCCACACCTCATATCTTTTTTTTTTCCCCTTTTACCTTCCTCACATGCCATATGTTCCCGTGTTGGTATTTGTCTCTATTGCTACCAGCTGGATCACCTGTTCTTCAGGTTTTAGCTGCTCTGGAATGGAAAAGGTGTATAGCATGTCTAACAGGAATCCTACCACCAGACAGAGGTCTCATATGTAGGTACCTGGTCCTATCACTGTCTGCGAAACAGTCCCACGCAATCATTATGGGATGTTACGGCAAATTATTTTGCCAGCCGCCTCGCTTGGGATGAGGTTGGCGTAATTTGAATGAGACAGACCTTGAAATTGACGGTGCTATCTGTTCCATGATGGAGGCTTTGTCCCCTGTTGATGTAAATTTATGCTACTCAGAGGCTTTTTCAGTACCCCTCTTCACCCAATAAAAAGGCCGAGAAGTTTAACATCCATCTCTCTATGGCGCTGCTCCTCAAAGTACTTTTAAAGTGCAACACTTGCTGCCAGAGTTGAATAGAGCCCCGAATTGTCAGGAAAAATAGAGAGATGGCTTTTAGGTCTATAATTAAGTTGTGTTATAAATGTCACCCATCCAGCAGGATGGAATTCATGCATACATATTATTACCCCGGGAATTCAAAAGGCAGTGCAGATCCTCTTGCTTGAAAGCAATACAATCTCTCTTTTTCCTTTCCCCCCAACTCATTCTGAGCCATCAAATTCAAAAACTCAAATGTGCACTATAATTTATGAGGCTGTGGCACTTCCAATTCTTTTGAGATGCTCTATGTTGTGTCCCTTAAGTTTTTTTTTTTTTTTTTGCTGGGCCAAGAAAAGCTAGGCCACAGCATTGAATTTTATGGTAGAGAAATTTGACATTGTATGTTTGACATGACTTTGCGGTTGATGGTGTGAGCCAAGCCCTGCAGTTTTAAGTTGTTGGGTTTTTTTTCTGGGGAAGCTGAGCTGCTGGGGTCACCAAAATTCTGGCATGGTATCTGAAAGCCTTGTTATGGAAACAACAGCAAGTTATGTTGCCTTACAAATCCAAGTGGCTTTTCCAAGACCAAAATGCCCATTATTATTTCAACTACAAAGGTTAAATGCATTTGTTCCTTCAAAGGGAGAGCCGCAGTCAAATGGCACACAGTGGGCAGACGCACTTTCAGTTGGACAAATGAAGACCTTTCCTGCCTCCACCCGGAGGGCTGTGCAGGCGGAGTAAAAGGGTGCTAGAGTGCTGTGACAGAATCAAAGCTTTCTTTGACTTATCTGTTAGCCTCTGTAGATCTATACAGCTTCATAGACATTTGAAGGAACAGAAAACACATGGCCTTTCATACCCATCAAATCTCAGCACACAAGAGTGTCAACATGCTCAACATTTATATAATGCGTTGCTTGAAGCTTCAACTACATTTCCCTGTTAAAGAATTATCATTTACATTGTTGGATAAAGCAATGACAAATCACTGCCTGACCCCATGTACAGTAATTTAGAGAAGTCATCACTACTATGAGAAAGAGTAAAGTGGTGTAAACCCATTTATGTAACTGTTTTAAACAGGTATCGGTCGTTATATGAGCATCTGAAAAGTCTTTCTGCTCCTGAGCGCACGCTGCTCGGCTAATGAAAAAAAGGGGCAGAATTAATCCACGAGTTTGTTAATTAGGTATCTCTTGACTTAACACATGAGCTACCTGAAGGCAAGGATAAGAATAGGACATAACAGAATACCTCGTGAAGTCTCTGACGACCATAAAGCTTAGAGAAATAGCTCCTGTTTAATTTAATGGCTTCTGGAAAATTACCACATTTTACCTCCACTGTATTTCAGCTCACTACCTTTCTCTTTATGTTTTAGTGGTTTAGCTTCTGCCCTTACCGACACACAGATGCACTATTTAATCATATGCTTAGAAAATGCAACCTTCTAAAAACATATTGTGCATTATTATTATCTACTTAAATCATTTTTAACATCATTTGAAATGTTAATGCGATGAACATCCAGAGCACCGCTGCCAACAGCCGTTCCCTTGTCTCCCAGCCAACTTTTTATGTTGACTTTTCCTTTTGTGCACTAACCACACAACAGACTTAAGTTGATTTGAATGCCCCTTGAGCAAAGCCCCCTCCTCTATCTGAAATTATACGCGAGCAGAGATTTGGTTAGATAGGCAGATTATAATACTTTGCCTTTGTCATCATAATCTCTTTTATGAGTGACTGCACACAAACCACAATGTGTAAATATTAAACAGATTAATAATCACAAACAAGTCAGGGTAGTAAAATGCCTTGGCTCCATGCTCCAAAGTGGAGGGGGGTGGAATTAGAAATGGGCGAGGGACAGGATGTTCCATGCAGTTAATGCCTTCACTACAATTAGACTGATTTATTCAGAGCTATGTGCTGAACACACACATGGCAGAATATATTTACAAACTGGATAACATGAAAACAATGGTTATAAATGCTCCTCTCCCTGCCTGCAACCCAAATTGAATGGATTCTCTGATGTTGTGCCCCTCCCTCTTATTTCTCTTGTTTTCTGTGTGTGCAGGCTGTGCCTTTGTCAAGTTCTCCAGCCACGCAGAAGCACAGGCTGCCATCAACAGCTTACATGGTGGACAGACCATGCCCGTAAGTAACACACTGTGAAGCACACTCACAACATGTGTTTCTTGGAACCAGCTAGTTCATCTTAATACAGTTGCACATGGTTACATTTGCACATCATGTGGACGGTTCAAAATGGGAAGATGCGAGGTCAGTTGGAAGTCTTTTTCTTCCTGCCAGTTGGCCTTGAATTTATGAGATTTTTTTAAGCAGACTGGGACAAAATTAACAACAAAGAGGAGTTCAGTTTTTGTTTTTTGTTTTTGCATGTACTCCTTCAAGAAATACACTCAGCTTTGTCTCTTTTAGTTGTGTTGAAAAGTCCTGCACATCAAAAAAGCACTCTCTGGAGTATCAAAATGCCTATTATTCATACATTATTTGTCTGTGTTGTACATACATTTATAATTACACTGGGAACATATATATGCAGACACGGTGGTGACTCTTTACAGCACATCAACAGTCCTCCCTCTCACAAACATCCTCACTGTGTGTTATCGCACACAAAAGATTCCTGCAGTCAGCATCTGCCACCTCACAGCACACAGCTGCATGCTCCGTATCTGTCTCTCACTCAATACCCATTTTCTCTCTGCTTTTCAGATTAGCTTAAAAGTAGACAGATACAGAGTGTTTACATTCATAGCCTTATAAAGATAAGATTGCCTTCCTGCATATGAATCCTTGAATTTGTTCTCAGGAGACCAGGCGCAGCATATGATGCTATTTTACCTTAAAATTGGGAATAAAGACATAAAAAGAGGGGCAAAGATGATAAAATGGTAGAGTGCAAGATGCTGCTGATAGCATAAGTTTGGTTTTAGGTTGATTTTCAGTTTTGCTTGCTGTACAAGTATTACAGGTCTAGATTATATATCATTTTGCAGTGACTGTTATTGAACATTTAGCCAATGCTGG
This sequence comes from Thalassoma bifasciatum, assembly GCA_008086565.1. Taxonomy (NCBI): domain Eukaryota; kingdom Metazoa; phylum Chordata; class Actinopteri; order Labriformes; family Labridae; genus Thalassoma; species Thalassoma bifasciatum. Next base: position 351,544 of record RPOG01000056.1, read on the forward strand.
AGAAAACAATGTCATTCTTAGGTTTGCAGGGGAAAAAAAAGCAAACCAAAAAACATACAATCAATCCGGATAACATTTTACCAGCTACTTGTTGTTGTCATGTTGGTTGAAAATAAAGTAACATGAAAATAAAGTAACATGTTGGAAAAAAATAAAGTAACATTAATTTCCTTGATCTGTGAGAGCCATCATTAATATTTACTTTGTGTTTTTTTATTTTGGAGACAGTTTAATTGTTAAGAAATTAACAAGTAACAAAATTGGATGTAACAAGTAAAAAGAGAAAATCAAACTTTTGACACTTCATACTGTATGTCGTCATCATATTTTCTTAGAGTGGCCAGACAATTGTGTTTGAACTCTGTACTCAAAGATAAAAACTGTGATATAAAATGCTGTATCTTGAAACCAGTGTCCTGTGAATGCTAGACAACATGCATGCTGCAGAATGGTTTGCAAAAAAAAATGGGCTGAGGTAACAAAAAGAAAGGAAAAGAATAGAAACATTGTATATCTGCTCATTTAATGCAGCTATAGTTTGTCCCCTGTCGGGGGCCATGTTCTCTAAGAATAGTAACCATTTAAAACACTTAAGATACTTATGAAAGGAGGCTTCATTACTGTGGCAGAAGGGAGGTTAACGAGTTTGTCGATAATATTGAAAAGCACCCTACTGTTAAGATGGATCTTCAAAATGAGGTCGGATCAGCCACTTTTGCTTCTTTAACTGACTCCTGAATTTTCAGCATTAAGTCGTTCATAACATTGTGTGACACTTGTAGTTTGTCAGCCTCCTGGCAACTCTTGACATTTTCTCTTCATAGAGATGGGGGAATCTATCATATGGAGAAGTATTGTTCGAGTGTTAACTTCTCACTCAGCCCTGCTGCATAAAAAAGTTTGCTTAAATCAAGGCTTTGGTGCAACATGTCAACCATTACACAGCCTCCAAACCTGCAGCTCTTTTCAATCTACAGTTAATCATGGATTGGATATGCCTTGAACAAGGCCACCATAAAAACACAAGCAAAAAGAAATGATTTTCTAAGCATCTTCCTGCCAGTTCTGTGTGTGTAGAGAACTGCGCAGCTGGACACACACACAAGCACACGCACACACACAAGTACACAGTCCTCCCTGGCAGACATCCACACCTTCACACACTTCACTGATGTTCCGCAATAAATATTTACGGACGCTCCCTGGCAGCCAGATAGTGTCCTGGAAGCCAGATGTAATTTACACATCTTTTTGATGCCGCCTCATTTTGCATTACATTGAAGAAGTGAGGGAGGGAAATGAGTAGTGAAGTTGCTTTAACTTTATGCGTGGTTGTTGTGCTCAGTGGAGACCAAACTTTTTGGCGTGTAAACCACAGGGGTCGAAATTTAATAAGCAGTGGGCCATGAGCGTGAGAATAATCACGCCGTACACTCATTGTGCACAATTATGACAGGCATCTTATTGAAATTGATTATAATCAAGATATTTACCTTCTACTCAAACTTTCTTGTTGACTCAATCAACAGAATATGTTTACATCCAGATAATTTGCATAATTGGACTCAACCAGAGCTGTTTATACTTACTTTCTTGGACATATCGGGATTTGGATTTTTTTTTTTTTTTGCTCTTCTCACTATTGACTCCAGCCCTGACACACACTCACATTAGGTCTGGCTACTGAGCCACCTGAGGTCTCCTGCAGACTGACTGGCCAAGGCGACATATGGAGCCCCAAACAGACCTGGGGCAGATCAAGAGCCATCCAAAACTTCATTAATAATCTATATTATCCATATCTCTCTTCCTCTATCCCTGCACCTGTTATCCTCCTCTCCCCAAATCCAACTTCCTCTCAGATTAATAGGCAAGGTGGCCATTAGTAAGCAACTAAGGCTTGGGTACCGATGGGGATGCAGTTAATTTGGATAATATCACTGCCACATGTCGTCAACAACAGACTAACAGGAGGCAGGATTCGGCGAGTGGGCTGCTCAGCTCACTGCCTGCTGCCAGCTGTGAGGTCTGGATGAACCTTGAACAAAGAGTTGTCTCTCAATCTCTCTCAATCTCTCTCTCCCTCTTAATGTTCTCTCTGCAGCATCTGTGTTACCTGGCACACACACACATGCCATAAATAATACCTGCACCAAAATATGCTGGCCCAATATGAAAGGCTCTAATGAAGCTTAAGGGCAAGGGGATGCCACCGAAGGGCATGTGCTGATAGATTGGGTCACAGCTTTAATTGATGTTTATTGCAGATTGCAGGTGCTTCCAAAATTAACTTAAACGGTGAATGGGCGACAGAACAGGCACTCGCTCACTGGTTCAGCTGTTGAACTACAGTAAGGCTGCAGAGGTACAGGTGGCAGGACTTCAAATGGCAGAGCCGGGGGCAGGCAGACAACATCCAGCAAATTGCAGACATTGTCATGTTCACTGTCACAGCATGGCTGACAGGGTCTGCGGAGCTCACCGATGCTGGCAGAAACAAGGCAGAGCGTGTGTGTCATGCTATGGCTCTGGATTAATGAGAGATAAGACCAAGCCAGAGAGCATTGTCATTGTTGCACATGATTCATCAAACGCCACATGAAACTGTGCCAGAACCTGTAGCTGACAAACTACATGGAGTTTTGTGTTTTGCTTTCCCTGACATTGTTGTGGAAACTCTTCAATGCAGAATGCAGCACAAATTAATGTTCTAATGGAAATGACAGTTATCTGATACCGTGTCGTTTGGCTCGATGCAGTATGCTCGGCAGCTGCAGCAGTATGTGGTGGACAGCAAGGCCAGACCAAGACAGCATCATCCAGTGCTAATGAGAAACAGTCCTCCCATGAGGCTAGCAGAGATGTAGCAAGGTTCAGAGAGTTGAATACAGAGCCCACAGGGGGCACATCCAATTACCAACAAACTTGTTATGGTGTTTTCAATTAATTTTTTACAGATTCTCGATTAACACTTTAAGAGTCTGTGAGTCTGTTGACAACTTGAGAAGTTTTGTTTGTCATTTGGAAGGAGCTTTCAGCAGAATATGGGAGGCGGAATCGCTGATATGCTTTCCGAAGTGACAGTTTTCCCTTCAATGAGTATGTCGTAATATTCCATTGCTGTAAGCCTCTGTAGAGGATGGAAGATGAGTGTGTGTTTACCTGTTGTTACACACTTAACACCAGTGTCTTTGTATCCCAGTAATGCTGAGATAAAAGTGTAATTCCATTTCACTGCAGTAGTTCAGTTCTAATCCCTCAATTACTGTTGTGTATTTTCCCATCTACACATTTGGTGGCCCATACAAAATCCAATATGGGAGATTTTCACAAGTCAAGTGCATTGTTCAAGAAATTAGATTAGTTTTTGAACCCGTGACAAATTCCTTAGTTGTACCTGTCAAAAGTGAAGGCTCCCTGTTGGCCCTTATCAAATTCAGTGAATTCATTTTCGCTCCAGGTATGGGAGTCGTGCCGGCAGAGGTTATTATTCTGTTTGTTTGTCAGCTTGTGATTTTCTGCTTCCAGTGAGGATGCCGCTGCTTTGCATCCAGTACCTATTGTCTGCTGCCACCTGTTCCTTCATTACCTGTCCACGTATTACCCATTGTTATACCACAGAAAACTTTTGATCCGTCAGGGTGATATCGTTTGGAAATCTGTTTTTCTGATAAAGGATCTAGTCAGAATACATCTGCTTGATATTTTGGTCCATGAAAATCCTCCTGTTCGGGGATAAGGGAAAGGGAAAAATGCTATTTTGTATTTTCAAGGGGATATTTTGGCTTTAAGGCTATCAAAGTCAGAAATGCTATGCTTTGACGTGAGTGACAGAGCTGACAACACCTGCAGAGGATGTTGTGCCTTAGTGAGAATGCCAAGTCTGTTCAGTGTAGAGTTTACAGACTGAGTCTCCTCCTGTACTGTCATCTACAGCAGAGCTCTCTGCTGGGACAAGCCGGACCAGGCCAGACTCTTGAGTCATGGTGCAGTGAGTACAGGCAGCCTTGGGCTGTCACAGTCCCCAATGCATTCTTCATGAGGTATTAAATGAATGTAAGAATACACAGACACACAAATGCAGAGAAAATGAATGTGATCTAAATGCCAGGCGCCTGTGCTGCAGGCAGGCTTGAGCAACAATGCTGGAGGAGGATGTTTGCTCAGTGCCAGCCTCATTAAATCCAACAGCCCCGTCCCCGCAACCGGCCCACAAAGTTGAGTTAGAACTGAGAAAGGTCAGGAGGTGGGATGAAATGAAATTAGAAAGGGAGAAATTGTGCCGTTAACGCTGCCACGTCCAAGTATTGATTTAACTAATTGAAATGATATCGAGGGAGAAACACCAGATGGGTCTCCTCTGGCCTGAGGTGGGGTGCTGGCTGGCTCTGATAGGATCCCATCTGAGACGCACTGTCCTTGGGGTCCATGCTGATGCTTTTTCTCTACTCCCCGGCCGGTTTCTTGCAGTTATCTACAGCCAGCACATTCTCTTGGTAGTGTTAATAGAATGTTTGTTAGACACTTTTCACATGGGTAAGTTGGAGCTTTTGTGCAAAGCCACTGAGCAAGACCTTGTCTATCTTTTAAATTAAGAAAGTGCACATTTGGATTAGAAAAGAATTAGACACAAACAAAAAGAGAAGCTAAGAGATTTATACTGTTTAAAATTGATGACTGATGATTTCAGAAAAAGTAAAAACAAATTAAAAGAGTGTCAGGTTTCAGGATGAATATATATATGAGATGTTACATAAGATTTGTTGCAGTAAGCTACACAAACCTCTAAGCACAAGACCACACAGGCAAACTGACCCTCTGAAGACTGTCCCTGCTTAAAATTTCATAAATGCTCACAAAAATAGGACATTATTTTGTATGCATTAGTCCTAAATAGCATGAAGCAAGGCTGCACAGAGTCAGACACAGAGGATGTTTGTTCAGCAGCTGAATACACAGTCTCTTACTGTGGAGTTGCATTATTCAGCTTCACAGGGCATGCATTTGTTTCTCTGATTTTCTGTTTGGATAACTCTGCTTTAGTAATGTGTCTCATGTAGGTAGCATTCAAGCTTAAAGTTGAACCCATGGAGCATCTCCGCCTAGCTTTGTCAAATTCAATTTCTCACACAGAAAATCACACAAAACAGGTGTATGGGGCATCACTCACTCTGGTCAGCCTCATCGTTTTCTGTCATTTTATCTCCTGCTATTCACTCAAATTTAAGACCTCATCTCCTAAAGAAAAAAAATAGAAATCTAAATCAAAGTCTGAATTTGTTCTGACCCTGTCAGGATGAGACATTTCGTCAAAGATGAATCCAAGTTGTGATTATGGAGTCCTTTTCTCTGCATGTCTTTGCTTTTATGATCTTACTAATCATATCCCGACTGCCCCCTGGCTGCCTGTGTCCTTCTGTCCTGGTGGTGCTCCGTGCTCTTTCCCAGCATGCACCGCCAGTAATTAAATAGGAGTCTGGTCCTCTTGACAGTATCTGTAGCTGCTTTCTCTGCCTGGCAGCCCCCTCAACACCCCCCCCCATCCCCTCTATCTATCTATCTATCTATCTTTCCGTCTGTCTTTCACTCACAGTCCCTCTCTCTCTGTCTCTCCTTGCATGGATGTCACAAGAGGAACTGACTCTGGTCTCTGTCTCTCAAATGATTTAATTGGATGCAAACTCAGGAGCACGGACATCAATACGGAACTATATCTGCCATAAGGCAGGGCCATTAGTCAATACTTCGCCCTCCACATGCCGAAGGCTTTTGTCAGACCTAATTACCCAGGACTGTATTCAGTGGAGCTTCACCAGTGGGGGACTGGGACTCCTGTGGGATCTGGTTAGGATCACAGTTCACTTCCAGTGTATACAGCCGAGTTTGAAAGTTCACCAAAGCAAATATCACTCACCATTCTCTTCCATTTGTCAGTGACAGCTAAATGACCGTGGTCATGGGAGGTGAACATACACTTCCTACTCCCCATACACACTGGCTTTCTGGGCTTAGAGATAAAAGAACTCAAAGGTTGGCTGATATGTGAACTGGACATGAGTAGACAGGTTTCGCAGCATTGACCCTGACAGTTTTAGAGAGAATCATGCAGCTCTACACTGGTTTAACAGAGGTAATCTTATGTTCTTACTCACACACTGTGATCAGGCTACAACCAAAGAATACGAAGGAGCAACTGAAAAGCACTGGTTTGTATTTTCATTTATTTATCAATATTACATTTAGCTTTTTGTCAGTTAGAATGTCGAATATGTTCAAACATTTGCAAATACACTTGCAGTAAAACTCGCCCACACTAATAACATTTAGTTTACACTTTTAAGAGATCTAACTGACATCAATGGTATGTAATTTGAATGGTTTTGGCAAACTGCTGTTTTCAGAATGTACTTTTTTCACTATTGTTCTCTTTTGAGGTGAATACCTTGTTATTTAGTCTAATGATGTTTCCCAAACTGTTTGGTGTTCAAACACCAGCTCATTTACTGGTTGGTCAGCTGAAGTGGCAGGTGCATTTTGCAGAACACTTTTTAGTGAACCCATGAAAGTAAGAAAGTTAGCATCGTTAGGTGCACTAGTTTGTGGACGGTCTGTCAGCAAAAGAGCTTTTTTGCTTATTTCTAGGATGTCTTTTTGTTCGGTTATATCTTTTGTCTCAAGCCAATTTGAATCTTTTTAATTTCCAGGCATCCACAGAAAAGAGATGGAACGAAGTATACATGGAACAACTTTTATGAAGAAATATTTAAAACATGCAAATTGAAAAAGTGAACCTGTCTGGAAAACTTTTCCTGAAGTTTAGCAGCATATTTCACCAACCTTGTAATCCATGTGTCATTCTAGGGTGCCTCGTCCAGTCTGGTGGTCAAGTTTGCAGACACAGATAAAGAGAGGACCCTACGCAGGATGCACCAGATGGCGGGCCAGCTCGGCATCTTCAGTCCCATGACCATCCAGTTTGGGGCCTATGGCGCCTACTCACATGCTGTAAGTCTCAGCCCGGCGGGGGAGGAGACGGTGAGCTTTAAAACAGAAAACAAAAACTGTTATGATTTGAGGTTGAACTCACTATCTCTCCCACTAGGCAGACGACACTCCCGGGGAACAACTCCTTCAGTGACTCACACAATTAAATGGCTGTTAGAGTCCAAATTTACAGAGTTCACAGAAAAATACTGCACTGCCTTTTATAGTGTGTCTTTTTATCCTTTCGTTTGTACAGCGGAGCTGCTTATCATATATGCCCAGTACTTCACAGTTTGACTTTTGTACAGTTGAAAGCATTCATTTAATGTTCACTTTCCACTGCCATCCTTCCTGACTTGGTCTATGAATTCAAACTGCCAACCCAGGCCTTGCCTCTTCAAGAGTAATACACTGCCACATATGCCTTCACACTTAAACATTGGTGCATGTAATTACCTGAAATCCTTGCATCCATCAACCCATATCCCTTTCCCTACCTGCTCAACCCCCCCCCCTTTTTTAAATTCACGCATGAAAGTCTTGGCCTGGCTAGAAGTCTGTTAGTTTTTACACTCACACTATAGCTAACAACTCCCCCTGACAGGTGAGAATCGCCCACTCACGAACACTCTCCTCACTAACTCTGCCATCGCACCTCTTTTTTTTTTCCTCTCAAACATATGCACATTCTACTTATAGATATACATAGTCTGTAGCTTACTGCACAGCCTGCATATCGTGTCAGTGTAATGAGCACAAAGCCAGAGCTGGGTTACAGTGGCTGCAGCGCTGCAGGGCAACACAGACCACTCTGTTGAAGAACAAGGCCTGGGCCAAGCAAACAGAGATGTGAGAGTAAACACGCTCTGGTCCTGCGGCTATTTCACCCTCCTTTTCCTTTTCTGTCCTTCCCTCCATCCCTCTCCTGCCACTTGCCTCTCTCCCCACTGCTCTTTAATCCAACAGCAGATGATGCAACAGCAAGCAGCCCTGATGGCAGCAACACAAGGGTCCTACCTGAACCCCATGGCAGCCATTGCTGCCGCGCAAATGCAGCAAATGGCAGCTTTCAACGTCAACGGTCTGGTGGCTACTCCCATGACACCATCCTCAGGTATACTCACAAGTACAAAAATGCAAACTTGTGCAAGAGTTGAGGCAAATACAATCACACACACACACACACACACACACATGTGCACGTGCCATTCCTGACTGTTGCCCCTGAACATTTGTATCATTAGTTAGAGTTATGGAAGCAGCAGTAATGAATTTATTCAAGGCCTCTCAGCTTTTGCCCTTGTTACAATTTTTAAGAGGCAGGGTCCATTTTTATAAAGCAGACATTGCCAGTGTTAAATTAGCCTAAGCAGAGCTTTATATTGAGTGAGACATGACTGAAGAAAATGTACAGCATTCCTTGACACTCATTGGCAGCCACATTATAGTCCCTCTCTCTCCTCCTCTCTCTCATTATCTCTTCCTCTGTCTGTCACTCTTTCCCTCCGCGTCTCCGTGACAGTGTGTGTTTTCTGGGATGACAGCCAATCCGATGACTTTGGATGCAGAGTCCTTGGCTTATACAATATAAGAGCAAAGATTTGTGTGAGATAATCCAGGACCCCAGTCTGACCTATCTTTTTTGGCCCTTGTCATGAGGAGCTCTGATGGCTTGACACTAAGTAGGCAGGCAGCCTGGAGGCAGGGTCATTGCAAATGTATTAAATAAAGTGGCTTGACGCTGTACCTGGCATTTGTAATCCACAAGTCCTACATATACCAGGTAATGCTTATCACACATAATCCTACATGACTTAAATGTCCTTCACCTGGATTAGAAAAATAATAAAAAAGCCGTTGGCACAAAAGGGCAGTGACAAGGTGACAGACTGATTATCAGAACAAGAAGGAAAGAAGTTCAAAGAGAGAGCACAGTCCATACAGTTGGTGTATTTTCTTCAAAATCAACATGGCACTTCGCTTTTCATACCTTTGAAATTGCAGTAGAGCACCTTAAGTGACAAAAGTATACCTTGACAAGAAAAAATCATAATTAGGAAACATTTTAGAGTTTCCTTTTCTTTGGTGGACAGGAACATTGTCCCTAGTGCCACCCTCAACCCTGTATCAATGTGCAACCTTCACTGATTTTAGCAACTAGCAACCATTAGTTCAGGCTAAACTGGCACCAATTTGGACCAAACTACACTTCACGGTGGGTCAAAGGGTCTACATTTATGCTCATGAGGGCCCATTATGTGCCTGTTATACAGTAGTACACTTGTGAGAAAATTTCAGCACAAAAATACACTTCTCCTGTACCTCTATTTTGGAGTGTGAAGTATGTGAAGCATACACCCTGCAGTTTTCATAATGACTCTGTATCCATTTGCAGGCACCAGCACACCCCCTGGCATCTCTGCTACAGCCGTGCCCAGCATAGCCGCACCTATCGGGGTCAACGGATTTAGCGCACTTCCACCTCAAAGCAACGGGCAGCCCACCTCCGAGCCAATCTACACCAACGGTATCCATCCATACCCAGGTGAGCTGATGAAAGTTTGCATAAAACAAAGCAGAGGTATAATCCTAGCATGATCTGAAGAAGAACATCACTGAAATGAAACACTGTGAGTCAGAAATGACAGCAGTGACTAGTCAAATGAAATCACGTTACAGTTGAAAAGTTGATAAGTCTTCTCTTTACTTGACACCCTCGTCACATCTTTTTCTGATCTGAACTGAAGTGTTCCAAGCTTGAGGGTTAATCAACAGTGTCTTTGGCAGATTTCTGAGCAGCCAGCCCCAGTATCATGATGAATCCATCAGTTCATCCATCAGTCCATTATGGTTAATTTGATGTGTCTCTGCTACGTCCTCGGCTTCTTAATGTTGCCCGAGACTGATTCTTGAAGAATTGACAGACACACACTCCCCAGTTTCTGCATTATGCAGAGGCAGCTGCAATTGTAATGAACTACAAAGTGGTTTGTTTGGCATGTTGTTAATATTTGATGCAAACATCTGGGGCGAACAGGCTCTCTGAAGAACCGAGAGTTGACAACCCAAATTTCTCCCACTCCCTGTGTGATCTAACCCCCTGATGGTTCTCAATTTCTGTCATGCTCTTTAAAATTCTCTCTACAACTCTCTCTCGCCTCTCTTGACCATTCTCTGTCCTTTCTGTGTCTCTTTTGTCTGTTTCCTCTTTGTCACCACCCCGTTCCTTGTCTCTTTTCCTGTCTCTCTGCAGCACAGAGTCCAACAGTGACCGACCCTCTCCAACAGGCTTATGCTGGCGTCCAACACTACGCAGGTGATGTGTCTCTCTTACCTCCTCTACTCTCTCACTTCCTCCATCTGTCCCTTCTCCCTCTTCCCTCTCTGGCTCTGTTTGTCACATCAGTGGACACTATGACAGGTATAGAGATAGCCGGACAACCAGCCAATTTCCACTCGGATTAGACTGCTTTACATTAGGATTGCAGAAGGATTTTCAGTGAACTTGATTATACACCCACACATAAAAAAGATCTTAATTCTTTAAGTACACAAAGAGCTGAGAGCCTGAACCTTGCATAACCTCCTACATAAGAGGTGACATAGACCTATCACAACTGCTGCTTTCTGCCTGACATCAGCTCTCATTAACACAGTATAAGTCTCCCTCTCTTTTTTTCTGTTCCTGCTTAGCTGAACCGCACTCCACTCCCCTCTTCGTCGTACTCTTTGTGTAGTGAACCACAGCTGAACGGGCCCAGGCTCCGAGTCATAATGCAATTTATTTATGCAATGTCTAAAGAGGACGCAAATGAACAATGGAATAATGATTTGAGTTTTGTTGTGTCAAATATGAAAATGGAGATGTGAAAAATTCCACTCTGGTTCTCCCTTTGCAACAGCAGCCTACCCTGCCGCCTATGCGCCAATCAGCCAAGCGTTCCCCCAGCAACCAACCATCATTCCCCAGCAACAGAGGGAAGGTAAGAGCGAGCGAGCGCGCCCACCCAAGATAAAAGGTGATAATTGCCATGTTCCATTCTAATGTAGCTGTGCTGCTTTGAATTAGCGAGGGAGGGAAAAAGCTGGCTGGGGAAAATGTGAGAAAAAGGCTCCCCATTTAAAGAGAAGAACATTAGCAGTGAGATGGAAAGTTACTCTGTCATTATTCAAAAACTGCACTAATTCAAACTCGCAGCGTTGGACTGCTTAATCAGTCCATTACAATGTGTTTAAGTGGTTATAAATATTCATCAGATTAATTAGCTGCATGCATAATCATTTATTACCATTCCTGCCGTAGCGTTCGTTCTTATGCCACAGCATCAGATGTTATAAAGTACAGGATATACTGTGATGGTAAATCACTCTTTTTGAAGCTATTCGTCAGTCTCAATTATTCATCTATATGATTGTATGAGACAGCATAGAGTGGCATGAATATTCAGTATAGGAAGTCTGAAACTGAGTGTTTCCAACATTGCCTGAAGGAAAAGATTGTTTGCAGTTTTTTTTTTTTTCCTTCTGTAGTGAGAGTGCATGACGAGGTCACAGCTGAGAAATCTAACAAAATATATAGTAGTAAAGATAAACACCAACTTTTTTTCTTGAATCGCAGGTGGAACTTCACACCACAGGAAAAGCAGACAGTTATTTAGGACATCCCATTTCTCACTTCTACCTTGGAACATTTTAATCGTTAACGAGAATTATAAAAGTCATGGTTACACGTACACACAGGCAGTCATAATCAACCACACACACACACACACACACACAAAGCTATTCTTGGTTGAGCCAGTGGCCTGTCTGAGTTGTGGGCTCCTCTGGGTTTTGGCTGCTTTCCCAGCCTGTCTCAGTCCGCTGCCACAGTCTGCAGCCCTGCCATTTAACAAGAGACACCTAAACCGGAATACACAGGCACAGACAAGCTCCAGGTTCAACCTCCCTCTGAGAGCAAACAATTTCCACAATACAATCTCCAAGTCTGTGTGTGCGTGTGTGTGTTTTGTTTAATGTCAACAAAATAACCTGCTCGAATCCAAAAACACATTTTTACTGGATAAATCTTAACCATTGTCTTCTAAAAGTATCGAATTGGATGTATTTTAGTAAGTTGGGACACATACCTACATTAGATTGAGCAGAACACTTCAGTAAAGAATTAAATGGTTGATACTGAACTCAAATACCTTGTGAACTTCATTTGATCCGTCAGTGCTGGCTCTTAAAGTGACTCAGTTTATCAGTTATTCATTTGGTCAAATACATCACAGAGAACTTTTGTTCCAATTTTTCCAAAGAAAATTTTAAATAAATAAATAAATCATAATATCAGACAGAAATATGTAGTGCTCTCTGATGCCACAATTCTTCTTCCATTTGAAAAATGGTCTCTTCAACAATAACCTTGAAGGCTGTTCCTCTAATTGTGGCAAATGTTGCCTTGAACCTTAAACTGAGATGATGATTGAGTACCAGAGGTGTCATCTTTTATAAGTTCACAAACCAACTTCTCTTGTAGCTGTTTTTGTTTCTGCAAGTGACTCAACCAAAGGCCACTTACTTCATTTGGATACCACAATAATCTGATGTAGAAGCTCCTCCTCAGACTGATATTGGTGAATGGAATCAGTTCCCTTTATAGGAAGTAAATAACTAACAGCTTTGCACTTCTATATATATATATAAAGTTAAGCTATCCATACATCTCACACAGGCATGTTCCCGATGTTTTATAATTCAATGAATTATAAAACTGCCTGCATTCACACAAGGATCATTTTGTTATTTGCATTTTAGCATTTTTCAATTAACTGAGAAATAAGATGCAATATTCACATTGTAAAAAAAAGGTTTCGAACTTAGTTTCGGAGGAGAGTCGTGCGTTGGAAGTTGTTATTGCAGCATTTATTCTTTAACGCATCATCTGTTCAGCTGAGCAGGGAAACCTGAAGTGTCTGCACTATTACTTAATGCAATCACTAAGAGACACAAGTGTGTTATTGGAGGAGAATGGAGGAGTATAAGTATGTGGTAAACCAAACCCAACAACTACCCTTACATACAACAGTTTCAGGCATTTCTTTCCCGACAACGAGCCACTTCTTTTCAAGGAAATGAATTCTCAAAGAAACCTAAACCTAAACAGACAGAAATGAGATTCAGCTTTTAACTGTTGGTGAAAAAAAAATCTCCTCTCTGTCAACCTGTGTGTCTGTGTGTGTGTGTGTCCTCTATCTCAGCGAGGCATAGCAGCACTAAAGCCAGCCACCACTGCAGCTCTTATCAGCCTTCTCACAAGCCCCAGTCTCATCTCGTCATGCTATCGCCCTGAGCAATGAGACAGGAGAGAATGCTAGCCAGGCAGCCGGCTGCAAGCATACTGTCCCCGAGTCCATCATGTCTCTTTCTCTCTCTGTCTCTCCCTCTCTCCTTCTCTGTCCATGCTTCACTCTCGCTGTCTCTCCTCAGTTCCTTCCTTCCTTTATCCTGATTGGTCTGTACAGTATGTGGCAGCCAGGCAGATGAGTGTGGAGGGATGGAGAGGGATTGGAGGACAGTCCAACTGTCACACAGTAATTGGGACAAAAACTTGGCTTATATGCTGCCTCCTCCTCCTTCTCACAATCTTTTCTTCCTCTGTATGACAGAGTTTTCCTTTCTCATTGTAACTGTCTTAATCTTTATCACCCTATCTTCCTCTGCATTTTTGCCTGCTCCTGTTGTCTCTGTTTTTATCTCTGGCTATTTTTCTCCTTTACCTTTGGCTCTTAACATGCACAGTGTTATTGCCAGTGTATTTTCTGAGACAACAATCATATTTAAGTGCATAAAATGAAATTCAAAGTGCCACATATCCACATGGTTATTATGCAAAACAGGGTTCTTGGGAAGATTAAAAAAAGAAACTGCAAAATTAGGTGACCTTATTATACTGCCTTGTGCCACCATAATTAGATTGAAGCAACAAATATTCCGGCCACAGGTGACAAAGTCAAAATTTGGTGTTAAAATGGCACCTGTGTTCTTTGGATTATTGTCTTTTATTTAAATAGGGAGTCATTTTTTCCCACCTGTGTTATGTTGGCCTGTCTCTGCCTCCTCTCTCTCTCTCTGGGTATCCCCTGTTTATGCTTCTGTCACTGTTCTGTTGTCTTTCTTTCATCACAGGGCCAGAAGGTTGCAACCTGTTTATTTATCACCTGCCCCAGGAGTTCGGAGACGCAGAGCTCATGCAAATGTTCCTGCCTTTTGGCAACGTCATCTCTGCCAAAGTCTTTGTGGACCGAGCGACCAATCAGAGCAAATGTTTTGGTGAGTAAAAATTCAACTCATGACAAAAAAAATAAATTAATTAATTGATAAAAAAAATTAAATAACCTAACAAAAGCATTATTTAGACAGGCAAACTGTATGTACTAATTAATGGTGCCAAACAATGAAAAAGTCTCTTTAAAAGGTAACTGTTGAAACTATTCAATCTGTGTACATAAAACCAAAGCTGGGAGTTTCATATGGTGCTCACAATCAGCCAACTAAAAGTCATTTAGTTCATAAACAGCCCATTTTGCTGTACAGACCATGAGAGTTGTTGGTTTGGCCCATCACGTCTTGATTGACATCTGCCTTGCATGACACACAACAACGGTCCATGTGACAGTCAGTGTAATCAGCTGTTAACAGAATGTTTCAGCCGTCTGACTCCAATTAAGAAGAAGAAGCAGGGGCCATCTGCTCTCTGAAAATGATTTTTTCGATGAGTCATTGCCTGGTTGGTTCAAAAGTGCTTTCTTTCCACCTTTTTTCTCCTGTGCACTGTCAAAACGATTATAGCTGGAGGTTCCATTGCTGCAACAGACACAGAGATAAGACAGTTTCCTCCAGTGGCTAACCATAGTGGCGTACCACCAATGGTATTTGTTTTGAAAAGGATTCACCTTCAATTAGACAAATATAGTTGTTGCTTTTTCTGTAGCAGATGTCCAACTTCATCAGAGGATTTATTTTTAAAAATTTCCCTGGCAGCACTCTGGTACATGTTGCGCAGTTTCTGGTTGTACCAATAATAAGTCTCAGCTAAATTCACCATGTTTTGAACATGTACCAGAGACCAAAAGGATTTTTCTGGTGACAAATAGTTTTGGTCACCTATCTACAGACAAGCAACCCAGCGGGACATATGACTGGTGTCGGATTTCAGGGGAAAGGAGAATGACACAATGTTAGCTCAACTATTGTGTAAATAAGTAAGGGCTTGAAAGGGAATATGAGCAAAGAATACTTTTATTTATGACCGTGTGTATAATGGTAGTCTTTGATTTGGCTAAAAAGGCCAGATATTTGTCTCATGATTACATTATCTTATTACTTGATGAAGTTCCACCAATCTCTATATCTATCACTTTATAGACAGGGTACTTCTTCAGAGAACACTGGTACTCAGTAACAGTGCACTGAGAGTCCCACCCATAAGCCACACAAGGTATATTTAGAACCAGGATTAAGGTGGGTATTATAAATGTAGTTAGCTGTTTGGAGAAATATACAACATTAGCAGGGATTCCTGTTTGTTCTTGAAGCTATGAATACAATGCTCAACAATGGCTTGTGCTGTATTACTACACTGATAACTCAACCATTCTCACTAAAAACTACACAGCACTTCAAACTCCTGTTTCCCAAGAAAACAAAAACAAACAAAAACGCAAAAAAAAACTCCCAGTGCTTATTAAAGCAAAAAAATTCGGACACACAACTTTCTTTTATTATTGGTTCTCCTCATAAAATTAGTCACAAATACTTAAGCTCAGGCTTACTCGCACCCAGTTTAATGAAACACAATGAAAAGTTACCCAAAAGTGTTATTTTAATATTTTGGCTTTGAAGTGAAGCAAATTTCAAGAAATACTATGAAAATAAATCCATCAAGCTAATGTGAAGAAGTTCTGGTTTATGACAAATGAGGAGATGGCAGGGGCAAAAGCAAAACATCTTTTGTCTGTGGTATACAGGCAATATAAGGAGCCATATACAGGAAAACAGTTCAGAGGCTGAAGAAATGAAATAGCCATGCCACAAGGAAAGTGCAATGCGCATGCACAAACCACAGTGTGACGTCAGCATTTCCACTGAAAGCTCCGGCTTACCATTTATACGGCGAAATGACGTGAATAATTCCATTGTGGAGGCCTTTTTCAAGAGTTCCTGTTTCAGGTCAGCTAGAATGCCATATCTGTGTAAACTAGACAGTAAACTAAATTAAATGGATGTGGTTCATGTTCAGGTGGGCCCAATAGCCTGGAAATTACAAGGTATATATATATATATATATACTTCATTGGTACTCTAAAATCTCAAAGGCCAATCACCAAATATTCATCCATCACCATTTATACCATGCTATCCATGTATTGTTTTCAGGCTCCCTTGCCCAATCGAAAAGCATCTCCCCAGAACCCCCCACTCCTCCAGCTGGGCACCAAGCAGCATCCCACCACCCACTTCCCTTCACTTCTCTCACCTCCCACACAGCAAACCAGTTCATCAGGGTGGAGGCAGTGCAGGTGGAATCCATGGGCTTAAAGAGATAATAATAGACTGGTGTGGGCCTTGCTGTTGATTCAGTTGGACAGCAGCACCCAGGAGACAGGCAGAGAGAAAGAGAGAGAGAGAGAGTGAGAGACTCCCAGCGTTGGCTTTCTTTCACTTCCCCTTCAACATGGGAAGTCTATAAGGCTATCTCTCCTTCTTCTCTTTCCACTGTCTGTCTCCTACTGTCCATCCCCCCTCCTTTGTAAGCTCTCCTCTAAACATATGCCTCTTGCTATCACTATCCGTCAGTCAACAAGGGGGAAGGACAAAGGGCCACTGACCTCATCAGTCTGACCGGCTTACTTTTCCAGGGCTAGTAATTAAGATCTTGGCTGAAAAACAGCTATTTAACCCATGATTCTTTTGTGGATTTTTTCTTTTTACTCATTTCTCTCTCCTTTTTATAGCAGAAGCCCAAGGGCTCTTTTGTAAGACGTTAACAAATTAGGCACAAGATACTTTGCATTAAAGGGGATAAGTTATTAGGGCTGCAAGAACTTGGACTGCTTCATCTTAAAAACGTGTGTTTAGCTTCATGCTGTGCTTAATGGGCATGGCAGACTCACAGACATTGAGTAATGACAATTTTTAATGCAGGCCTAAAGTACATGGTTAAATATACATACAAAACCACTCCCCTGGAGAAAAGTTTTCTCCCCATGCCCTCACTAATGTAAAAGAAAACAATGAACTTTGCAATAATGAATGCCCAAAAGGCAACAAACAAAAATGCCATCAGAAAACCTGTTGGTTCAGTAGATATCAAGGATGGAAAGATTAAGGTAACTCATTTTTGGAGTGTATGAAAAAAAGTAACACTTTTATGAATGAATATTTAAATTTAAGAGAATTGACCCTGAAAGTACCAAATTTGGACACAAATTTAAGAGGATTTGATTAAAATCTCACAAGAAGAAGTCAAAGTTGTAGGAATGGGTGAATCTGTAAGTGAAATAACATAAAGTAGAATATTAGCTTGTCAGCTGCCATCAGCACTTCAAAGATGGACATGAACTTTCTTCTAGTTATACTTAGCAACTGTGGTCAAACAGCTCATACCTGCGTCATAGGCCATCTTACTTCAAATGACACAAGCTTATCATGGACAAAGTTTTTTTCTCATGATGTTATTCTTGAAATTTTGAATTTTGTTTTCATAGCCCTTATGATCTGCTTTGTGTCTCGAGACAGGTAATTCAAATATAGCGTGACAAGTTCATTGTATTTCATGTATTACTTACAAAAAGTTCAGTGTGTCAACTTGAAGTTTAGGAGGATTTTAGTTTCAATCCTGTCCTTTGAACAACTAAATATCATTTTTCTTTAAATCATAACCATGTTTCAATTAATATTTCATTACAGATTTTAAAAATCAATTTTTGTCGAAACATCCAACGGTGAAATCTAATAACTGACTGTATAATAATATTCATAGGTGAAGTACACAACTTCTGCTTGGCAATATAACTTGAAGGGGCTAATGTTAGACATTTGCTGGTCACTGCAGATGAAGTCATGTGAGTGTCGACAGTAAACACTTCTGCATGCATGGCCGAATAACTCTGCAGCACAGGAAAAATACATTTTGGGGATGTGAAAGGAGATCATTAGACATCACTCTTTGAGATGGAGTGTTTACAGAGAAGCTGAGAAATTTGAATAAGATGAAAAAGGTCACTGGAGGAGCACTCCAAGCATGTTCTTATAAAAGATACATTTCTGGAGTAGGATTAAGAGTATATCTTGAGGGATACATCAGCGTTAGCTCAGACGGATGTCTGTTTAGTGTAATAGGTTTATTTGCACTGTGATAAAATGGGTTTGAATTTTGTGACATGGCATATAAAAGTATTTTGCAAAGGAGATGAAAATATGAAAGGATTTGTAAACATTTCACCTTACAGCAAATTAAAACACTTAGATTACAGGAAGCACATGTGACATGGTTGTTGACGTGGCCTGTGTTAATGCTTTATTGAGTCACTCAAACGGCCATAAGGCACGTGTGCAGCACGTAGACACTCACAGATGTGTGCTGTCTGCTTGTGTTTCATTTAACCTGGGACTCTATGGATACAACATTAGTCTTAATCCTCTGCATTTAGTGGCTCAATATTGACTTTTAAAAGTGATCAAAGCTTAGCTTGTTAAGTGGAATTAGCTGGATTTAGCTTGAAAATGAATTTCAAAAGGTCTTTTGAGAGTGGAACGACACACTCACAGACGCACATGCAAACCTATAATAGGAAACCCCACGTCTTTAAGATATGATAGTAAAAGTATACGCCAGGAGATGCAATTTACCTAAAGGGCTTCTAAAAAAGGGATATGCCTTTTTTCAGTTGCTTTTCTTTCCTTTTTTAATCTTTTCTTTCCATACTTCCAATTACAGTCAGGGAAGCTGTCTTATGGCTCTTACGTTTGCTTTTGCAGTACATATATACACACACATATATACTCAAGTTTTTTGCTTTGCAAGTCACAATATCTTACCATACTTATTGTAACAGAGAAACCCTCAAGACCTTTTTTTACAGTCAGGCAGGTTTGGATCATAGCTGGCAATGTGCAATTATTATCTTGAAAATCAACGAAGAAAAACATATTACAACTTTGAAAATGTATAGATTGGCTTTATGTTTTTTGACCACAGAGTAACTTTTGTGATCTCTTTTACTGGGTTTTTATTGGACCTATAAATTGGCCACAAAAATTGGTTCAGGGCCTTGGCTAAGATGGAAAATGTTTATTTTACAGAGCAAAACACAGACTAATGCAAGTACCATATCATAAATCAGGAGCATTCCTTTACCAAAATGCAAACTGGTCATACAATCCTCTGTCTGATTTTTACCATTCTTCCATGCTGGAAAAATCTGTACATTAAGGTGATTTTGTAGCTTATTGTGTCACACTTGCATTAAAGCAGACAGGGTTCAAACACCGAAGAGCATCTGGGCTGAGAGAGCTTACTGCAGCATTCTCAGCTGCTCAACCTGGTCCTTGAGTTATATTTTTCTCCGTTGTCACCGATAATGTTGGCAACTTTGTGTGTGTTTTTATTAAAAATGCATAACTTTACTGTGAGAAGAGGTGTTTTGCTGATATAGATGGCTGCAGTGAGAGCCATACATCAAACACTATAGTAGTGTTAGGGGTATTGCACAGCAACACACACTCGAACCCCACATCCTACATCAAAGAAATGAAACATCAGCCGGTTACTTTGTCTGAAGAAACAGCTGAAACTGGAAACCTGTGCAAATGTCTTTTTCTGCTTTTAGATTATTTGAACGCACACAGAGTTTGTCCTCTGCTTCTATACTCTGACCCCTGGAATCATATCAGTGTTTTGGGATGTGGATGTAAATGTGAGGTATGGAGATTTGTCAAAGGCAGGAAGAGAGAGAGTGTGTGTGTGTGTGTGTGTGTGTGTGTGTGTGTGTGTGTGTGTGTGTGCATGTTTGTGGGATAGGGAGGGGGATCACTGCCAACTGACAGGCCCTTCCCTGCTCAGTTTGTTTAAAGGGTTTGTAAAAGCAGCGGTCTTATCTCACCCCGCACTGACAAAAGCCTGCCCTCTCCCCCCAAATTAAATTGGACCCATAGCGGTGTGATCAAATCAGCTGGCAGGCGGAAAATTCGGCCCGTCAATCACAGAGGTGTCTGATAAGAGCAGGCAAGGAGTCCTGGTGTGGAAAGCTTTGGGCTCATTCCGCCTCGACACCCAGGTGATAACTCAGAGCAGCAGGCGCCTCCGTCCAACACACCTTGCTGCTAGCATCTTGTTTCAACCCCTATGACCTTTAGTCTTTACTCAGATACATCCTCAGTCACATACACTCTCTCACACACACGGATGCTACCCTGTCTTTCTAGGATGGCTCAGGTAACACTCACACACACTGCTTTGCTGTAAAAACTCCACACAGCCTCTCTCTCTCTCTCTCTCTCTAATCTTTCCATACCTTTTCATGTTTTTTTTATTCTCTCTTCAAGTCAAACTGGTGCTTTCTAATAACCCTTCTCCGTTTGATTTTTAATATCTGTGTTATTAGCCTTTGTGGTGGTTTGTGTAATCTCTCTAATTCAAAGATTTTCAATTAATCTGCTGAAAGGAGAAAACAAAGACCCATTGTTGTGTCATTGTTGAGAGTTAAAAAGGGTCTTCTTCTCCTCTCTTTCATCTCTCCCATCTGTTCTCCCGGTCTCCTTTTCTTCTTCCTGTTTCTCTCTTCATCTCTACCCATTCTTCTCCCTGCCTCTGTTGTTCTTTTTTTCCCATATTACCATCTTTCTTTCTATCTTTCTCTCTCTACGCTGCTGTGTGTCCTTGTCTCAGGCTTTGTGAGTTTTGATAACCCGTCCAGTGCTCAAGCCGCCATCCAGGCCATGAACGGCTTTCAGATAGGCATGAAGAGGCTGAAGGTGCAGCTAAAGCGGCCAAAGGATGCCAACCGACCTTACTGACTCGTCTGCTGTCCATACCCAGGTAGAGTATCAAACATTTTATAATACTAAGCAATGTCTGTTTAAGACCACACTGTCCCCATTACTTTGACGGTAACATTTGATGCAAATGTTTGAGAGTGCAAAATCATTGAAAATGACCTTAAACTTGAATATAAGTCCATTTTACTCCACTTTTGTATGTATTTGTCATCCTCTGACGTGAGAAAACAAAACCATGAAGATTTAAAATTCCCAAAAAGGCAATAGCACATGAATTTATTATTAAGACAAGAACTCTCTAAAATTGTGTGTGTTCAGAGGGAATTGAGAGCCAATTTTAAAAACTCTTTTTTTCTTATTTCCATGTCGTTCGGTGTAGGCAGGGATGAAAACAGGAATATGAACAGCACAAAAAGGAAACATTCAAACACATTCATTGGTTCGTCACATCAGTGAATGTGTCAGGGAGGTTTAGTTTTTCACCTCACAGGATCAGTCTCTTGAGATTTCTGTTAGGTTACCCTGCTCCAATGATTTTTTTTTTTTTTGGGTGGGGGGGGTAGGGATTTTATTCTAATTTGTACCTGCAGGACACTTCAGTGCAAATTGATGACATCATCAATACCCAGCTGAGGGTAATCACCCGTCTACTGAGGATGCCATCGACAATCGATGCAATTTGTTAAGCTACAAATTCATAAACCAGATAGCTGTAATTTCTCACCTGAAAAAGCCCTTCTGTCAGCTGCTGAGCAACTACTACATGCCTTTCCTGTTTATCCTATCTCATATGAATGTTAATTAAGGGAATGCACAATATTAAAGAGGATGTTTGTAGTTTTTACAAGACAAGCATGAGGAGTATTAGTATATGCAGGCTTTTCAAAGAAAATTCAGTGCTGATAGAAATAAACACAAAGATGCTTAATGGAAAAGCACTTACCCACACTACAAACTGCAGTGGCTTGTATAATAGCAGAGAACAGCACCAATCCCAGTGAGCACCATTTGGTTAAGTTCAAGTGATGCTTCACAAATATGCTCTCAAGCAAAGCAGTCATTGTCCATTTTTATATTCTGTCATTCTTCGTTTGTAGATTTTCTCACCAAGCAAAACAAAAAAACAGAAAATGCAATGACTAAGCATCTCGATGCTTGATTGAAATGTGTTGTGCATAAGAAAATGTGTATGCATGTGCCTATTTCAGTGTCTTCAAACTATGGCAGTGCTTTTGCATCCAGAGCAATAAACTTAATATTAAGCAAATAAAAGATCAAGCAAGAAATTTAGTCCGATTAGTTGTGAATTTCACCTGCCAGAATTTATCTACTGCTTGAACTATTTACTAATAGTGTTCTACTAGAGTGTACCCATCGGCAAATGTATATGGGCTGTTTATACATGTGAATAACTGTCACCACATGTTTCCAATAGCCAGCAGTTCCTTGTTTCTGCACTTAAAATATCAAAGCTTTCATAAAAACGATAAAAAGATGGTTTACTCAGAGTGGTACCATCCTTCAATAACAGCTAATTTCACAGTGTCAGGCTTGATTCAAAGAATCATCTCCCATCTGTTACAAAGTGCAGCTGCCAGTGCAAAATAATATAGATGCATACTCTCCTCGCCCAATTGGCTGGGCAACTTTTCATTACAATAACATAAGCCTGGATTATATCCCTCCATAAATAAAAGCATGGTAATACCATTTGTTTGTTTTAGAATTGACTCTTTAAAAGCCACAAGATGACATTAATGGAAGGTGGTGTGCAATACAGATGATAGATGCTCCCTTTATCCCTTTCGTGATAGCATTTGAATAGAGCTATGTCCTGCTAATTGAAGAGAGACTTTCAAAGCAGACACCCTGAAAAAGGAGGGGGGAGTGGAGACATCGAGGGTGGGGTGTGTGTCCGTGTGTGTGTGTGTGTCCGTGTGTGTGTGTGGGTGCAGGCACATCAATGAGGGGCAAATGGAAAATATCCTGTAAAAGTACTGAAGGCTATGACAGTCACTGAGAAGAACTGAGGATGTCTTGAAGCAGAGACATTTCCCACAGTCGCATCCTGCCACTTTTTCAGTGTGTTTGTGCATGTGTTGTTGTTTTTTTTATTTGTCTCTGGTCTGGTTCAATCCATCTTTGAGCTTTTCCTTTGCTATTACACCACTTCTCTTGTTGAGTTAAGGGAAACCAACAGACCAAAACCAATAGCAATCCTATGAAAACGTTAAAGAAGAAAACACAAGTGGGGCCTCTGAAACCAGTTCCTGCTTTATGAATTCTTAAAACTCACAATGAATGTTAGAGAAAGGAGTGTATTTGAAGAATTGCACCATTCAAGTTCAACTTCTACTTTTTTCTCTTTAAATATTTCCTTGTGTTGCTACCAAAACTGAATTACTGAGCAAAAGACTGAATTATGTGCACAAGTCAATGTTTAGTGTTCAGATTTAACTACGTAATAACTCTGAAGAACTTTGATGGAATTTGAATTATGATGTATTTTCTTTGTGTGTGTTCCTGGGGTAGAAAAAAATCCAATATGTTGATAACTTCAGAGACCCTTTTTTTTCCATAACAGTGACAATTTTGCTTTGAAGTTGAATTAAAAACACGATCAGACGGTGTTCTCTTCTGCTGGTCTCAGGAGCCCTGCAAGTGGAAATTGCGTTCTGTGTCTTAAAGATAAACTTAATGCAAAAAAAGCTCAAGCACTCGATGTACAGCCACCCATAAAGCAAACAATGCAAAGTAAATCCAATTACTGTAGAGAGGACAAGTTTCTGAAATATGCATTTTGCCTTAAGGGTTATCTTTGAGAATACAAAAACATAAACTCAACCCTTTAACCTGCAAATGTTGTCAGTCAGAGAAGTTCTCACCACCATACTGAGGCATTAAGAAGTCATTTTTTGTGCTTTTTGATTGTTCTGTTATTCCTGTTACTACTTGTCACTTTTCTCTTTAGTTTTATTGTAATAAGCATAATAACTTCATTTGATATGTTAGGCACAATAAGTGAGATTGTGGAAAAAATATGCAAAGGGTGCTTTGAAATTCTGACTCAAGGAAAAAAGGAAATCCCATTGTTTCTTTCCTTCTTTTGCACCCCCACCAACCTGGCAACCTGACAAGGCCAATCACAGTGTGAGGTGGCTTTTCTCCGCTATAGCCACAGAAACCCACCCCCTCACCACACACCTGTCATGGGGCCAAGTTCCCACAGCTGTAAGTTGAACCCATGGTGTCATTTTCTTTTGGATGACGTCATGTGGTGGGACTGTGACTGCGTTGCATGACATGGCATTGGTTGATTTCTCTGAACTCTCTATCTAAACTTTGACCTCCTTTATATATATATATATATATGAATATACTGTATATTGTATATTTGCAGTGTGTGCAGTGCAGTAAAACAACGCCTTACTTGGCTGGTACCTGTTGTACATAATGTAACTGACATGCTTATTTGGATGGTGGATTATAACTGGAAGTGGCCTTTGACCCCTTGTGCTATTGTACCGTGTGCCCTTGTGTCACTTTGTTTCTCTTGTGGGGTTCATGTGTATGGATGTACTGTATTTTCTATTTCTCTACTTCTCTACATTCACATCAACACCGTTCTTCAGCAAACTATGTTTTTTTAATGCAAGTCTAAATCTTTGCAAGAAAAAAATTGGACCTTTTTCTCTCCCCCCGATCGACAGCTGTTTAGTGTAGAGATGGCCGAGATGACCCTCTGTTTGTGTAGCCAATTAAATCTCCAGTGTTCACGCAGAGAGCACAGGCAAATGTTGACACTCCACTTCTCCCCTGATTCCATCTGCACAGGGAGTACTTCTGCAAGATTGTTTTGTTTGCCTAACATGAGAATCACTTCCCATTTATTTATTTATGAGGGTGCAAACCAATTACACTGTGATAGCAGAGCTGCAGGCAGCTCAGCAGACCCACATGGCCAGAATCTGTCCTCCATACAGCCCAACTGTATGCATACATGTATAAATAGGATGCAAACAATAGAGCCAAATACAAATACCCAAGATGCTTCGTTTGTTTTGTATCTGTTCAGTGGGATTGTGCTGTAAGATAAATCACTTCTTATGTTTTTAAGCCTGCCTTTAAAATGCTTGTGTTAAAAGAAATGGCAGCAACCAGATTCACAGTGAAAAAGGTCTTTTCTTCATAAGTGAGTTTGTTTCCATCCCTCCAGGCCAAACCCTGATAAGAGTTACTTGTTTGCATTGAACTTCTTCCTGCCCTATTCTTTCAGAGGCCCTGCAGGCAGCTCTCCCTCCTGTAGTCTATCCAATGAACTCAGGGGGGTGTCCAGCCGTGCAAGCGGCAAGGGATGAGGTTTTCCTGATATCAAATATGCCTCTAAACTGCCAGGTGTCCTTTATAAAACCATCTAAGTAGATGGGAAAGTAATACTGGGACTGAAACCTTTTGGAAAAAAACATTATCTGACAAAGTTGGAGGTTAGTTGTGGTGCTTCAAAAAGGGTTGTTTGCTTGGACCAAAAAAATAGATCTGTTTTAAAGCCACTGGGTTTTATTCTGCTCTGTGGTAGATGCATATAGGAAGAATCACGAGTGGCTTATAAAAGAGGGCATCTGTAATCGGGACTCTTAGTGCTTTATGCCGCTAATGGCTCAGCTCACTTTGGCACACATATAAAAGAAGGAAGAATCTCCGCTCGCACATCTAGAAAGCAGATCTATTATGAGATGGTAACAAGCTCATTTACAGGAATGGAAAGGAAGAACAAAGAGTGTCTGGGCGCGCGTTCCCGTCACAAAGTCAGACCCTTTCATGTTCACTCCCGGAGAGTGATTTACTGTGATTTCCAAGCCTTTCTTCACAGACATCATAGCTCACAACATATTAAAGATGATAGGCTGTAAACTAGATCTTTTATATCCAAAGCTTGTCGACGTGGACGCATTCAGTGACAGCGCAGCATTTTAAGTCAACACAAAAGCAGAGGAGATACTGGGTTATTTTTTTCTTGGATCCTAATTATAGGCCATTCATTTTTTCTCATTACGGACAACCATTACTTTTTCTGTCACAATCATTAAAGCCATTTTACTACTCATAGGTGCACTTGTCTTGTTCTCTGTGTGTTCCTCTCATGTTCTTTTGGTAATTTGTTTGTAATTAATTAACGATAAGGTGAACCAACACTCTGCTGTGTTGTTCAATACAGGAGGAGATGTAGTCACTTTAAATTAGGGCCTTACTTGGATTAGCCCTGCCACAGTGTAGATGTCTGTTCCATATGGTTAAAACATAAATCTCCCACCCCACCTCTAGCCCACTTATTTCTGGTTTTGATTGACACACTCCCTTTTTTTCTCTCTCTCTCCTCCCCATCTGTTTCTCATGCTGTTGGCTTTGCCTGTCAGTCTGTGTGATAACCAGGAGCCAGCAACCCTGAGCATGTTTGTCTCAGCCTCACTGAATCCCCTCTCCTTTTTCTCTCCCTTCCTCTCTCTCTCTCTCTCTCTCTGTCACAGGATGAAGGGCCACAACACCTTATTTCCACAAGTGCAGTAAAAGTACAAAGACTTCTTGCTCTGCTACATATCATGAAGGAAGGGTGGTCCCTTGATCCTGCTGGAAACCCGCTGAAAGATTGGGTGACTGAAAGAGGGATCCCAGAGTTCTTTTCTTTTTTTCCTTTAATTTTTCTTTCTTTCTACGCAAATGCCTCTTTTTTCCCTATTTTGCTTTGGCGTCTGTGGAAGAAGATTTTTTGCAGAGACCAACTTTTTGCTGCTGTTTTTTAGACACGGTGGGGAAAAAAAAACCTTTATAGACTCATTATGCTCAAAGCATGCATACCTACACAGGATATAGTTAAACACACACAGATAACAAAGCAAACATACACATTTAAGGAAGCCACACTTGAAAAAAAAAGAGAAAATGAAAAAAAAAAAAAAACTTTGTACATGTATAAATACGTGCAAATGCCAACTCAAGAACTAAAGCAAACACATGCGTGTGCGCCTACACACATACACACAAACACACACCAGCCTGCTGCCATTTTGGTTTTTGTGCCTACACAGGTGTTGTGCTCTGTGACAGGGCAAGCTCTGGATCAAAGAAGAAAACAAGAAGAAGAAGAAAGAGAAGAGGAGGAGGAAAGGAGAATCCAGGATAATTTACATGCATCATTCCTTAGGAAATAGGGACCAAAGGACTAAACGCTTTTTAAAAGAATATAAATATATAAATATATAAATATATATTTAAAAACTCATACCTTGTAGCTGCAAGTATTACAATTTACTCGTAGTCAAAAAAAAATCATTAAATCAATATCCAGTGGCCTACTGTAAGTATGAATAAAAGATAATGGAAATAATGTATAAAAAAAGACATGGAGTCGTAGTATAGGGGCTGAAACTTTTGCTGGATGCTGATTTAGTACCAGGTTGTAGAATACTAGAGTAGACTAGAAAAAAAAAAGTAGATTTGCTAATTTTTGCTGTTGTTTAAAAAAAAATACTTGAAGTCTGACCGAAACGAGGGGCAACAAAAGGCAAGAGAAAAGGAAAACATTCATCTGCCCTTGTACGCAACAAGTCTCATTTTCTTGGATATTAAGGAATCAGCCACTGGATATCTCGCTCATCATGATGTATACGACACCGCACTCTCTGGAAGCTATGAACAGACTGTTCTTGAAGAAAAAAAAATAGAATGAGAGGGAGAGAATAAAAAAGACTGAACTTTCTGAAGTCTGTGCTGGACAGGGTGCAGACGTTTCAGGCTTCTCACTCGCCTTTGTGTTCAAGCGACAATCCACTGTAAAGACCAAGCTAAATGGACATGGGCTGTATTTTGTTTTGTTTCTTTTTTTTTCCTCAATCTTTTGTATTACAACAAGGATGTGTGAATTATGAAGCTACAAATTGTTAAGAAGAGGTACTTGTAGAAAGAGAGATGGACAAATGGATTGTTGTTAGGGGAAAAGAGGAAGGTGACAGCTACTGAAACTGCCAGCAGTATGAACTCAGTATACAAATGAATGAATCCTCAAGGTGTCAGAAAATATATTATGCCCATTCTAAACAAGCTGGACTTATATAAGTGACAAGCCAAGGATATATGTGTCCTCCTACAATACTGCAAATTTCCTGATTGAGAAGAATGATTGGTTTTTTTTTCTTGGCAGACACAAATATTTCTCTGAAGATAAACTCAATTTACAGTACTGACAGCAAAAAGGCTTTTAGAGCTCAATCAGCTCATTCAAATCTCTTGTAAAGTCATTATCCACATGTTTCCTGACATACTTTCTTCATATATCATACATAGAGACCATGGGTAAAAAAGCTTGTGCTTAGACTATATCTAAATGAACCCAATCATTCAGCTTACTTGTAGCCTCTCTGACAGTGACGCCAAACAGCACAGGGAGAAGCACTCCAGCACTGTCATGTCTTGATTTAGAGGCCTGTAGCCTTCATTTTGACTGTTTTAGAGCTCTGGGTGCAGGCTCCTTTCTAAGAGCAGATCAATATGTTTGGAATGAGTCTAGAGGGAGGAGCGGTGCTGTTTTAGGCAGTTTGAACACTTCCCAATTTTCTCTGTCGAAATCCAGCTCTCATCCGTATACCAGCCCTTTGAGCCCTGACAGCTGGCAGTGAGAGGCATGGCTAGGCAAGGATGAGGGAGAAGGAGGCAAGAAGAGAGAGTCTGCAACCAAATATGACACCAAGATCTGTCAAACTGGTTCTTCAAGGACATGCCCAATTAAAACAAAAAATAGAGGACCCAGTCAAGCTCCTGGTGGAGTGCCATACATAATTAGGCTTAATGTTTGTAAGTGTCCGGAGTCTGGAGCCCTCGAGCCCAGTCAAACTAGTTCCTCTTTAGTGCTCACATTTCTCTACTTGCTGTTCCCTCCATTTTCACTACCTTTTTGTTGAAAAGAGGAAAGTAAAGTCACCACTGAAGCTACAATTACAGTGTGCAAAGAGTCAAACGCTTTTTTTTCAATGTATGACCATTAGCCGTTATTCAGAGCAGATGATCATCAGTTAAGTTTTAATATCAGTTTTTTCTATATGCTCTTCTGCCCGAGAGCACCCATGCTTTTCCAAACAACAGCCCCAATGCTAAGCAGCTCTCCCCTTGGAACAGCATTTTCCCAAACCTGGCTAATGTCTGTGCTCACTACCCTTCAATTATCTCCTGCACCGTATTAGACATGCTATTTCACCTTTCCCTCTAATCACACTGTAATCACCAGCCTCTATACATTAGCAGCAACCAAGTGAAAAATCACTGGGATAATCACTTGGACCAAATGACGGGAGAGATGGTCCCCCTGCATGCACATGGATGACTGAAGGAAGATTAGAGCGAATTATGTTTGTGCCTACTCCCTGGCAAGGCTGCTGACAGCTGACCCGGCAATGATAATACTGCAGAATTTACCCAAAGAGGCAGTAGAGGATGTAGGAAAAAAACCTTAAATATTGTAGCAGGGTTTTAATGTTACAAAGTAGAATGACTTTCACAAATAAAATGAAAGATTAAGTCTGAAACTAAAATGAGAGGACCTATTCGTCCTTGAGCACAAACTTTGAAATAAAAATTGTTTATGAAAAAAATGGGTCAAAACTAACAATTTTGCAGGAAATCAACATTCAGTTGAAGCAGCTGCTATAAGGGCTGAGTTATTGTGCTTCCTCTTTCAGTAAGTAATTGTATCTGAACTATCTCTACAGAGGCTGCAATTTTTCACAAAATAACTTGTTCTATGCTTCTTTCTTTTTCTTGCTTGTATCCCTGCTGGGACACCTGCAAAGAACAGTATTGTTCAATGCTGAAAGAACATTTATTAAGCTCCGTGGTTCCTCAAATTCAAAATGATGGCCATCCAAATGACAGGTTTTTTAAATTGCCACCAAACAGATGCAGGAAATATCGGCACTTCTTCCTCTGTCTCATTGGAGATTAGTCTGAAGCTACATGAATTGTAGTAACATGAAGTAGGTCAAAACAAAGCCATGTTCTGAAACCATTTGTGCTCATTATTCATGTGAAGCTGAACTAATCGATGGGAAATCTAATGTTCCATGAGCAATGAAATTTCCTGTGCTTGTCTCAACCATCTTTAGAAAATGCTCCGCAAGTGAGGCTCTGGCAGGCTGAACATGAACCTTGCATGCCTGTTCCACTGATCTCCTCAGTCTTGTACCAGATGCTGTACTGGTTCCCACAGCTAATTGCAGGTTGAGTCCCCAGTGAGCCAAAACCAAGTCTAGCCTGGTATCCTGCTGTCTGCTTGGCTAACAGTGCAGTGTTCATGTAGCATCTCTGCTATGCTTGGGCTAAATTAGGCAATGTGAAATCAGCACTTCAACACTTAATGAGGGTGCTCTTAGTACTTTTCACACCCCAGGGTGGATGTTACAGAGATGACATGCCCTTAAAACAGAAATAGGGATGAGGTATACTCCAGTAATACCGATCAAGACAAGATTGTTTGGAGATTCTTTCTCCCATTCGCTTGTGTATCAACATGGATCTTTGCTTTCCTCTCTTGCTTGTGACATCAGGCTGGTTTTTCAATGGTATTTGGAGTTTTTCAACCAATTTCCAAACCAAAAATTTAATCTAACAGTTACGCTAAAAGGATGATAAATTTCTGATCAACTGTGCCTGCAGTATTCACCATCACCAATCCAAGCCAAACCCAATAGGATGAGCTAAAGTAAGTGCAGACCTATAAGAGCATATACTTACCATCCTTGTGGGATTACTGTTTTTAATTGATACCTCACAATCATTCAGATGAATAATGCACATTTTTATTACAACAAGCATATAAGCCAACTGTTCTCCCCCACTGATGTATGTATCCTATCATTAAATGAGAAATTGGAGGTTATGATATAGCCTGTACTCAGTTTCAGCGACAACATGGCTCACAAGGTCAGTCTTCTAGAAGAGCCTGAGTCCTTCAAAGGAGCCAGCAAGTGGCAGTGCAAGCAGAAAACTACTAGAGCATGTCTACAAGTCTCTAACCCCCCGGGTGCATAACACTCACCCTAAAATAGCAGTGATTGTCAAGGAAAGGAAGTGAAATGTAATTGACTGAAAGTGGAGAGATAATTAAAGGAACCTGTTGGACAGGAGGGAAGAAATTAATGCCTCTCATTTGATAGCTGCTTTGGGAGAGAGCTTTTCCGTCATCTCACTTGAGCGCAGAAAGGGTTTTGCTGTGGAAATGGGATTTGGTATGGAAAAAGGTGGAGGTGGAAATGGGCACAGGGTGGTGGGGGTGCTGTGTGCTAAACTGAACCTCCACAAAATCACTCCCAATACTCAGGGCATCAGGCGCTATGATGTCATGATTAGTGGAGAGGTTCAGAGCCTTGCCTTACCCCGGATGCAGAGGGAAGTTTAGCAGAATCACCAACAAAAAGTTTGTGCAAATGTGCTCATCGCAAATATGGATGATGGTATTATGGTCAATATACCTGTTTTGACAAAGTGTAGAGCAAGCAGGCAAACCACTTCTGTTGTGCTTAGGAGCTAAAGGATCTTCATCCATGAGTTAAAAAAAGTTAAATAAAAATAAAAAAGTAACTAAAAAGATGCCATTGTCCAACAACCAGGGCACAGTGAAACACAAAAGGTATGTGGTTATGTTCAACAAAAAGGCTGATAGTAATGAAGACAAAGACTTTTTTTATTCCTGAATGTAAATAGCATATAAAATTAAAAACAAGAAAAACAAAATAAAAAACCAAGAAGGTTGTATAGCAGCTTGTGTTAAGGAGCCCAACTCTGTGGGACAAT
Organism: Thalassoma bifasciatum; assembly: GCA_008086565.1. Taxonomy (NCBI): domain Eukaryota; kingdom Metazoa; phylum Chordata; class Actinopteri; order Labriformes; family Labridae; genus Thalassoma; species Thalassoma bifasciatum. Next base: position 383,410 of record RPOG01000056.1, read on the forward strand.
GATGTCACTATAAAATGTATCCACAGAAGTGTGGGGATATTAGAGAGTTTAGTGTGCTTAAGCCCCTTAAGTTTGGGCTCTGAACATGCATCCTACAACCCTTAAAGTTGGACACCGGCTAAGAGTGTTTGACTTAGTGTCAAACCTAAGCCACAGACTTAAAGTGATCTGTTAATTAAGAGCCCGTCTACACCAACATGTCATGATTTTTCTGACAGAAGAAAGATCGCCTGTGCAGTAATTGGATTTGTCCAATCGTGGTTTGATAAACAGATATGCCAGTTACAGTGGAGTACATCCATCTGCATGCTAACCACTTGACAATGGGACAAAAAAAGCATCAGCCACCATGACACTTTTTTATACTCTCCAGAGCTGAAGGATTGGGCGTCACAACATTCAAGGAAGTTTGTTTTGCAAAATGAAACTCCAGGGAACAGTTTGTTCAGCATGTACATAAATCATCATTTAATACACGTTTGATACCTTCATGTACATGATAAGGCTGAGACGGGGGACTAATGAAGAAAGCAGTTATTACAGAACCCAGCAGAACCCCCTGCCTGCTCCACCAAATCTGCCACTGCTTTCCTGATCACACAGCTGCATTACTCCTGTACATACAATATAGCTTATTTTTCAATTCTGTTGAACCTTCTTTATAGACCGTACAATAGATCATGTTCAAACTTTTAAAAAAATAAAAGAATAGTTAATATATTTCCGTTAAACTAAGAGAAGGAACATATGAAATAATTTATCAAAAACAGAAGATGAAATGATGTTATTTCTTGTATAGTGAAGCACTGAAGTTGAAAAATGGGAATTTATACTCATGTTGGTAAATGGCTCTTTAGTTTCTCTGTTTTGCTTTTGTTATCTGCTGAAGCTGGGATAGACCCAATGTCATGAGGTTTCCTTGTATATGCTTTGATCATTTATTTATTTTCTGTTGTTTTTGAGTTTTCGCTGCACAACCCCTGTATGAGTACTTTCATGGACGAGCAAGTTCAAAGATATTTTATTGTTGAAAGCTCCTTAATCGATACAAAAATTAAGAAACTGCACAGTTAAAGGATGACTGATGGTACTGGTCATGTGGATTCAGATGAAAAAATGAGTCCATTGCACAACTGGGTTCAAATGAATCAGCATTGCATGTTTAAAAATGATCTTATTTGAGGCCTTTTGTTTTTTGAGAAAAATGTTTAAAAAAAGACACAAAAAAAGAAACAAACAATCAAACAAAAAAAAAAGAAAAAAAAAGTAAAAACAAAATCAAAACAAATTTTGCTGTCAGACTGGTTTTTCAGACCTTTGCTGACATATCTTGTTGCTTTTATGCCATGGATGCTTTTCTGTACTGCATTTGTCTCTCTTTGTCACAATGTTGTGGGGGATTTTTTTGTTTTTTTTTAGGATTTTGTTTGCTTGTTTATTTTAAAAGAGTTGGTGATAATCATTCACATCAACTCCTTTTCCAACTATGGGAAGTCTCTTCCAGGTTTTTCTATTAAATGTAACTCCATTCACAAATGACATTGTACAATATGGATATCTTCATAATGCTTTATTACATTCAGGTTGATTTGTTAATGCAAGGAGGGAATTCTGCCTTAAATTCAGCCTGTTCTCTCGAACAGTACTACCTGTGAACAGTGGTCAGACACAACATATTCTTGGGATGCCAAATGTTATTTCTTCTGTGGTCAAAAATCATAAAGATAACAACTAAAAACACTTTGCCAGAGTCAGTTTGGCTTCGTGCTTGCTGACACAAACATGGATGTGGACAGCCACCTCCATTTCCATTGGTTATAAGGACCAAAATGTAAACAAACTCAGCTCAGTGAGCACTTTGCTCTAATCAAGCATTCAATGAGAGCCTTTAGATAATTGACATCTATCACAGGTGATCTTACTCCATAGATCTTTGAGTCATGAATCACAACACTCCCAGCTTCGCTCTTTTATTTCAACCCCTGTTTCTGTTCTCATATTGAATAAAGTTATCATTAAATATTGGGTATTTCTATCCACAATGAATGATAATCATGATTTTGGTTACTGGACTTGAACAAACTGGTTTACTGTTTTCTTTTGTTCAAAACAGAGATGTAATTTGAATTAACGTTGGCTCGGGTCCTTTCCTGATTCGAGGTGATATCTCCCATAGTGCTCCTGAACTCTGTAGTTCTCTAGTTCATTATATTCTGCTTAGACTAAAATAAAGCACAGTCCTGTAGAAGATTGAGCCTGCTTTGTCCTTTTTATCTCTTTGCAGAGCTTGATGAAATAATTCCTACAGGTTTGGATCTGCTGTGGCCTGCATGCATGACCCCGTTTTCAGGGATGTGAAGTGTTTGGTGTCTTCTTGTCACTTGGACTGTGGAGAGAATGCATTTAGGACATGTCATTGTATTAATTGAGCTAACAGCACTAACCATATCCGAATACCAAATTAGATGAGACGGTTAGTAGGAAATCGTTTAAAAAGGGCGAATAATGCATAATAAATGGGAGGGAGATTGGAAGAGGGAGGGGAATAAATTGTGAATTGATTAAAGGGAAATGGATATTCAGCTCTTGTCTCGTGAAGGTGTTACAGTGAAAACAAAATCAGGTGCAATGGGTGCTGCTAGTTAACATCTTTGAATGAGAAGCAGGAGGTTTATCGATTAATCAGAGGTTTTCCTGCTGCATTTTATTGACAAAGATGTTACGGTAAGAAGGGTCAGGTCACATTGAGGCCTGTGGTCAGTGCTCTTTTTATGGCCCTGAGTCTCCTCCTTCCTCATTAACCTTTACAGTCGGTCAGAAGTCACTGGGCGCTTCAAAGCCTAATACAGTGGAGGAAAAAGTCGATATAAATACGTGTCCCACCACTAAGCATCTGTGTGCAATTGGTCTTGCCAGACTACTACTAGTGTAACATGTTGTTTGTGTATACACCTGGGCCATTGCTTACACAGCAAACACATTGGGGTTAATATCTTTTTATATAAGTTTTCAGTGCAGAAAAGAGAAGAAGTAGGACTAAATAATTACAATACTATTTTTAATCCTTTTGGTTTAAGGTAAAATTTTGTGTTCAATTATTTTTAGTCACTCAGTGTTTGCAGTTTTAGTTTCATTATTATTGTATTGTGGCAACCCAATTTTTGTTTGATGAACCTGATAAAAACAAAGCTATTCATCAACAGAAACTAAGTTGGATGACAGACATTACAACTAAAAGGAAATTTCTGCTGCAAAATAGATAGCCATACATCAGTGTCAACTCAGAGCCAAATACAGGGGGCACAACCTGTTTCCTACATGCTTTACTTCGAACAAATCTTTCTGTAGTAGTTGTTGTAACCTGTGTTAGTGTACCTGAAAAATACAACTGCATCACTTGCCCATCAATTTAGCTTTTTTTGCCATGAGGGCTATTGCTTAGCAAGCAGGTGACTGTGTGTGTATTTTTTTATCACTTTATTAAAAACAGTAACTGGTGCTTTAGGTTTCAGTTAGTTTAGCAACACACATGGGTGTGTCCACGGAGGTTGTCATGGTGGCACATGCTCTACTTAAATAAGATTGTTGACCCAAGGAGCCATTCCTAGGTCCAAAAGTTATTGGCTGTTTGACTTTTCAAAGCCAGGACTTAAGACAAAGTAGAACATTATGGCTGTGTCACAACCATAGACTGCACATAGAATGGACAGCTAGGCTCCACCATTGTACAGCCAGAGTCCATGTAGTAGACACCATAGAGAATCCAAGTGGAGCCAAGTGACCAAAAAAGCAAAACGTTTTTAAAGTCTGACAACTAATGGCAAATCAACTTCTCAGGAAACAAGAGATTGAACGCGATACAGCCAAATACTATCTTCATATCACTGCAGCATACAGATGTGAGAAACATTTCTATGAAGTGTATTAATTTTTAAAATATTTTACCACCTCATTTCTGGAATGAATGAAGAAATTGAGTTTTTCAACCTTTACTGCTGCCAGCCACCAGGGGGAGCAGTTTTTGCGGTGACCTCACTCAGAGCCCAGTGTCATGGTGTCCACGATTTGCTGATTTTTACATTCAAACTGTATTTTTCCAAGAATATTCCCATGAAGATACAAAATCTGTTAAACAGCAGCATAAAAAGTTTTCCTCAGACAAATCAACTCAAAATAACAAGTAATCATTACATCAGTCAATAAAGTGGTCAGTAATCAAACATGTGGTCCTTAATCCTAGTTTTAAGATTCCAAAACGAATTAAATAATCCAGTGTTAGATGACCATGAGGCTCAGTCCAGGTGAAACTGAGGCTACAGCTATGACAACTCTAGGGGTCAGTAGAGAACATAAATAAGATGACTATCCTGCTCTTCGGTAACATAAAGCTTGTTTTCTCCCTTCTTTCTGCTGACTACCTCTGAGCTCTGACAAAGAAGCATAATGATGCTCAATCTTGCTAAATGACTGGTGTATCAGTAAGAATAGGACAATAAATTTCATCACCGTGTCATCTTTCTTCAAATTAACGTGGTTCAATAATTCCCCGTCCATCACAACAGAGAGGTAATATTAAAACTATCTGACAGTAATCGTTCCCAGAGCACAGCATGACACCTCAGGGAACATCAATGACTCAACCATCCCAAGACACTAAACATCATCTCGTGTTTATGGCCCTCTGTGGTGCATCCGTGGAGCAGCATTGGTGTGGAAACGGATTTACTGTTGCTAAATTTGCAGGTGATAAAAAGCCAAAGAGTGGCCAGTTGGGGCACTAACTCTTGGCTATTCACATGTTGACTCCCATACTGCGTCTCAGGGGATGCTTTCTCATTGTGCAGCAGACACTCCATGATTCCACATGACAAACTGGATTGTTCCTCGAGTGAGTCCTGCTGAATTATTTTGGTCCTTTCGATTGCATCTCCTACCCCTGAGATTTTCCTCCACTGTTGCCTTTGAGCCATAAGCCTCAACAGCAACTGTTGTCGATACTCAATCTGTTCTGTAACCCCTAAAGCTAATGAAATGTGCTAACAGGGGTTTGTTTGTTTGTCTCTAGGAGGGGGGCCGAGTGAAAGAAAATGGAACAACAAGACTCTTTTGACAGTTCCATTTTTTTTCCAATGTTTTGGAGTGAGGGATAATCATGAAGTATGGATTGGATAGGGGAAAGTTATTACATTTTGTTGTCTTTATCCTTGTTTGAGTTGTACAAAAAAGGTCAGATTGTTATAAACATGTTTTTTTGCAGTTCTCGGGTTTATCCCCAATTCTGACTCCCCCATGCTCTAAGTGTAGGAGAGGAAAAATCGTTTTTCTCACTTCTCTCAACCTTGTAGCCCTGTAAATCTTCAGTGTAGGTCTGACAAACACTCAAACCCCTGTCTGGCTGGAGAGTTTCTTTGTGTGTATTTACTTTATTGCTGATGTTGACTGGGGCTGGGCTGTTTTCAGAAGCTCAAATATTACATCTAAAAGCACACACACATAGGAGAAAGGAGTGTCCACAAGATCTGTTCTGATACTCCTGGTGTCTTTAAAAGTGTCTTTAGAATTAAGAGAACATATTCACATCAAGATGCACTCGAGGTGTGAAGGGTGCGAAAAAAAACCATGTCATGATTTTCTTATGGTCTATTTCATTTTTTGGATTTGCCATAAAAGTAAGAATTTTCTAGTGAACACAAAACTCCAAATTAGCTACACATTATTGACACTATCCTTTCACTTAATCTGGGGAACACACAAAAAAAAAATCTTTCTGGCTCTTGATTCACAGTGAGACAGACCATACCATTATTTCATACAACTCATGATAAAATCTTGCCTCCTAACAAGAAATAATTTGTCTTCATGTAATTTAAACATTCAAATCTTAAATGTGCCCGACAAAAACATTTATCACACTGACACTGTCTCTTGTCACTTGACATGCATTTAGCATTTGACTTCTATCATCCATTGATCTATCTGTGTATCCAATGGGGACACTGAAGCATAGGGCGACTCTGCACACTCTAAGGAGTGTATTAGCTTGTTCACTACTGGGATACATGTAGCATGTGCAAAGCATAAGCTATGCCACTCAAAAACCTGAATGTGCTCTTAACACAGTCTGCAAATTGCAAGTTTGCATAGAGGAGTCTTTGTGCTACACTTTTTTAAGTTCAAAAAAGGGTCCTGTCCCAGAAGGAGGCTCTGAATGGCGATGACAAAGGGTGGCAAATTCGATTCCATCCCTCTTAACATGCAGATTCCTGAATAACAAAAGAACATAACTAAATGAAAGTGTGAAGAGGACCTGGGTAAGCAAAGCCGCACAATCCCTTTGATCCTATTATGTATTACAAAAGCTTAATCAATATCTAATCAAGGGGAATACAGCATGCCATGTCTTACAGAGCTCTATGCTGTCAGAGGTGAGGTTGCCATGGTGACTGGACAGGTGTGGGGAGCTCAGGCTGCAGTGGTATTGATGGAAATTAAGAAGCATTGATGAGACTTGAAGATGCTGGGATTGAAAAGGGGGATAATTAAAGAGAGGGATGCAGAGGGAGATGTGGGGGTGGGTGGGACAAAAGGGAAAAAGATTTAGGTGGGAGATACAAGAGGTGATGCGGACAGGTGAAACTTGGACATGATTACTGGGTCTCTACATGGAAGATTTCCACCAAGAGCGAGACAAGCTTCATATAAATGCAACTTTTGCTCATCAAAAGTGAAGAGCAATCATCAAGATTTATCTATATACTTTTTGTTAATTTTCAAGCCATCTGACACACTGCAGAAGAATATAGGCTAAAATGTAGAATAAGAAAGAAATCAGAACACAGCGTGATAAGCAAAGTGTCAAAAAGCACAAACAAGTCCCCCAGTCAATCTGCTTCAAATGTGTCATGATTAAATTACAATTTTAATTCTATATAAAGCTATTTAAGACAGATATATAAATTTGACGAAGAAGTGACCACGTTACAATGAAAGAGCACTGTTCCCATTTGGAAAGTAATTCCATTCCAAACCTCTATCTGAAACCCTATTTAATGTTCTGTGCCTCATTCTATTAAAACCTCTGGCCTTTCAAATGAGTAATACCCGACAAGGTTAACATAGTTCCTCTGAATTTACGTAACTTTACCAGCTGCGTATATTCCATAAATACCAAATGAAATGAGAACACATTGGGAGCACGCACAGGCCTCCAGTTTTATATATTAATTTCTTTCTACCTCATTTAGAGCTAATTCACAGGGTGCTAAAACAGTAACAAGGGAAGATAAAGGGAGTGAGAATGAGGGCGGTAAGAAAAAAGGCACCAAAATATCTGAGTCATAGCCGACCTGGGCAAGCTGGAGATGATGTCACCGCCGTGCACAGACTGTGCTCAGGAGGGAAACGTGTGAAGCAGTATTTTTCGTGCTCTTTGTCCTGCTACACCTCCTGACTCATCTGGGCGGTCGAAGTACAGCAAGTTCAGTCCATTCTGGCCCTCCGCCTCGCCCGGTCCCACAGAGAGCTGTCTGTCAACACCTGATTAACACTTGGGATAATAGGTCATTAAAGTTGCCCTTCAATCAATGAGTCCAATCGAGTAATCAAGGCAGAGATTGAATGAACCCAGAGCAGTGTGAAGCCCAGTGGGAACAAAAGAGACTTCAATCAGTATTGTACAGAGATGCTTTCATCACAAGGTTTGTGTAGAATAAAACTTAGCTTCTAAAGCAAGTTCTCCTTTGGTAATTATTGTAATACTGCTGGTGACTGTTTTTCTCTTTTTTTTACTGTTGTGCCCACTAAATCTCTGAGCAGGATCTTTTTTGAATTTTACAGTGGGTTTGTATGAGGTACTTGTCTATAGTCAGTGTATTGCCCACTGGGGATTTCAGTCTGCCTGCCCTCTTTGTTGAGATAGCTGGAACGAAAGCAAGGCTGTCAGCAACTGCAGACAGGGTCAACAGTACCACAAAATTATCACTTTAAACAAGAACAACTCAAAAATTAAACTTGGCGTGAGTTTGGAAATTTTTTTTAGTCCTCTACTTTGGTGTCAAAAAACTCATTTGTTTTTCCACTCTTTGGGAACAAGACACATGGACTTTTCTGCTTGCAGATAAAAAGTTTGAATTGTACCTTGACCTTTGCCAAGTACACTGACATACTGTGAATTATGATATTTAAGCAACTCAGTTTGACATAATTTTAATGACAAATTCTGAATTTCATCCAGCTATAAGAAAGGTTTGTTATTTCAGATCTGTCTGGCAATTAAAAATAAGTAAATAAAAACTTGGAGGCAAAAACTTTCATAAAGACACACGTACAGTTTCATTGTTTTCTCATAATTGATGGAAGAGGGTAAAACTCAGTCTTTGTGTAGCAAGGAGGAACTCTGGATAGTGGACTGTAGCCTGAACTGTGAAACTGACTTAGTAACGAAAGTATTTCAAGAGCTTTCTGAATTTGATGTTATCACACTTGTTAGGAAAATATACCCCTCCATTTTTGGGTATTACTGTACAACCAGATATTTTCAACTGCTCTTCAGAGCACGGAAGTTCTTCCTCCTCCTTTCTCTTATGGTAAGTTTAGTCTTGTTCTTTCTTTGTAAACTCTGGTTCATAAAGGCGCCCTCTGGCATCTACAGAATAGTAAAATAATGAGCTCAAACTTAAGGGCCAAAAATCTTCCAAAAAGAGTACATATTTCCAAAAATTTATACTTACTTTAAAAAAAAATTTTTTACTTGAGCTGAAATTTCTCAAAACTACTTGGTTTACGACAAAAAGTTGATCTCTTCTACAGTGGTTGTGAGCCTAGCTTTTGACTTTGGATCCCCTGGCACTCTCCTGTGGATACTGCATATGTTTGTATTTTATTTTTTCCTTGAAAATACTAATTTTTTTCTTGGTAAGACTTGAGAACAGTGGCCTGAATAGTCTCAACAGCACTGCCTAAAAAGTGGCATTGGATATCAGTACGAAGCATGTATGCTAGTGACTGATACCATAAATAATTAGCCCCAAAGTCAACAAGTTTTAGGCAAATTATTATGTCATGATAATAAACCATGCAGTGCTAGCAGGTAGTGTAATGTTTGTCAAAGGGATATTTTTTTCTGTACTTCCATCTATATTTTGTTGCAACTAGTAAAGGCAGGAAATTGCAAGTACTGAAGTTTGAATATTGAAAAAAACAGGCTCATATTTCTCCTGACCTCATGCTGCCCAAAGCTCTGCATCCCACACACACACACACACACACACACACACACACACACACACACACACACACACACACACACACGCACCCATTTTCACTGATGTATTAGCTCTAGCCGTTGTTTAAATCTCTCCCAGTATTCAGCGGGTCAGTATTGTTTAACCTGCCACCTTTCAGCTGTGAAATTTCATCCATTCCCATAAATCACACTGAAGTGTCATTACTTTCTGATTACTGTCTTAATCAAACAAACACACAATTATAGCTGCTTATTGGCATGAAATAATCCCACATGGGTAGTTGTTTATTTGTGAAACACGATACACACATTTACACATACACAATACATGTTTTATCGGACTATCATAACAGTCATCATAGTTTGTATTAATTATGTACAAACATGCTCACAGTTCTGGAAAACCTTGTGTGTGTGCCCTGGCACTTTAGTGAGTGGCTGTAGCGGGCCGACAGCTTAGCTGAGCGGTGGGGAAATACACAAGAAGCCAGTGACAGGGAGAACAGAGGGATCAAATATTATCATCAAAAAACGACTCCGGTGCTCCCTGCTGCTGCCTCACAGCTTCCTCTGGTCAGGTTGTTGGTTTGTTTATTCGTTTATTTTGTGCCCGGGTGGATGATCTGTCCTCGGGAATCAATGCACTTTTCAGCTCCCATTACTTGATAGGGAAGAGGATAAGCAGAGGAGGTGAAAATAATAACACCGCTCCTTTTTCCATCAGTTCGAAATTTAGATCTTGATTCTCTCCTTAACTTATCTTTATGTCTGTGAAATTCCTCAAATGCACTCAGGTTAAAAACTTCTACATTCAACTTTCTGCTTTCTTCTCACTTCTCTGCTTTCTTTCTTCTGACAAGGAAAAGAGAAATCCAGACCTGTATTTTACCCAGTAACTGAGCTGTGTTTTACAACTGGAACTGACACACACGATGGCAATATGGTCCACGAAAAGAAATATCACTGCAGGGGAAGTGTGCCTAATTCTGCTCTGAGAGGAGCTCTCGTAAAGAGACATTGTGGCTAGCCTACTAATAGAGCTGTGAGGGGGAGAATGATGCAACTCGGAGGCAATGCTTTAATTTGCCCTTGGTTTCGCACACGCGTCTAGGAACAGCCACTCTGTTCCAAAGCTGATTGGCCCGTTTACCTTTAGACTCAGGCCAACCACTAGCCTCCGTGCTATGAGGTAGCTGGATTTGGCAATATTGTTTTTGCTGTGCTCCTTTTTTGGGCCTGTGTAGGTCAAATGCGGTAGATGCAATCGTAGTGGAAGCAGGTGTAATGCTGAAGTTTTTCTTCCAGTCTTTACTGCGCATAGGGCTCTTCCACTTCCACGAAAATGTTTAAAGTTCATTCTTATCAAAAGATGTTTGCAGTTCAGTCTACTGGGTCCAGGATGCTATTTGTATCTTAGCAACCTGTGCAGCAGCAACAGAGGAAGATCAGAGAAGCTACTTATTAACCTGTTGCTATGACTACAGCAGTAGGCAATAACTCAGAAGATGCCTTAACCCTTTCTGTGTAGACTGCCACCCCCGATCAACAGACAGACGGATCATGTTCCGAACATTTGGGAGGAATCAAAGACTTCATAGTTCCTTTCTGGGTGTATCTGATTTGATTTCTTTCTTTCTTTCTTTTTTTCCTCTCCAGCTATAATCAGCAGTGTGTTTTAGCATATGTGTGTTTTAGTTGGTGTGTGTGTGTGTGTGTGTGTGCGTGCATGCATATATGTGTGTGTGTGTGTGCGTGCATTTCTTTGGTTTACCTCCAGCTGAGTGCATCGCTTTGCAAACCAAAGAAAGTCATAACCTATGCACCATCTCAGTGAAAACAAGGCTGCACAACAAAGCATTTCTCCTTTTGTTTTCCTCCTCCAAGTGTTCAGAATACTTTATCACATAGATATAACACAAATTCTCAAAAGCCTAATCAATCAGACGTACCCACGTGAAAGAGTGCAGATGTTTCTCTGTATACCTCCAAACGGGGACACGGAGCAGTGACAAATGTTTTCCGCAGGCAGGTTGAAGCGTGAGTGTGAACTGATTTGAATTGATGTTATTCCAGCAGAAATCAATGCATTTTTTTTAACGGCTGCAATTACGCCCCTCACGTCAATTCATCAAGAGATTTGCATGAGGTAATTGTTGGCGCCACGTCTACTGATGCATTTTTATTACGTTTCAATTAGGAATTGAATCCAATTAGGGAAGCCATTCCAATCAACCAACAGGGGTCTGTGCTCAAACAAAGCCTACAGTATGAAGAGGCTGCAGAGCTGAAGGGCAGAGACACTGAGTCATGGGGCCATCTGATGTTTCATCCAAACCTATTACCTCCAACAATGAGGTTTTACACAATAACGGGATATGTGTATTCACCAAAATATAGTGTCAAGCTTCTCTTGCCATGTCTGCACTTTACACATTATTTCTCTTAATTTAATTCTGTTTTTCAGTGAGAAACTGCAAATAACAAGCTAATAAGCACTTAATTAGTTTCCCATTTTTCTTGCTTTTCCTTTGTTCGGATTTTGTTTTCTAGTACATGAGGACATCAAACAAGGCTGCAAGCAGTTGAAATTTCAAATTCATTATGTTTCATTAATAGAAACAAATTGTCAAACAATTTAAGCACGTCTTATAAGTCTTATAATTCTCGAATTAAGTCCTGAAAGTAAGTAAGACAAAGACACAAGGGTGCCGACTAAATTTGTTTTGTTTTTTTGAAGCAGTACATTTCCTTCCACTACTGGCAGTCAGTGACTGATGTAGATGTTTTTTTTCTAGTGAATGTAAAGCGCTTCTTGTGATCATCTATAAACCCTGAAGCCTCAAAAGGGATCAAAAGCCCAACCTCTAACTAACCCTGATATTTGCTCCCACACCAGATGACACAATATCAGTGAAATACACACACAATAACCCAACCTGAAAGGCAAATTCACAGGGGTGTTACTCACTGTTTATTTGCTTGTGAGAATTATCTTCCTAATAACACTGTCAGAAGCGATGGGCACACAGAGCAGCACATTCAAAGCTGAGAGGTTGGCTTCTCATCCTGTGACATCATGTTAATACTGTTTTTTTTTTCTTAATAAAACTACAGAAAAGTTGTTCTTAGGCAGACAGAAGACGGGTGACGGTGGCTGTTCTGAGCTGGCAGAGGCACTGTGGCTTTGATCTCAGGGAAAAGAAGAGTGTAAGGGTGCTGAGTGTGTCTTGTGCGCACGGTGCTACTGCCCCCTGGGGGGAAAGACAGGGATAATCATGGCTGGGAGCGGCAGATGGCTCCTGCAGCTTCAGCACTAAAAGAAACGCTCTTTCTATCCACCAACAAGGAAACTTGAGAGAAGTGAGCGCTCCCATGGGTGTCTATCATCACTGTGCTAATCGGATCAGCCTTGGAAAAAAAATGACAGCTTGTGTAACTCAGGTGGTTATACGGCCATGTGCACTAATAAACAGAGAGCTGTTTCTCTCCCTGCGTCAAGGGAATAGGAGGAAACACAACAGGCCCAGTGTGACCAAAAATAGATTGTTTTGGGAATCTCAGCATCATCACAGTGACTTTCAAAAAGGATGAAACACGCTGACTTTACGTCTACTACGCACATGTTGATAATTTCAATTCTAAGTCATGTCCAAGTGAAGACGCCAAAATTACTCTGATTTGATATTTGCATTGAAAAGTTTCCTCTATGAAAGGTTTTTTGGTTCACTTTTCCCACCATGAAAAGCCTGGAGCAGAAAGTGTTTTAAGACATCAGTGCAGCAATTTTTAACTCTCTTTTCTGGCATAATAGCAGGTTCTTCAAAGAGTGAGAGAATATCCCCCATTTTCCTCTCTTTTCTTCTGTCACTGTCTTTGCATGCTGCAAAAACACACACTCACACACATGCGAGGTAAAAGATACACACAGACACCATAAAATGCATCTGTGGCAGATAGAGGTGTGCAGATTGCCCATTTAGACCGTTACATTATCCTTTTTGTGTTTACTTTTCATTTTCAGCCTTTCTCCTGTTCCATCTTTGTGCTCTTGTTCACCCTGCCAGGCAGGTGTGTGTGTGTGTGTGTGTGTGTGTGTGTGTATGCGTGTATGTCTATTTCCTCTCCTCATTGTCCCATCTCTTGTCATCTTTTCACCCGTCCCTCATCTCCCCGCCATCATCGAGGACCTCGACGGCCTCCTACGAAGCACCAACGGAGAGAAGGGGTCTGTATCTCAGCAACGCACCTAGCAACCGCTCCTCGTAACTATGGATTATAACCTGTTGCCAAGGGAGACAGAGATGGAGGATTGATTTTTTTTTTCTTTCTCTCATTTTTTTTTCTAAAGAGATGAAATTCAAAGTGAATTAGATGCATGAATGAACAACGTGTCAGGACAGGGCACGCTAACAGTAATGAATGGTGACTTTTTAAATTTACAGTTTCATCTGCGAGCTTTTAAATACATATTGATACAGGTTATTCAAGATTAGGGCACAGATTAGCTCAGAATAACAGTCTCTATGGATTGATGTGCTTTCTATGGGTCACTGTCAGGGCGAAGAGTTGTTGATTGCCTTCGGCATGGACATTATCCTGCTTAATTATGAGTTATACCGCAAAAAGTAGGGGGAAATAGCTGCAAAGCATGAGTGCATTTCATCATCAAATTATGACTTCTTTCTCAGCTTAAAACTAAATAAATAAATTTTTAAAAACTCAGAGACACTGATTTTTTTCTTACTGTCTTACATGGCATACACTGGTAACAATCATGTGCTTACTTGTGCCTTTTGTGCTGATATAACCTTGGATATGCAAAATTAGTTGAATAAAACTCAATCTGTGGGAAATCATAATATTAGATGCTATTTGAGATAACACCAATAATGCTACTCCAACCAAAAAGAAAGTTAGGTTTGGTCTTAATCCTCTGCGTCTTTTTAAGACAGATTAAAAAGGAAAGAACCTGTCAAAATGTGTGTGCAAGCTGGCAGTGTACAAAAAAAGAGCATTAGTAAGAAAAAGGGTCATACCTTCACACTCCAAAATACACTGACACAGTCCCTTCTCTCCCTTGGTTTTTGCTGCTTCTCACCCATTCTCTCTATCGCCCACTCTCTGATGAGTGCTTTTACATGGCCACACAAACTTGTCATTAAACTAACCCACTATTTTCCATCACCTCTGAGCTAAATTACCACACTCTGCCTGGCATCCTGTGGACCAGCTTGTGGATATGAAAGCCCACAATTCCCCTGCTATCACCTCTCTGGGCTCTAGCAAGCGTACTAATGATAGCCTGCCACCGGAGAGCTGGTGGAATGGAGCTGTAATGTCCTTGGAAAGTGCAGACTGGTGTGCATGCTGTGGGAGAGCGAGCTGCTCTGTGTCAAACTCTCTCTCTCTCCCTCTCCCTCTCTCTCTCTCCCTCTCTCCTGGTGTGCGTAGCCTGAATCCTCAGGCCTCCGTGTTAATGGGCAGATCCTAGCTTGAACTCTGACGGCTGGATGCTTGTGATGGGGGCCCGAATCTGACAGAGCGGTGTACCATTTGCACACTGGTGTTCAACAGGGAGTACAGATGCACACATGCAGCAGAATACACACATCCACACTCACACACACTGTACAGCACAGCTTCAATTCCCCACGAAACAGCTGAAGTCGCTCCTCTGCTAGCTTAAGCTTTTTGTGAACCTCCTCTGCTACAAATGAAAGGAGATTCAATGTACAATGATTACAGCCATATGGTTTTGTACCCTACACATCTGCTCATCACTCCATTACCACACACACTCAGACACACACGTCAACACAGTTTGAGCATTTTTTTGTCGTTTCTTTTAAATAGATTGTGCAAAGTCATCATTCTGTGATGTTTTCATGTGTTACCCGTGTGCAGAATTTAATGTTTAGAATAGTTGAGTTGACTTATTTTATTCAACAACACTGTCACAACATGAAACATTAAACAGGCAAGATTTTTTGTCACAGCTCAGTAAGATATTTGTGTCATATGTATTGATGTTTTATATAACCATATCATTCCTTGTCTTATAGTTTACCCACCTCTCACATAAACCAGCCTCTGGAAATGGATAAAAACTGACTTGAGTCCCGCAGACTCATGGCTCAAATCAGTCACAGGAGCCCTGTGCAGATTTATTATCTTGTTTAAGAACACTTTGGCAGGACTCGGTACACAACATACAGGACACGGACAAAATGATAAGACTTCAGCTGATTCGATTGATCAAATGTAAATAATTGACAGAATTATGGATTTTTTTCAGACAAAAATAGCATTTACAGGTCTATTGCTCTGGAACCATTTTTTATCAAAACATTATGCATTTATGAATAAAAAGGACTGTCAAGGGACAAACGGCTGAAATTTTACTTTGGTAATGATACAAGTGGATGGGAAAGGGTGCACAAATTTAAATGATGACATTTGAATTTAAATTAAACACTTCTTGGCAATTAATTTGAAGTTTGATGTTTTCTTTTCAACACTAAGTTTGAGACGCCACACCAGAGAGACGAGAATCCAAATAAAACTCAGTGATTTACCACCATCTTGTGGTTGATTGAGGTTAACAAGGGGTAAATTATTTTAGCTTTTTATGAGTTATAATTTTATATGTACTGTTATTCAACATATGTGATAAAAAGGGTGTAATGGGGCAGGTAAACATTTGCACTGTGCATTATTTAAAATAAAAGTTGTGAGGGAGTAAAATAAAGAGTTTTTGAGTTTATTAGTGGTACAGCACTTAATGCGGTGACTTGATATGACAAACTACATGACAAGATATATAGTTAATCTCTGAAACGTTTGCAGTGCTGCAGAAAATGTATTACTTTAGTTCAACTCATTTCAGAACCAGCTCAAACACCTTCTTCTGAGAACTATCTCCTTGACCCATCTGTAATATAGTCTTCCACCACTGGGGGGCAGTAAGAGTCTGCAACAGACACAAAGTGGCCGAAGTACAGCAGAGGCCCTCCTGGGAACAAAGGATTAGTTGGTGGTCCAGCACAATCAAAAGACTGTTGTATGTAAATTGTGTAAATCCACAGTGGGTGGAGAGGGTTATGCCAGTCTGATTTCATGCCCAGTCAACCCACTGCAAGAGGACCTCAGGCCAGAGCAACTATGGCTGGATGGTTGTGGGGAAAAAGGCATTGTAAAAAGTCAGCCACAGACAGAAAACACTCTTCTCTGTAAATGTTTGTTCCTGTGGGGGGGGGGGGTTGTTTTGGCTTCGCTTCCTTATGTGTGCACAATCACAAACTATTTTTCATTCTAAGACACAAACTTCTGGTCTGTCCCTCAAATATGTTGCACGTTTTTAGTCTGCAAAAATCAGATACATCCTTTTGATTAAAACTAAACTTTGGCTTAAATTAGCCCTGGTTTCAACATGAAACAGTCAAATTATGATCCATGTATAGAATTTCCATTCTGGTCAGGCCATCAGTCACCGGGGGACGATGGGACTTTGCTGTGAGGGTGAGTGAGTGGGTAAATAATTTGGAACAGGAGATTGGGACACAATTAAACTGACACATGTAAATGTTGGCTAAATGGGATGTGTGGAGGAGAGGGAGCCTTCTCAAGCAGCTAATTGATCAATTAAGTAAACAGAGGCCAGCGGTGGAGAGGTGGTGTGTTTGGGCTGGAGAATGGGAGGCAGATAAGAAAAGGTGCTAATGACTCATCTGGCTTAAATATGAGCCTGGAGATGCTAATTCTGCAGAGATGAGCGTAATGAGATTGGAGCACCTGGTGGTCAGTGTTATTGTTGCAAATCAAGCCAAAAGTCAACATCATGGGGTACTGCATGTGCAATGTATGACAGAGTAAGCTGCTTTAAAATGTTATTTCACAGTCCCCTTTTTGTTATCGGATGTACAATGTATTCCTGCGTCTTTAGCAGCCAGATGTTCTTGCTGCAAGGAACATAATTCCACTCATTCACACCAACAAAGGCACAATGTTTGCAGAGATACACATTATTCAGCACGCGCTGAGGCTTTCTGGATGAACTAGAAGACTCTTCACACACCCAATCACAGAGCCAGGGAGCCCATAACTGGGCTGAAATATCACAATTTGCCTCTGCTGCCTTTTAGAAAAGTGTTTCAAGTTCTGCATCCTGGTACCACTGTAGAGTTTTAAGGACAACAACAATGCAAAGCTTTGTGCGTAAGTACAGAGGAGTAGAGACTGTAAGAGGAGCACTTTACAATATATGATAATCCAGCAAGAAGAAAAATGACTGCTAGCACAGAAAAATGTTCATTAGCTTCCAAAAAAAGAAGGATTTATCATGAGGCAACTGAATATAACATTTGAAATGTTGAGTTAACTGAATCCTTGTATTGAAGTTTCTTGGGTTTTTTGATTGGGGAAATGTAAAGCGTTTTCCCATATCCCGCTTTGGATTGAGCCAAAATGTCAAGATGCTTTGAGAGAATTCTGTCTTCTTCTGGCCTTTGAAGCTCTATCAGAGCTTTGTCTGAAGGTGCTGTTCAACTGAATGGATCTGGCTTAAATATATAAGTGGATAACAGGCATTTCTGTTCCAATTTAAAGATTAAACATCTTTGACTTTGGCTTACTTGGATCCTATCTTCTCTTATAATGGGCCTCTGTAAAAGTGCATTACCTGCTCGCTTCACAGGAGGCTAATACATTGACGAGACACGCTCTGATGTTCTAAATGTGCAGAGTAAGTGGTGCCGAACGAGACAGGCTCCAGTGCTGACAACCAGGTGGACAGGTCCCCACCCTCATTCCCTCCGTCTTTCATTTGAATAATGCATGCTAATTACCTACTTGCCGAGAGCAGAACTGTCACCCCACAGGCCCCGACAGACATTTTCACGTAGAGACACACACACACGCACACTTACATGCACACATACACTCGTATGGCAACTGTCACCGCGGCACTTCTCCTCACATCCTAAACAGTGGCACATTTACAATAGAAACTTCAGAGGACCTCTGTGATAACTCGAGGGAATTCCTTTAACAAAAGCACCTGTCAGACAGTATGTAGGCTAATGATAGACTACATTCAGTACTCTACTGGAAAAGCTGAGCATGGCACTTCTTTAGCTACACTGTTGAACAGTTAACCCTTTGACTGAAAGAGACAGAGAGCAGGGATCCAAACGACTGTAAAGAGGTTAAAACTGTGTTTGTGTGCCTGCTTATATTAACGTGGCTTTTATTGTGTCAAACTTTACTGAAATATGCTGGGAGGTGTTCACAGCTTTAGAAACGGACTGGAATAAATGATGATGCCATTATATAAAAGAAAACTTGACCACCATGACTCTTTAAGGTCAGTTGCATGTCAACACCGTAATGGTATGGGCCAAAGAAGTGGTTCAAAGAAAAAAGGCTGTGGTCATATTTTCAAATAAAATAAGTCAAAGCCATATCTTTCTACAATACATTTGCTCTGTTTTCTCAAGATAATGGGATAATTTCTTATGCCACTCATCCTTGTATTCCGCTGCGGCCACACCATCTGCGCTTTGGGTAAATGCAGTCACATCAAGTAGGCTTTAAATTCTATTCCGCAAGTAGACCAAATGTTATGGCTGTGTCTGTGGTGCATTCAGCGGCACTGTGAAAATTAGCAGCTTTGCTTTCCATCGACAACAAGAAAAAATAAGTCCTGATCTTGAGGAAACAGATGAAGCTCGTGTTAGTTCATGCAGGAAACGGAAGTCATACGCCCAGCCAATACTGGCTGACAGGCTGACGTTCGAGTCACACCTCTCCATCTAACCAATCACAGCTCGCTGTCGACCAACAAGGCGGTGTATTTAAACATGTCTACATTCACAGCTATTCCTGCTACTGCTATACACCACACTGCTGCATCTCGAAGTTACCTCCTCCACCCCAGCCTCCTCCTGTTAAGTCTGTATACATGTATAATATTCATGTATAAAGTGTGTCTTGTTCCCTGGCGGGGGGGGNGCACCGCTTGGCTCACTCCCACACTTGCACATAAATGCACACACTTGTTCCTGTATTATAGCCCCAGCATGGAGCTAATGCTCCTACCTTTGCTGAGTCGCTTACCACTTACACTACATTGTGGCAGCTCAGAGGTTTTTCATCCTATTCATTTGAGGCACGGATACACAGAAAAATCCTCACTTGGCTCAATCTGTGTTTCTACTGATGAGCTTCCTGGCTGGAAACCCAAAAAAAGGAACGGATGTAAATCTGGCCGACTGTGTGGGTGCGTTTTTGTGAAATTATCATGTGAACATGTGCCTGTATGTGCAATTGCGCAGGCATATGCAGGAGGTAAAGTCTCCAAAGAGAGCTGCCAGTTTCTACTCTTCCAACTTCCATTCCTCCACTACAAAAACTGTGGCAACCTGGGGCTAATCTGACCCTGCTGTGTGTCTGCCCGTGAGAGGCCATTGGTATGCAAGGAGTGGTGTGTCCTCAACAATAATTCGGGGATAAAATCAATGATGCTGCCAGTGAACGGTCCCTGGTTTTTACTGGCTCCATCAGCGACTTTAGGGAGGGTGTGTGTGGCTCTGTGACACGGAGGTTTGACGAATCTTCAACAGCTGTGTTGGTGGAGGGCCATGTGCGAGCAGGGATGAGGATGTTGACAAGGCTGTCCATTAAAGCTACAAGTGACACATGAGCCGCAATAAAACTGGCCCGTCCCATCGCTGTCAATGCTGCAGACGCCAGTTTGCGCTATGGAGGGTTCGGCGCAGCATTAATGGATTCCTATTTGACAGATTCCACTTGATCACATCTCAGTTGAATCTCCATTAAGATGTCAACGCAGTGGTTAATGTATTTGAGATTTTCCCCCTCGTCCTGCTAAACCGTTATTTATGACACTTATTAGGAAGCGTAACCCGGCCATCAATTAATGTCCTGCAGGCATGCTAAGCAATTGGGCCCATTGGCGTCACACCAAATGTACTGGAACGTCCATTAATACTGCAATGCACACACAAGTGCTCACATTCAAATGAGCACATTCAGAGACACACAAATGTACTTCTTTGGGAAAAGCCTGGTGTACATGCACATTTGCAATTTTCTCAAAATGCACTTAGCGAATAGGCCTAATGTATCATGAAAAAAAGACAAATTTCCCTTGTGCTTCTTCTACAAGTTTAAACAGGTTTTGTCTTTTGTGCCCAATACTGATGAAATGTGAGTGGAAACATTGTGGTTAAATGAAGAATTATCTCTCCCCTATGCATTTGAATTTTTACATTCATTCATGAAACATTGTTTTCCACAGTGTTCATAAAAATGAGCAATTTCTGGAAAGTCATAGTTCCTCATATTACAACCAATGAATGTTTATAAAAATTGTCATTTAACACCATGATCTTGTCAGTCATGAAAAGAGAATGTCTATTGCAGCACAATTGACTGGGTTCACACACTGTGAGAGGAGTAAAAGGTCTCCATGGCAAAGGTCGTCTGATGAATCATTTGCAATGAAATGTCAAAAATCAGTGAATTTTAATCCAGTTTATAATGGACAGCACACTTTGTCTCTTTACAACATAAACCCTGATCCAACCCCCACTGAGAGGCTATTACACTGACTGTATAAGGCCTGGTAGCAACCAAGTGCAATGACATTTCAGAAGAGTTATACACTGTCTACTGTTGAGCTTTTTTACCCTTCTCCACAGAATCTTTGGTGCAAATAAAAAAATGAAAATAAATATTTTTTAAAACTTACATTTATTTAATGCTTACTTCAAAACTTAAAGAGTAACAAGCAACCACATGCCTGCTAACCAATTCTAAAAATGCAGCAGTCCGACACAATTACGTCAAAGAAATAATGACAGTTATATTCTTACATTGCGTGCTGTGCAACAAGGTCACCAACACAACACACCATCATAGACAGTATTTTACATGGATGTAGTCCCCGTGACATCACCCATTTGTTTTTAAAACAGAATGTTGAAGCCCATCGTCATCCTTAGCCATACTGGGAATGCTGAACTCAACCTAGATAAAATACTGAGATATGAAAAGATTCATCCCCTGTGCATTGAGTGCTGTTAGAGAAATGTGCTAATCAGACAGGTCATTTTTGTACCAGCCTGTAAACATGTTCTCATTGTAAAAATTGTCTATTTTAATTGTTGTGTACATGGTTTCTGGTACTTTCAGAACCAGCCTCAAGCGCACACTCAAAAAACTGCAGTTCTTAACACTTCAGCATCAGCTACACTTCTCGTAGCCAGAAGCTTTCGTTTGTGCACCACACACAAAATAGTTCCTCCTCCAGTAACCAGAGTCTGGAATGCAAAAACTGATAACCTAGCAAAATTTTTAGGTGGTGACTCATTCTGAGTGAACAAACAAGGTGAACCAAAGGAACCAATGTTATATGGTATATGGTTAGCTAAATTCACTTTACAGTAACTTCTGTTCTACTCCTCTTGCCAGCTGGACAATTAAATATTTTATCGAACACTTTGTATAAATACATTTGCTGTCGCCACAAGCCATCAAATAGATTGTTCATACTTGAAGAAAATCTAAGTTTACATTTTGCATTTCAGGCATGTAAGACTATGGTCTGACTAACTCATAACATATGCTACAGAATATGGTCCTCAAGAAAACACAGTAGAAAAGGACAAATAAAAATGGTAGGCCTTTGGTACTCATTTGTGTCGTACTTTGTATCTTTTTACTGCTAATATTAGTTACGTTTTACATTTCCCTCTAGTACTGTTCGTCACTTTTAGTCACTTTCTGAAAGTTATTATTGGTGTGAACCAGTGTGGCTTGACGATATTAAAGTTTTTGACATGTTTTCTGTCAGACAGCCTTTCTTTTATCAGTGTAATAACAGCTTGTCTCACACTTTTCCGTTGTGAGATGACATTTGCCTCCCATGATGACTGTTGAGTGTCTGCGACCACTTTTTCCCATAAACCCTGTGTTTGGTGCTCAGTAATAAACATTCAACCTGCTGCCATTGCTCAGTCCCTGGTCATGTGACAATCAGTCTCCTGTAATATAACATGCTGGGAGTAAATAAGGCCAAAGTAAACAAGTTATCTTATGAAACATCTAACACACTACGCATTAATGAAAATTCCTTTTATTGTTCATTTCGTAGAAGTGGCTACACAGCTTAAAATACTGGACCTTTAAAGGATTAGCATTTCAAAAGTACTTGTATTTGCCCGTACTAGAAATTGCGAGTGCATTTCACAACAATTCACATGTGTTCTTCTTTTCACTGAAACTATTGTTTGCTCTGTTCCTGCCTGTGGTGGCAACATGGCAACATGAGTGTGGGAAATGTCCAGCGCTCCAAACTCAACTTTTTGACTGTTTTGACAGTGCAGACCCTGTAATCAAAGTTAATTTTGATTTTTACTCCTGTTTTTTAACATACTGTCAGTGTGAACACACTTATGCCCGCAAAATATTAAGTACAAGTACAGGGGTACACAATTTAGGACACAGCAATGGAATTCTGAATTTTCTAAATTAAATGGAGTGTCAAGTTGTTGTGGAGTGATGAGAAAAAAGTTAGTGAGGACATTAGTGGATACAGTAAAGCAGTGAGCAGGCTTTATTTCACCAACTTGCCTAAAAAAAAACTCAGGGAAGCAAACACCAAACAATGGCTTTCTCTTTTTTTTTTTTTTTTTTTTTTTTTTTTAACAAAACATAGTGGTGTTTTCTCAAATGCCAGCAAATCAACTAGTTATAAACTAGCCTTGAACAAATGAGCCTCTTTCCTTCTGTCACCATCCCTCCTCTGTTTTCACCCTAGTCCGTTCAGGCAGCAACCTTTAACCTTGGCAATGTTCAGAAAAAATAAATTGCAAAACACTAATAAAAAAAAGCATTTAAAACTCAAGGGGAGCCTTATACACAAGGCAAAGTAAATGTGTCCTGCTAAATACAGCAGCCGGACCACAATTCTGTTGTCGTGATACTGAACAGGACAAGTAAAAAAATTAAAAAAAAACTAGCCTTCAAGAAATGTTACCAAATCTAAATATTCTAAGGGCTTAAAGCCTAAATTAAACCTTAGAAAGACAAAATATTCTTTCTGCGACAGAGAAACTTTGCAGGATTTCCTTATCCTTTTTAACAGTTTCCTTTATCCAGCTAATAGTATTCTTTTATCTAGTCCAGGAGCTAAGTTGAACTACTCATCTGCTTGCAGTAGCTTTTATTTGTTTATATATTTTTAAATCATGACACATCATGACCAATCAGTCTCATTTACTGTCCTCATTTGGTGAAAAGTAAATTTGCATGGGCTACTTTTCCATTTGACTTTTATGTTATGAGTCCTCCATTTCTAATGAAGTGGTGATATAAGCCCTAGATATCCCTGAGGATATTTTATTGATGATACTTTGGCAGTTTCATCCTCTTATGGTACTGTTGATGTCACATCATCCTCCTGTGAGTTTGTTAAAGAGTTAAAGTGTGTGTATACCAGTGTGTATGTGTGGGCCCGTGGCCTGTGGGGCAGAGGCTTCTGTCAGGCCTACGACTGAGTGATGAATGTGTGTGCATCGAGGGGAACCAGGTGCCAAATGCACTGACTCCTCTTCTCCACTGACTGTGCATGGCTGTGTGTGTGTGTGTGTGTGTGTGTGTGTACAAGAGAGAACAAGATAGAGAGTGTGAACATTATGTGCATATGTGTACATTTTAAATATGTGCTTGTGGGCAAAGCCTTGCACAAGTTGGTGTGCATGTGCATGTATCTGCACATATTAAAGTGTGGTTGTGCACGTGTAGGACTGAGAAAGCATGGCAAGATAATACTTCTCTCTTTCTCATCTCCCTCATCCTCGCTCATCCTGACACCCCCCATGCCCTCTCCGTCACACTGCTGCCTCTCATCACAAACCTAATCGTCTCACCCCCTCGGCAAGTACGTGCTGTGCGAATTAAAGCGCCCCTGCCCTCCTTTTCTCTTTCTTACTCCTCTTTGTCTTCTTCCTCTTCCTCCTCTCACCTTCTCCTCATTCTTCTCGTCCTCTGCTTAATTTTCTGCGTTAGAATGGAATGGGTGCCCAACTTTAAGTGGCCTCAGCGTTTCAATAATGTGTTTACTTATCTCCATTTAGCTATTGAGCTTCTGACATTTTCAATTTATGTTTACAAATTGCCAACATTAACATGTAAATGTGGAGGATGCCTCACAGGGCTTCTGTTTTCATTGAAAAGGGGGTCATGAAATGGGACAGCAAACCAGTAATGGCACAGCTTGTTCCCAATCATTTGTTGTATAGCGCTTCTCTGAAGTTAAAGGGACCAGATACGCACACAGCAAAGTGTATTGTGTATGAAGGCCTTAGTCTATGATCTAAAGTGTTCACTAAAGTAGAAGTATATGCTTACACACCTATACATAAGCGTGCGTAATCCGAATACAACAGTAGAAATGTGTATTTGGCTGTCTTTCTCTTGAATCAGAAGTTTCAATTTGGTAGTAGCCAGTTTTCTACAATGGAGGTCATTTAACTAGATCCTTGTTTGAAAACCAGTCCGTGAGTTTAAATTCAGGAAGACTTCAACAATAAATCACATGGACCAACCTCCTTAGATCTAAAATGCTATAAGTGACAGGTTTCTTCAGGAGACTTGTTTGTTTTCTCTCCTTCACACACATGATAAAGCATCAAGTCTGAAACTAAACAAGCACCACTCCATCCAGCTGAGCAGACACAATATAAAGCAAAGAGAAAGAGTGTATCATGAACCACCTACCAGCTTTCCTCTGAAGGATTTTCAATCAAGCAGGAAACCATAATTCATTTTCTCCTCCAAGCCACAGTTGGTTGCAGTTGAAACCACAATTACATGGACAGACAGAGAGACGTAACGCTCATGAAAGAGAAAGAAGAAGGCAAAGTCTATATTCGGGAGTTCAAACTGCGTTTGGTGCAAGCGTGGCTCTGTAGACTGTAACAGAGACTGCCTGTGGCAGGGGAGAGGAGTAAGGCAGGAGTAATCTATAACTGAGAGGCTAGTAATGAGAAAGATGTGCCAGCCGTCTGCTCACTGTGATAAGATGAGGAAGTTCCCTCAGGGCCTAAAGCATCCCTGACCCAAACAGCAACAAAGACAACAAACGGGTTACTGCCCAAACCATTCCTTTTCCCCCCTTATTCATTTCCATCCATCCCTTCCATTCCCTTTTTACTTCTGTCTCTCCATTTGTCTCTTCTCTTCTCTTTCCCCTCTTTCTTTTTGTTCCTGGCTTTTTTTTGTCGTTTCTCCCCTACTGTCTCGCTCTCCTTCCATCTCTTTTTTCTATGTCCCTCTCTTTCTCTATTCTTCTCTCACTCTCTGTTCGTGCCTAATTCTAACTCAGTACAAAGCCCTGCTGCCATGTAATCGGTTTCATCAGCGTTTTTTATTAGCTAAAGAAGAATACATGGTAATTAAGGGGAGTGCGGCTAAGCGTGACGAGGGAGAGACTTCACCCAGTCGCTGATGTGGAACAAGAAAGAAAGAAAGAAAAGAGGAGACACAGGGAGGAGAGGGGAAAGGGTGCGCGGGGGGCAAGGACAAGGAAGAAAAAGGGAGACAGCAGAGAAAGGGCAAAGAGGAAAACAGGAGAATAGAGGGAGAGGGAGATAAGGAAGGTTTGAATGGCGACAGGAAATGAAAGGCTGGAGCGTGAGGGTCACAATGATTTTGGTCGCAGCTCTTCAGTGTTGTGTGGAAGCGCACGCGGTCGGAATGGAAATGAGACTAATGTTCTGTTAATGTGGTCCGAGTCACACTGCACCAATAAGAGGACCTCGACTGCCATCATCTGCCTAATCCCCTGTGTCCACTTAAATGGCCCATTCAGGACAAGTGCAGCATGAGGGTGCTACCGGATCGAGGGCGTCGGCATTGTTTCATGCCAGGTCGATCTTTATGTTCTTCACACTGACTGAATGATACATGTGTTAATGAAGTAGACAGGGGATGCTACTCACCATTGAGTAACTTGATGTCACTGAGGAGCAGGGGGACTGATCAAATACTACTCAGGCTCTTATTGTGTACCCTTTTCAAGTGCTCTTGACATCTTAAATTGTATTAAAACATTTTGGCCCCATAAAACTGACTTAATCGCATGCTGTGATGTATATCAGTTCCTCCAGGATTCATACAGGCCATCTGGAGTGTTTCATGCTATGATGCCAGACTGCAATGCTGCATCAAAACACATAGTGCCTAATGTTACAATCTGCCTAGCAACTGTTATCAATGAAGTTGCTTGAGAAAATTCATAACAAACAAGTAATGTTGCAAAAATAGCTAACTATGAGTGGCTTTCTGAGTCACATTACCAAAAGGCTGTAGACTCCAAAAGTTATGACGAAAATGAAAAATAAGAGAAGAAGATGAAAAGAAGACATTGGAAAAAGTTCTCAAAACCCCAAACCTTGCTCAACTTAGAGAAATAACAAGTACAAAGTTGTAAAGGCTTAATGACACATTGCACCCTTTGAAAAGAGTTGGCAGTGACTGTTGACTCTGTGGCAAAAATGTAAGTTACTGTTAGCATTCTAGCTAACATCTAGCATCTAGCTCTGTTGCAAGATCCGCACATTAGACTAATTGAGTGGGAAACAAGGAAGTCTCGAGGTATTCTGGATTCAAAAAAGATGATCTAAACCCAGGCGTTGTGTTATTCAGTTAGTCAGTTATTCTCCGTCTTTGACAGAATTTTTTTCAAGCTATGACGGAAAAATCTGAAGGGTTCCCATCAGTTAGACGGGTTAGAAACCCTGAGACCGATCCAGTCTATCACCCTGTCACAAATTCATTCATTCATTAATCAAATACAGCACCTGCAGTAGACCCCCTGTCCACGAACGTGCATAATAAATGAGGTATTAGTTGT
The DNA here is from genome assembly GCA_008086565.1 of Thalassoma bifasciatum. Classification (NCBI taxonomy): domain Eukaryota; kingdom Metazoa; phylum Chordata; class Actinopteri; order Labriformes; family Labridae; genus Thalassoma; species Thalassoma bifasciatum. Next base: position 410,592 of record RPOG01000056.1, read on the forward strand.
CCTGTTTATGATCCACCTCTATCGTACATCAAGACTGCATGCTCCAGGATTTCAGCCCAGGAAAGCAGGAGCAGAAAACCAGTCTTTATGTCATGATGACTGCTCATTATTTCACTGGAAGGAGACTCCTACTTATCCCTACGTTTCGGTAAATTTGCTAAAAATAGTCTAATTTATGGACGGTAACAATGAGAAAAACGCATGTCACTGGTTTAATCTCGTTCACTGGATATTAGGCTAACATGGTAAAAACAATTAAAACAAGCTACAGACTAATATTTGGACCACTCCATAACCCACACGGAGTCTAATATGTGATTTCGCCTCTCTCTCTCTCTCTCTCTCTCTCTCACTGAGGCGCTGTGCCAGCGCGAAAAAACATGTTGGTGGTAAAATTTAAGTTATATTGTTGAAAACAGCATTGGTTTCACTATTTAATTGCTCCTAATTTAGATTATTACACATGTATGGAGAGTCAGAGCTTTCGTCCAACGGTTTTCTCACTTTAACTCACTCAGTCGCGCAGACGCGTCAGCTGATGGTTGAATGTCGAGGTAAGGACTCAATAAGAACTGATCTTTGCGCAGCAGCTTTTAAGTTTTAAGATAACTACATTTATTCTGCATATCCAGTAGTTTTCAGTGTACATTGTTAGACTGGAGTCTGGTGTGGATGTCTCCCTCTGTTGTCTGAATGTATGTCTGGCTGTGCGCTGCTGAGTGAGCTGCTGCTGCTAAAGCAGGCAGGTCTGTACTGCGTCTTCGTTCATAAACATCAGAAAACAGGCTTCACTTATCCCGTGCGAATGTGCCACACTAAACATCAGGGGGGGATTATAAACTTACCAAAGGTCCATGCGTAATCCCGTGGGAATAGACACACTGGATTCGCAACGTATCATATCATATTGTATCGATATTGAGATATTTGGCATTAATACCGAGATATGAAATTTTGCCCATATCGTTCAGCCCTATCATGTAGTGACCTCATCATTTCAAGCAAATTTTGTGAAGATCTCATGCAATTTTTTTTAGAACAGACCATTTTGAGCAGCTCACAGACAGATTCAGGGATGTCTACAATATATTACATATGTTATGAAAATCTGCACACATTCAGTTTTGACACCCAGAATTGCTACTTTAACATCAACATTTAAGATATGGGAAAATATGGGAAATCTTAGAACGCTGTCTTTAAGTTCCTGTCTTGGGTGGTCATTTAAGTCAGGAATTAATGCAATTTTCAAGCATAGATGTAAGAGCTATTTCCAAGATATCTCTGGCAGGGAAATATAAAACAACAGCATTATTTGGCTGCACATATTTGACCATATTTATATCAGATGTACATGTCTTTATTTGGATGGAAGTAACTGTTACGAGAGTATTCACACGTGTTGAAAAAAGCTGCAATATATGGTCATTTTTTGTACTTTTCTATCTGAGATATTGTTTTCACTGAGATCTGTCCACATTTTTCTCTTATATCTTTGATTATTGGATTATTGTCGGAGCAACTGTAAAACCAAAACGTTCCTCCTGGGAATAAATACAGGTTTTATGTTTCTTATTCTGAGCATGTCCTGCAACCTAGACAACTGCAGTGTGGACAGACATGCTGTCGTATTGCTTTGATTGCTCTCAAGGAACTTTAGCCATAAACAATGTTTAAATGTGCATTATCAAGTTCTAGGAAGGAGGGCTGAATGAAGATGATGATGTTGAAATGAATACTACTGCAGTCGTCTTGTTATGGTTAAATAAAAGTCTTTGGATAGCACGAGTACGAAAAATAAGCGTGTTGCTTTTAACTAACAACATAAGTTGGTAGCTCTGCTTCAAATGAGGGTCTTGCTCACATTATTGTAATTCTCTTCATCCCAATCAACCACTCACCTCACATAATCCTTTACATAGGGAAAGAGAAATATGTAAATGTCAATGTCAAAACCACAAACTCTGAGAGGACAATTTACTCCTTTTATAGTTGTGATCACAATATTAAGACTGGAAAGACTGATATCTCACAATGAGTGTGCTGATCGTGAGTTGCACTTCATACAGATTATTACTCTTTTGAAATATGTGTGACTATCCATGTGTGTTGGTGTGTGCCCCCAATCTACAAAAGAAGAGCACAAGCCTTCTCCCAACACAGAACGTTCATTTCACACACAGAATCGCAGCAGAATCCAGTGGACCAGAGAGACCAAACTCAGAGTATATTTCCTGAAACATGTCGAGCATTGTGCCGCCAAGCTGTGCTAACATTAATTTTCTGCTGAAACAGCCACTGGCCTGCGAGAGCAAGTTTGCCCAGAGCTGAAATATCAATTATACTGTTCTCCCTGGCAGAGAGTGTGAAGCTTTAATCTTCACACAACCAATCAAAATGTCGTCTGGACTGAACTAAAAGAGGGAATTGTTGGCCACGCTTTTAAAGGGCAGCAGTTTCAACCCGTCTAGTTGATATTGACACAAAGGAGGTCTGCTGCTGGAGCGATTTGTTGCCATGTTCTCTTCTTAGTTGTTTCCTTCCCTCTCTCTCCCTGATCTACCACACATCATCACTCACCAAAACACAAAATCATAATACTTTTTTTTCCTACCTTCACTTCCTGCACAGAGTCACAGATTTGATGCCAAAACCCAGCATGCACTGGGCTGAATACAGGGTACCTCCTTGAAACACTGGAGGTCAAAAAGTAGCACTGAGGAAAATTTTGAATTTCAAAAGTCTCTGAACTGTTGGAGTCAACTAGAAAATAAGTAACATGTTGAAGTAATATTGAAGAGGCCTACACACATGAACAAAAATTCAACACACACACACACACACACACACACACACACACAAACAAACACACAAAAGAGTCTATATAAGTATTTTCCTATGCCCTGAACCTGTTTTAAGAGAGGCCTGATCTCAAACTATCCCCTTCAGGAAGAGAGAATAAAGAGTTAAGAACTTCAGCACAAACAGTTTCAAACACAGATGAAAGTAAGAGGACACACACCCGCATACACAAGCACACACTCCATCCCTCTCCCCTGACAAACGCATTATACACTTTGACGTCCTCCCAATTCCACTGTCTTCTTCACACAGCACTGGCCCCCACCGAGCAGCAGCGGCAGCAGCCTTCCTGGCTGGCATGTGAAGACTGTAATTTTCCGCCACACTTCCCCTGCTGTTTGCTGGCTCTTTCCTTGGTGCTGTGGAGATAGCGAGCGAGCGAGCGTTGAACAAGGTGCGGGCCTCGCCAGCTCTCCTGCCTCCCTGCGATTATTAATGCAGCAGCAGCCAGCGTGGCCGCCAGGTTAAAGCGGCAATCAGCGCACACTAAATAAGATCATTCACAGGCTCTTTAAAGGCAGACCGACAGACAGGGCTGCAGTGGGACACACACAAACACACACTAGTACGCACATGGAAGAAAGGAAATGCAGGTGAATGAAAGAAGGTGTGGTATACACAAACACATACACACACTCTGAATTGAAACAACAACAGAGCTCTACACAATGTCAGGATTTGAACGTTTTATGAATGCAGCTAGAAAAGATTATGTATCAAATATTGACAGTAACTTTTAATCAATATAAAGTCTGTATGAATAATTAATCATAATGATTATTAATTTCTAAATCAAACTTGTGATTCGAAGCAGTCCAATTATTAAACTGCATGAGCTTTGATTTAATCATGACAAACTGCATTTACTCAGCTGTAGTAAATTGATGCTTATTTTGTGCCAGACAACAAAGAACAAACTCTGCTGTTTCCTGATTAATAAGAGCTGCGTGTGCACAATTTAGACTTCATCAAAGATTGTTTGTCAAAGAAGACACACTACTCTGTGATTTTTTATCATAAAATAACAGGCAGACAGCTTTGTCTCTTTCCCCTTTGTTCACATAAGTCCTCCAGAGTTGCCAGTATTTTTTTTCCCAATTGATACAAATTGCAAATTGTTCAAATTCAGTCAGTTAAAGAAATTTGAGTATTGTGCAGCATGAGCAGAATTTAGCATTGATCTTTTTCATTGTTTTTTAACTGCACATAAAAATTTAGAGCAAGTAGAAAGTGAACTAGTTTGTCCTGTCAGTCTGTGAAGTCAATGCTTGCCTGAGTGGCTGCAATGACAGCTGTCAGATAGTTATCAATACACCTGAAAGCCTGGAATAATGAAACTGTTGTACCTTAGCAGCACAATCAAACCCAGTCTAAAGTCTGGATCAACATAAAAAATGAATGAATAATATAACACTCATACAATATTTTGACTAATACAGCTATCAGTATTTTGACAGAAAGCCAGTTTTGATATCCTCTGGGTGACAAATGAGAACAATAAGACCACATTAAGATACATGGCTTAAGTATTTTTTCAAGATTGTTATCATGTTACAGTTTTGACAGTGCTCCATATTGTTAGGTCAAATCAATACTCCATGTGACCATGGGAATGTTTGTTTTGTTTTGTTTTGTTTTTAGTGTTAATAATACAATAGAGCTCAACCAGGAAATACGACAGCACTAGAATTTCTTCCAATGAATTATCTGATACAAGCACACAATGCACATGAGACAGCAAATGATGTGGCACAATGTAAACAAAAATTGATCATCTGAATTGATTTACTTGCTGAATCAAGTAAAAGCAAGTGAACTAGAAAGGGTACAAATTAGCCATCATGATTTAGCAGCTGTGCTCAGACCAGACTTTTTTCTTGTTCTCCGATTTAAAAATTACAGCCAAAAATAAGAGCGTGGAAGTATTTCTGTGGTTTCCTTATCATCTGTTTCATACCATAAAGTTTAAGAAGCATTTTGGAGCAGGGTACATATAAAGCATTAAGCACAAATATTCCTTGAAAAAAACTCCTTTAGTTTAATATTTCTTCATATGGTTTGCAGTAAGTTTCATTGTTCTCGCTCCTTCTCCGTATCACCAATGTCCTTGTGCAGAGGTGCTGTTTGTCAGGTGGTGCATGCTGAGAATGGAAATCAATGGGAAAAGGGTTGAAGTGTAAACAGATTATTAACACTGTGTTCTGAGCCCATTGCACTGTATTACATACCTCTATGATTCCCAATAGATGACCTGAAGCACAATGGATTTTCTAGCGTGAGCTTTGCACAAATCCATGGTAATTTCAGCCTGATCAATTATCCACTCAGGCTCAGCACAGGCTCACTTTAGCTTGTTTTCTGATGTGTTTCTGTGTGCAACAATGACAGACTAGTTACTGTCAGCAAGGTGATTTTAAGAGACACTTCTCTCTGTGCTGTCAGTTTGCTGAAGGGTTTTAGTCCAGCTACCTGGTGGCCTCCCCCCTCACACAGAGTTTTCACATCTCTCTCTTCCATGTGCTGACAAATCTTTTACTTTGACCTCATCCCTGATATGATGACAGGCACAGAGTTATTCTTCAGACTCTAAATTCAGCTATTTCAGTCTTCAGAAGACACAAAGGACACACATCTCTTCATCTGTGATCTACAGATTACCAGTTTATTTGATCTCTATTGCTGACCCGGCATATGTCTCCTCTATGAAGCATGAAGGTGTAAATGTACAGATAACACTGTTGCCAAAGCAAAGCACTGCAAAGCTTAAACTCAGAAATACCTGACTCTACTTTTCAGATTGTTTGTTTTCTTTACAACGGAAATGCAAAACAATTTCTATTTCCATTATTTAAGTTGGGAGGATTTACATTCCCCCAACTCATTATGTTCAATATCTTAATTTTTTTTCATAACTTTATTCTTTCCTGGATTTAAAGACAGTGTTTCGCCAATCTTAAAAAAAAAAATTATACAGCCAATATCAAGTTACACTGCTTTTTGAGAAGACTGATTATTAAGGCCAATGAATCTACCCAATCATTGAGTCTACTAAAACATCATAATCACCATTAATAACAACAATATAAGTTGAAAATGCCTATTTATGTTGATTACACATGAATGATTTGCACAGAGCAGGAAGTATGAACATGAACAAACTTTTCTGGCATGGTTTGCTAACTGAATTAAACAGAGGGAACTGTCTGACAGCAAGTAATAACATAAATGTACTGACTGTCTACCAACTTTAACTAGTATAACTAGTTTAAACATGAGCAGCTTTGTTTTTAGTTTTTGTCTGAAAGTTATCAGGATTGTTCACCGACCGCTAAACTTGTAGCTTGCCACTGATGGATCCCTTTGCCAAAGGACAATTAAAAAGCTATGGCCCAATAACATGAACAAAGGTGGCACTGAGAAAGTAATGTATTTTGAAACGGATGCTGCCAAATGCTCCAAAAGTCATATACGCACAAACATATATAAAACATAAACTATGTATTTTCTTATGGAAGTGGACTGGTCTAATGTAAAAAAAAAAAAAAAAAAAGACAAAAAAAGAAGAAAGAAAGTCATTCTAGTTTGCCAAGAGTGCAAAAATCAATGAAACAAGCTTCAGGTCCATGCTGGAGACATGCTGCCTTTGATGAGTGGTTATAGGCCAGTAAAGCCACACAGCACATGGCCTTACTTACCTTACCTTGGCGTCCCTTGCTTTATTGCACCATGCCATAGTATTTCATTTGTCACTTGACAGTGTTTTTTCAAAATTGACCACATTTCCCTTAACATTTCACTGTTAAGCAGTGCAGCCCTAATTTGTTGCATTGTTTTATCACTGACTCCAACTCCACTTCACATAGTTTGGGTATCGTTGCTCGGGGCAATCAGTAACTTTGAGCTGCATTCACCAGATTTGCTGCTGGTGCCTGGATTGCAAGACAGGATCCAATCCTACTTTTGCCTGTCAGAAATAGGGCCAAGTAGCTTTTAAGCTCCTTGGCAGCTCACACATCTGTGCTTGACACCTTTCATAGTTTCCAGAGTCTCAAGACCAGCCTGCAATTGTATCTCAAATTTTTGCCAACTGACATGTGTGACCACATTAGCTGCGTTTCCATTACAGTTTTTCGCAAAATAAAAGCGATATTCCTAGAATTTCGACAAAGTATATTTGCGCTTTGAACATGTTTCCATTGAAGGTTGTTCTAGGCAGGAGCGCCATAACTCTCGTCAAATATCACCCCACGACATTTCACTGCTAGAAGATGGACGCTGGAAGATCATTTTCTATCTCCTTATAACACTCTGCATTCCTCTGTTGTTTGCTGTCTAGTATGGCTGTTATGCTCTCTCGAAAATAATTGCGAGAAAAGTCTCCGTCTCCTCCTCTGTCCAAACGTGGCAAGCCATGTTTACTCACAGAGAAGTGATCATGTGACCAGGTACATCTAGTCCTGTGACGTATTATTGCGGAAAAAGTGTTTCCATTGCGCTATTGCGATATATTTGGATGTCGAAACGTCTGAAAAACCACCTCATGAAAGCGCAAAAACTTTTTTGCGATATTTTAGTGCTTTTTCGAAGTTGAGGTGTTTCCATTTCCAGTTTTTTATAGCGCTATATAAAATTTGTGCATATCCAAGGGTAATGGAAACGCACCTACTGTCTCTAGCACTGCACTGTTGAGAACTAATCACTGTTGCTTGTAATGTATAAGAGTCAATGAATCCATTTTCGGGCAGAGCAAGAGAGTCAAACACTTAGAACAAGTTATTCTGGCTTGCTTTTATTTTGTATTAAGGAAGTATCAATTAAAAGTCGCCAGTGCTCAATATCATCCCTTGAAAGAAACTCTGGGGTCAAAGGTTTCAGGGTGAAACCAAAATTTAGCCATACTGTCACTCTTATTCTGCGTACACAAACTCGATTAAAACCTGTCTTACAAACCCTTTTAGCTACTAGACACAGTGTGGCATTTACACCCAACAACCCTAATGTTAAGTGAACAGATAGAAATAGCATGTGCAGAGGAGGTGAAGTGTGGTAATTTTTCAGCACTCTGCACTTCTACGAATATGATGGGGATTGAGCGGTGAAAGAGAAAAAAAAATAAAGAATAGCATTTAGACAAAGAGCGATGTTGAGTGAAGAGATAGCGTGAACAGGATTGGTGGAGGAAAAAAAGGAGTGGTAATTGTGTTGAGCCATCCATGGTGAAAGAGCGAGTGTTTTTCCTGCTCTGGGAGAGGCGAAGAATAGTCACTGGGCAGATAGATGGAAGGGAAAAAAACGCTGCTGTGGCACTGATAAAGTGACTGAGGACCACTACTGCCACACTTGGACAAATCCAGACACAATCTTCTCCCTCTTTTCTTTTCATTCGCCTGCTATCAAACCGTGTTCTTGCAGGCATAATAATGATGGTTCTTGTCCCCTGCCCCCTCTCTCTCTCTTTCTCTCTCTCTCTCTCTAACAAACACACTTTACCTTACAATGTCAGTCCAAGATGTGGGGAAAAGTAGGAGGGAAGCCACTTTGAGATATAGTGAGGCTCTGACAACCTTCCATTAAACAAGCCAAATTAGAGGTTTGTAAACGCCCTCTCCACTGCAGCAACCCAAGCTCATCCACCTCCACCTTCTATGTGGCCTCAGCCTGCAGATTCTGTATCCTAAGTTTTTAGAGAGAAACATATTCCTTGAAATGCATGAGCTCGAGTTTCTGATCTGGATGTAGAATGTGCTTTCAGTCTGTGCACAACAGGCTCAGCTAAAGGGGCTGAAAAAAAAAAGACATTAGCACAAAGGGTTCACAGTTGACGGCATGCAGATTTGCTGACGCCTGTAATAAAATAAGGCCAGCCGGGTGTGCAAGAGTTGACATTGCGTATAGGTGTACGACCGGGCATCTGCATAAGAAGAGCCTCTGCCAGCAGCCATCATGGTTTTCGACAGATTAGAAATTGTGTGTGTAAGGATTCACCGCAAATAATGAGAAATGAGTTTTAAATTGTAGCTCAGGCGCAGCAGAAAAAAATAGGCCCTGTCAATATGTGGTGCGTTTGATGCGGGGAAAGGGGGGTGGAAAGGAGCGAGAGAGCGAGTTAGAGGATTTAGGGGTGAGAGAGATAGGGAGAGACAGAGACAGAGGGAGAGAGAGAGAATGAGGGATCAGGGGATGACTTTGTTTTGGTTTACTGCTTATTACCATCATAATCCTTTGTCCTGTTTTCCACTCTGCAGTCCGGGCACACCTCTCGCCGCATCTCTGCGTTCGACACTGTGATTGCCTTGTATTTAAGAAGCCTTCTGTGAGCCTCTGTTCCGACAAATGCTTTTCCAATACCAATCACAGCTGAGTGCACCTCATTTGAATCTGTGAAAGGGGTTTTGATTCCATCAGCAGAATGCTCCTCCAAGCGCGGCACAGACCATTCAATACTGTGGCGACGTGTGAAAGCCTCACAATATTCTCACCTAGCATATATGCATACACTGTAAAGGGTTTGGGCGACGGCTGCCTCGCCTCTTCAAAACGTGTTGTTCATTAATCCGCCTTTTATTCCCTACACAGGGCCTCATTAGCTCTTCTCCTTTATGGCGTTTTGAAATTGTAAGCTGTGCTCCGTGTGACTTTCAAATGTGTGTTGGAACAGAAGCCTTTCACTGGTCGTAAACTTTGATGAGGAGCGAAAAAGGCTAATTGTACACTCAGTTTTGGTGTTTGATAGTGTTTATGCCACCTGGTTCACCCCTACGTATACATTAAGCATGTCTGTGTTTTTATTGAGTTTGACTGCACGCAGCACAGACCAGCTGCTGATATCTCCACTGCAGCAGCTTGTTGACCTTCAAACTTATCAGTGCGTATCTTTTGTCAGAGCAATTGCCTGCTTTTAGGTCTGTGAGGAGTTTGGATAATGCATCCAAATTAAAATCTTTTGTAAATCCCATTGCTTGATTGCTTGGGAGCCACTGAGAGTTGTTCAACATTAATGGTGAAGGACTTCCTGATTCCCAAAGTCATTTTCTCTTCATTATTCAGCCGTGTATTAGCACCTCTTGTTTTGCACACACAGAGATAACACCCTCCTGTTAAACTGCCTCTCACAACACAGTTAGTTGAGGAGACAAACAGGTCATGCGCATCCCCTCATCTGCATCACTGTGCCCCTGGCACTGAGTTTAAATCTAAGTTGATCCCCCTGAGCATGGATCAAATTTAATGCAACTTCCTGGTTATTATCAAAGAAACTAAAATGAATATGTGCTGGACTACGGTGCCCACTTTAGTCGAGGTTAATGGAGCGTATATGCAAAGTACCTCTCTGAAAACAAACCATAATGCCCATGGTATTTCACCTTTAAATGAAAAATAAATAAATAAATAAAAACAAGAATATAAACACAACACATTATGTGACATTATACTGACCAATGTTTTTGAGGGGGGGGGGGTCTGTTTTTTAAATGAGTGCAATCATATTCCTTGTGATTGGCACATCACAATCTAAAGATCATACTGTAGTCATTAATGCTGAATGAAACTGATCTACTTGTGCTTGCAGCCTGGTGATCAATCATGGTCTGCACCTGCCTTAACTTGTCATTTATGCTAATGCAGGATTAGTGAACTAAATGGGCTTGTATGAGCTGCTGCTGAGAGGAACCACATTGCATGCAAGGATGGGTTCAGATTCATATTTGAATGAATCAGAAGTCAATGTTTTAATTGTTGTTTGAAAGCATTTTTGATTAACTTTGTAAGTAAACCAATATGACTGGTTATGGTGGGATCATGTTTGCTTGATTGAGTACAATGATAGTTGCACAGATTCCTGGTTAAGGATGGGTACTAAGACATGGAAATTTTTAGGTACTGGTACATGATTGGTTAGTACATAAAGTACAGTTAAGCTCATGGACAAACTGTGCTCTTAACAGTATTTTAAGTCAACACATTGCCTGGATGCAGGGCCATAAGCACCAGACATGCTAAACAGCTTCTGTCTCTTCATTACAGTCAAACACATTTTGTTTCAATTATAGTAGAATAATTTTGTCAACAAGTTCCAAATGATTTTAACCTGCACATTTTAGAAGCGCTCATCTCTGCATCAATTCTATAAGAGCATACCATTCATGCCAGTCTATGCATCCTCTACGTTCATGACATGTCCGCTTGCAGAGGCAAAGAACGGCCACCTTAGAAAAGGTGAGTGCATCAGTGTGATATAATTGAAGACCAAATAAAAAATGACTTGCTGCAAAGAAGTGAGTGTTTGTCAAGCAGCACTGGAAAGACTGGCAGAGTAAGCATTGAGAAGTTCCCAAAAATGCCACACAGACATATTTATGGGATTATATTTATTACAAATAAAAAATAACAACTCATACTTACATTCATTTTATCATATCTGGTCATAAATTAAAGTAATGAGGGTTATCAATATTGTTTTCCTCTTTAGGTCTCACATTACAATGTACAAAGCTTACATTTTAAGCAACATGCTTTGAAGAGGAGTTGTGAAGTATTAAGGTAACAAAAGCCCCATCAGCTGTCTTTATCATAAATATAGCTGTGTGCTCATACCATTCACTGAAGATGGAAAAAAATGTTCAACGTGCTCTAGACGTACTGCACATAATGTCACAGTATGCGTAGCTGCAAGGGTCACTTCCCCTGTGGGTGTGAAACACGACAGTCAGCATCTGCTATCATGCATTCACACGAGGACAACAGCTAAATGGTAAAAGCCATTTTGCAATGGACTGCACAAGCAGAATCTGAGAGAATTCAGGCAGAAGTTTAAACAAACAACTGAAGGCTGAAGAAAAAAATAATAATAATAATAGGCCAGAGAAACAGATTTGTTTTTGGGGAAAGAAAAAAGTTAAATCTAACATTTAAGAAAGGAGTCCACGGTTTGTCCTTGTGATTTTGGTGGAAATGTATGAACCCCTTTACTGAGGGTCCAGTTGGTTAAATGTGTCCACTAAAAATGAAAAGCAGAAAAGTTCACAAGGTATCCTATTACTTGTTTCTGACAACCAAGCAGAAACACAGCTGATGTGTAGCTTCACAAAATTAAGAAGAGAGCATAATCATACCACACGACAGACAGTAGTAGCCTGATGAGGGTTTATATGTGGGTATGTGTACTGAGAAAATCCATTATTTGTTAGAAGGTTAAAGTCCTGAATTAAGTCCTTTTTCATATTCTCATGAGACCACCTTTAACGTTTAGCAAGAAACTCATTATTCTTGGCTTCAGGCAAAGATTACAGACACGGTGAATGGTATGAGAAAAGATTTTTACTTGAACATATTTAGCTGTATAAATGTACACCACACAAACAGGACCACAGAGTCCTAATGGAGGTTAAAATTTGATTTGATTTGCGTAATACAACCCTGAAACACTTCCTTGTAGCTGCCAGAATAGACCTTCCCAAATATACTGTCAAAACCATATCCAACTTGGAAGATAAAACAATGAAAATCCACAGAAACAAAATGAAATGTCAGTGCGGTACAAATACAATATCTGTCGCCAGCTTTAATTTTTCTGTTATATCAAACACAATTTCATGGTTGACATGGTGGAAGAGGATTAACACCCAATTTATATACCTTTAAAGGAAACACAGACTGCTAATGCTGGAGCTTCTAATCCTCCCAGCACTCTGGGCGTGGATGTGCTCAGTCTACTAGTTTGACTCCGAGTGTGCCGGCTGGCCTGGAAAGCTGATGACTTAAGTAGTGAGTGAGGAAGTGCAAAGGCTACAGGGAAATCAAGAGTTGTTGTAGGGAGCAGCCAAGAGAGGGACTTGACAGTGTCAAAGGATTATGTACTGTGGGGCTAACAATACTAATGGCACTTCTTTTGCATTATGATAATTGCCAAGACAAAATTGCCACCTAATTTCTCCCTGTTTCTAATTATTGGGCTCTTCAATGCAAGCAGGCAGTGGGAGCAGGGCATTGGCAGGCAATTAAACTCCTGCAATTATGGCTCTATTGTAAAGCTCAGCTTTACCAAGGATTTGTAGGGCAGAGAGTGATTGCTCTCCGATGCAATTAAATACAGGATAAATCTGGCGTGGACCTGTAAATGGATCTTTTAAAGTTTGCTTCTGTGTTTTCTAACATCCAGTCACCAGCTGCAAAACCTGCACCGAGTCTGTTAAGGAGGTCACCTACCAAAAAAAGCTACTTGTGTGTCACAGCACCCCTAGTGGATGCACACAATTGCAACTGAAACCTTCTCACTGTGGGATCCAATAAAAGAGGAGAGAAAAAAACAACAACCATTTGCATAGAGACCATTTCCAGGGAGGCATGCTGGGTAAGATTAGTGCTCCTCTTCCTCTAGCGTGTCGGAGCGAGCAGTGACCCGATGCAAATGTGTGCTGAGGAAGTTTAGAGCTATGAACTGTGGGATACAGAGGAGCGTGGCCATCTGGAAACTCAGTGACAGCAAGGTGTTTATGAGAGACTGGGGGGAACACGGAGTCACAGTCTACTTTGTCTCATTTTGTTCTACAGGAGCCACTGATCCAGAGCCGAGGTACAGTGAGGGTGGTTAGGGGCCCAAAGGAATAAGATATAAATGTGTCAACTAAGTGGTTTGATGAAACATAACCAAAGCTGAAAATTATGTATCGCCAGAGTTAAAATACTGATTTTGGGGGGGATCGCTTGAAAGAAAATATTTGTGTTACCAAAATATAACAGAAAAACACAGTTTTTGGGCACATGCAGTATGTTAGAGTAAAATAATGGATTTTTAAAATTTATTTTAAATGAGAAAGTTACCAACTCAATATTTGCAGGCCACTCATTGTCCTCATCAGGGAAGCCTCTTCATTGATGAACATCCATGCTAATGCTAAAAATCTACCTAGCACTCTCAACCATTGTATTTTTTAATTACAATTATGAACTCACTGGAGACCATTTGCCCTTGACTGAAAATGGAGCCAAGAGCTTGCTTCGTGTCTCAGTTTTGAACTCTTGCATGTCCTAAGTTGAGCTAACAGCTTTATTTGTAAGACTGAAAATAACACGGAGACATTTATCAGTAGCAGAGCTGAAGGGGACGACAATATGAGAGCTTAAATTTCCCGTATAAACTTAAATAATGTAGTGATACGCCGATGAAGCATTCACAGTTTCTTGAGTTGCCCCCAAGCGTCTGACATATCTTAGTACAGACATGAGCACTTGCTCTCAGATTCCATATGTGCACTTTAAAAGTAGTTTCCCATGTGCAGGGCAGTCGGTGAAAGGTGTTTTTTAATTGATAACATGTTGGAGGTGTGCTGGTTAGAAAAGCTGCTTCACTTCTTTGTATAACATCTTACTGTCCATGTGTTCCTATTGTACCAACTTTCCATGCAAAATCATGTGGTGAGATATACCTCCAAAAAAGTACATCCATGTGTAAAAGGGAATTGCTGTATATAACTAGTTAGACTTAGTAAGAGCTGCTAGTCTCAATATTTTCGTTGTTGCTACAAAATGGACAGCACAGTGAGGCTTGGCATAACAATGTACACACTCACATTGGAATACATGCATGCTTTGTTAACTTTGAATGAGCGAGTGGGTGCAGTCCATTTGAGCACCAGGCAGGAAAAGCTGACTCTGCAGAAACTACTTTATAAAAAGATAATTACTGTACGCATACTCAATGGCTACTGCTAACAAAAATGCCATCTGTTAATAGTATCAATTTTAAATAAGACCAGATGTGAAGAATTGCAAATCTCTTGCAATTTACAAGACAGTGGAGACAGACAAGGAGCGGAGCCTGGAGCTGCCATAAGGTTTTACAAATAGAGGTCTGAAAGGGGAATGGTTGTTGATGATACAAGAAAAACTCTCTATCTGGGAGATTATGTCTGACATGACAGAAACATACTGAATATGAGGTAACAAAATAATGCTTTAAGGTTAACAAAATTTCAGAAATGTTGATACTTTTTCAAAGATAGGTGCTTGAAACTGACACACACTGTTTTATTTTAACATTTGACTGAATTGAAAAGTACAGAGGCCTCATAAAAAGACAGATTTGAAGTCATATTTTTTTTTGGCCTGAAGCTGCTGCTGCTCAAGAGAGAGCAGCAGTGGCTGAGTTACATACAGATAAAGTGGAAAGAGCGAGCACTGCTAATGAAAATAAAGTGATGAAACAGAGAATAAGACTATTTTTTTTCTGTGTATCAAATCTTGATCACCGTTCAATGTTTTCCTTTTATGAGCTTGCAGTCTGGTAACAGAAAAAATAATTTGAAGTGATTGTATATGCTCAGAATTTTAATATTTGTTAACATGCTATCAAAATCACTCAGTATTGTGTGATTTTTGCTTTGATTTTGCCTGTTAGTATATCATTAGTACCTTTGAGCATGGACCACTATTTGCCATTCTTTCTGCACGGACATGTCATTTGGTTTGTTCATGAATACACAGTATGAAGAATTTCAAGATAAAAAACAAAAATGAAAGCTTTAAAATTAACACATATTTACTCTGAGGCGATCATTTACTTCTTGCATTTGTCCCAACATGGCAAATTAATTCTTGAGATAATTGATCACATTTTTTTCTGTAAAGTCCATTAACTTTTAGCTCGAGGCCAGACAAAACAGAAGCAGCAGACAAATGCAAAGATCAACTGCTCCAGCCAATTTAAAATGGAGGCGGCGCTGTTAATCAAACTGTGTGCAATAATACAACTAAAAGCATAGATCAACAGGGTTCAGCAACACCCAATTTGATTAAGCACTGAACGAAAAATACCACCCTTTATATCATGGTGGTATTTCAAACACATCACAACATTTGTTAGGTAGTGAGTGTGAAAGCTTTCTAAAGCAGTTTAGTTGTGAAACTAAAGACTTCACTTTCATTGACAGGCCTCATAAATCAAGACTTGCCACATCTGTTTTTTTGTCTACCATATGCTTTCACTTTGTCACTTTCTAGTGCAAGCACAGAAACATTTTTTTTTCTTTTTCACTCCTGGCAGTATTGCATATATTCCCTCAACTTCTGTCCCTCTCTACCTTTGGCTCCATCCTTTTCATGCCTTTCATTCATCTTTCTCATGTTCCCCTTTCACAAGAATCTTCAAGGAAAGTTTCTTGCTTCTGTGTGTGACGCATCTGCATTGCAGTGCAGAGGGGAAAGCAGTGACAGGAGGAGTGGAGATGCAAATAGTGTGAGAGAGGATGCCAAGTCTGACCTGTCATTTACTAAAAAATAATAGATGCGTGACTCACGGGGAACATCACTTCACGCAGCATTTGGTATATTACACCAGTGTGGTTTGATATTCATTTCTTTCATGCTTTGGACAGAAAAAAACATGCTCCTTTTCATGTCCAAAAAATCTAATACAAACACAACCATTTGCACCTCAAAGTGCTGTCACAGTGAAATCACAGAGAGGGTCATCCGCCCCACCTCCCTCCGAGCTTCTGAGCCTCCCTGTTATTAATGGCGTCATCATTTTTCCTCTGCTCACTCTATTTCCCTTCTGATAGTGGGGCCTGCTTCATCGTGTTCTGCCATGTTTCTGTAATTGCTCCAACAGTCTGCCTTATGCTGAGCATATAGTTTTTGTGTGTGCGTGTGTGAGTGCACATGCTCGTGTGTGTGTTGCTCTGTGCCCCCACCAGGGCCGGCTGTGAGTTTGTGGGGCAGAACCGAGCCGCGGGCGAGCTCCACACGGAGCAAAATGACAGCCTCCGGGCCACCATTGGTTGATGACCGTGAAAACACTCGCGGTTAACGTAAAGTGAGCGAACGTCTGTCACAGCCAGGCACCGAGCTTATGTGCAGCCCTGACAACAGCACAACAAGAAGCCCCTCCACGACTCAGCTCTGCAGTGCTGCGAACCAACAACAAAGAAACAATCCTACAATCCATAACGGCAACCACTCAAGACATTTGAAGTACAGAGCAAAAAAAGAAGAGGAGCAAAACACTAGCAGTACTATTTGTCACAGCCTTTGGGAATAAATGGTTTTTCTTTACTTAAATTCCCGCGAGCAGGGGTTGAAGCAGAGTGCGGTTGTTGAGCCTAGACAGGGAGGTGAGTGTGCTGCAGAGAGAATGGCGAGACTGTCACAGATGCCAGCCAAGGTCAGATAAAGCGAGGAGTAAGTGCTTGGAGAGCTCCATGAGCAGAGGCCAGCTCTGTGGAGGAGGTATGAGGGAGTGAGTGACCAAGCGTGAGCGCTGAAGCTCCTACCCATCATTAAATGAAGACACTTAAGCCAAAAAAGCAAAAATGGGTTGTACACAGCACTTCTGGAGAACCCTGATGGTATTATTTAGCCATCTGGAGAATAGTTTTGTCTTTAATGGAGACTCTAAAAGTTGTAAATTCAGGTCGAGGACACTTTTCTCACAACCCTGTGTTTTTACTCACAGACTGAATTGCTTAATCTATCACATTCCCGCTAGCAAGCAGGTCCCGAAAGTTAAACGGAGAAGCAATAAATTATGTGCCAACATCATGAAGTAAGGAGGGATGATTGCAGGGCTGCTTTTATCATCAATTCTAACCTCTCTGTGGTTAAATCAGACTTCTTTTACCCCCTGCCCTCTTGATTTTTTTTCTCGCCTCCTCTCACTCGAACTCTGAACGCACACAAATGCGTGCACACACACAAACACAGTTCATTATGCAGTAACATTACCAGATCCCCTTAGGCAGCTGTGCATCTCTGTATGACTGATGAGGGTAATTTCTCCCAAACAACAGAATGATCAGTTTGGTGGTGAGCGCCACAGACCCTCCCTTCCTCCTCTTGTCTTTCCTTTCTTTTTTTTTTTTCTTTTTTTTTTTAAGCTCACAAAACAGGCAAGAGAAAGAAAGATATTTGTTATTACGCCTGGTGTAGTGTCAGAAATGGTACCCGTGGATAAATAGCTCTACCTTCAGTTGCAAAGGAACTTTAAAAGCGAAAACAGGAAAAAAAAAATATTTCATGGATCAGATCAAACTCTGATGGTTCAACGACAATTTCCATTCTAATAAATTTCACTCAAATCCAGTTTCCACTTTGCCACTTGAAACCAGAGCTGTGGGGGGTTTCCTTATTTTTTCCTTGATTACCATAGGGATCCAATATAATACACATGACACATTGAATTAGACTCACAGTACTGCTGAGCTGCAGCCACAGCCAGTTTATACAGTCTGTATACCACTGTGCACCATGGGATACACTGAGCAGAGAGTAGTTAGGACTTGCCTGCCTCTCTCTGTCTTGGCCTCATAGGTTCAGCCTCAGTGGGCTGTCTTTACCTATTCTCCCATCTGTCAGTCACACACAAAAACAAATCCACCTGTCGACCAGGAGACTGGGCCGAGCCGGGGCGAGGCTACAGCTGTCTGGGCCCGACTCGGGGCAGACGTGAGCGAGCCAGCGCCCTCCACTGGTGATGGAAGGCCCATTAAGATGCTTATTACCCCACCTGTCAGCACTGCCTCCTCACCTGCACAGATCTGCCAACCTAATGAAGACAGTCACTGTTAATACAGCACCCTGAACATGGGAGTCATGCCTCTATGCTTTTTGTGGTCCCCGTGTCCTTGATCGCAAGCCCCTTTAACAGTATAACAGTCCAAGCGTTAAGAGACAGCCATTTTTACCGCGCCACTTGATTGCCTCAACAATGAAGCTATTAATGCTGCATTATGTAAATGGTAATGGTCACAAACATCTAATAGGATAAAGGCTAAGTACAGTGCAATTTAATGGTGCTGACTTTCAGTGGCTCTTTGAAGGATGTTTTCAATTATAAGCCAGCTAATTTAATTCATTGTTTCGTAGCTGAAAATGCATTTTTAAAGGTTGACTGAGTCTCTATTTCAGAACTCCGGTTTAATCAGTCATGTACATTGAACACTGGAACGTCCTCTAAAAAGATTGACAAAGTTGCCGGGGATCTGCGCTCTACATTTTAAAGGGACACAGTAGCCTTCCCCTTCTCCTTTTTTTTCCCCTCCTCAGATGGCAGGCTTCAGTTGTTGAGGGGAGGGTGTTCATCTAAAAGATGAAAAGACCTGCGCCTTTAAGAGGGCTGTCTCCACTTTCCCTCATGCTCCCCCTCAACCACACAGACACTCCTCCTGTGAGCATTTGTGAGGCAGCTCCTGTCCCTTATGTCTCTTTGTGGGGAACAGAATAGACTTTCCAGAGCACCACTGGAGACAAGGCAGAGCTCAAGGGAGGACACCCTGGGTGCAGACCTCAACGCAGACCTGGCCACAGTTACTCTGGATGCCAAGAGGAGCTCAAGGAGAGGAGGGACAGACTCACTCAGGCTGGAGTAAAACATCAAACATACAGGAGGTGGAACTTAACAGCTGGACAACCCAAGAGGTCAATCCTGAGTTGAGGGCAACATGATCAGCTGATCACAACCAACAACGCTGGACTGGATGGCTCAGAAAAAAGGTGGAGTCTTTAGATTCTAGCTTGAGTTTCTCTTTCAAAAAGTTTTGCTGAAGAAGAAACAAAGTGCTTACTATCATTTGCAGCGAGTACAGATGGAAGCACCATATTAAATGCGCAGAAATGAAGAAAAAGAATCATGTAGGTTAGTTTTTCCATTATTTTTATCCATCTCCAAAGCGCTTCCCTAATAGTAATTTGTGTTTTGAAATCAGGACTCTCTTTAAAGAACAACTTGTCTGGTCCCTGCAGTGCTCTTAATCACCAGCCGGACGTTTATCTTATTTCTGCAGCTCTTTCTGAGAGCAAGAATTAAAGACTTCAGTGATAGTGCTCTTGGGAAATGGACAAAATTTCTCGTATGATGTCTTGAAACTTCACTTTCGCCGAGAGAAGAGAGAGAGCCACATACATGAGGAAATGATGCTGAGCTCTGTTCCATGTGGGGAAAGATTGAGTCTGGACTGATATTTGTTTGGAGCACTGAAGACAGGAGAAATGTTTACAGGGTGTGGAGTGGTCAGTGGCCAGAACCAGTATCTTTCCAGGGATGCTGTCGTCGGGCCCCACCCAGGACTAGAGGTGAACCGAGCCATCCAAATGGAGAATGTGGTGACATCAGGGACTTGCTCCGTCTACCAGGATCAAACTTACTGTAATGCCGGCCGGCAAGCAGTAGTAAACAATGGTGTCAATCTTCTGAAGTCACAACCAACACAAGTCCCTCCGCCTGCAATCAAACTGGGACAGGATGGGTTCAAGAAAGTCTGTCGAACAGAGGAGGACAGCCCGTGTCCCTTTCCAGGACTGGCCTCAGGGGTGCTAGAGATGCGCGTGAAGGAGGGGAGTAAGATCCGCAACTTAATGGGATTTGCCATGGCACGGATGCAGGGGGAAAAGGGTATAAGTGGGGGGAGAGTGAGCAGCGATGGGCTCAGGCAGGTGGTCTTCACTGGGTCAGGGCGGGCTGTCACAAAGACCATCACATGTGCTGAGATCATGAAAAGAAAAGTGGGCTCGCTGCACCAGCTGACCAAGCTGCAGTACAAGGTGGTGAAAGAGGTGTGGGAGAGTTCTGAAGGGGGGACGTCTGAGATGACGGTGCACAGGACTGTTCCCTCCATCAGCATCCTTCTTTCCAAAGACCCGCTGGATCCCCAGGAACCAGGCTATCAGCCCCCAGAGACTCTCAGTGCATTGTGGGAGGAAAAAGAGAGTGAGGAAATTGGTGTCCCACCGACAGGTACATGCAAGCGACCTTTTGGACCTTTGCCATACAGCGGTTTCCCTCAGTGTAAGAGAGTGTGTTTGGGGGAAGGGGTCTCCGTCCTCCCTCCTCACTGACTGCCTGAACAGTGTCAAACCCTGGAGAGGATTGAATCAAAGGAGTTCATTTGGCGCTGCCCTCCACTCAAGCACAATGCTGAGACAATCAGAACACTCAGTCAGACAGAACAGTGCTTTCTCACAAGAACCGAGTACCAATCCCAGCCTCCAGAGGTCAGTTCGGCTGGGACCCCAAAGCTTGCCTCTGTACATACAGCATTTAAGGGATGTGATTCTCCGCACGTCCCACGAGTTCAGAGCTGTGACAATGTTTGCTACAGTGCTGTAACATTTTAAACACAGACAGAAAAAGCCATGAATTACGCAGGTTCAAGACTCCTGCTTGCAGCAAACTGTCTACAGACTATGGAATTTGTAAGCATCATGCTACAATCATCTCTATTCCTACATGTGCAAAAGTGTAGCCTCTAAGAACATTTAATAAAAACAGCTTGAAGCCATTGATGGTATGACAAATGCAATACCATACCACTTGATTTGATTTATCATGAAAACTAAATTTAATAAATTGTTTTTTTTCCCATGGAAATCCTGCTTTGTATTCCATCTTTCTTACTTACATCAGTGACTTTGCAAAGCTCTGATTGAAGAGAAAATCACAGTGTGCTGATCTTTTGATAAGAATAACCGCAGTGAAATTTGTCTGTAGAAAAAGCTGATTTAATGACAAAGCTGTTGATAAGGCAGAGCCTCCTAAACCAACCCACTCTGACAGATATGCCTGGGGCAGAAATACAAGCACAGATTATCATTAAGATAACAGCATAACATCACACAACACAGTGGTGAAAAGGATTAAAACTAGGCTTGACACAGCTCCACACTACAATGTTCCTGCAAAACATAAAAACCAAGGGAACGCTACTTTTCCTTCAGTCAATAGGCCTATCCACCCACCATTTCTATTGTACAGCACGTCTACCTCTTCTGCTGTATTTCTTTTTCTTTACTCGAGCAAAATAATGTGCTGAACAATGTGGCCTAAAAAAGGGCCAAGTTTCCACAAAAACACCGTGCACTTTAGTTTGACTGACACACTGAATAAAATAGCGGATGATATTTTTTTTCTTTTCATTTTCATGCATTGACTGTCTGCATTTTTTACACCATTTAGATAGCATTTTAGCTACACAAAAGAGCTACATTTGAGTAATTGCTGACGCTTAACTGCAGCAGACATCTATGGCAGTTGGAACAAAATTCAACTTCAAGCAGAATGAATGCAAAGTGGCAGAGAGACAAAAAACTGCTGAGGGCGTGTACGTATTGAATATAGTGGGTACCAGATTTATTTCTAAAAAAGTTGCCTGAAACAAACAACATAACAAGAAAAAAAAACATTCCTGAAAATTATTTTACCGCATTACGCAAGAACCCTTTCCACTTCATCAACCATGTCTTCTGGGGATAATAACTTAGACAAGTGAAACCTTGTCTGAAGCTTTTACTGTTGATCTTAATGAAAATCTGCAAACGCAGATGTCGGCCTCCTGAAGTAAATTAATCAGAGTGACTCTTACTGGGGAGACAATTCAGTTACAGCTTGAAATAGAGGGGAGAAAAGGAGAGTTCAGCGCTATATGACATGAATGTTTGAATATATTTTTCAAAGAAATACAAATCCTAATATTTCATATAGTGGTCATCTGGCACTTTAACAGTCTACAGCGAACAAAGTGATTAACCTCCCTCTCGATCCCATTAAATGAATCAGAGCACAGCAGAGCATCCAAGGTTGAAAAGGAAATGCTGCGGCTGCACAATGCTGCTCATATGTAGCAAACTGTGCGTCCTCAAGACTGCTGGAAGGTTATCACTTGGTCTAGCTGTTATCATAGAGTTAACAGTTTTCACCCAAGAGCCTATGGGACAGCCGGTCTGATGCAGGTCAAGCAGATAATGCGGATTTTAAATCGACCTGTATCTGTTATCAAGCATTAAGAATTCTGGGCCAAGTGGAAAAGCAGCAGGGGTAATTAGGGATAACGGCATCGCGTACCTGAGTGAGAGAACAGATAAAACGTACTGACAAAAGCATTATCCCCCAGCGAAATCCAATGTGGCTGGCAAGAAATAGCATGGTGGGGGAGTCAACAGAGTGCATTTGAAGAGTGTGGACAAGGTTATTCACAAGCTGAGAGACTACTTTGCCAAAAACATTTGTTTTCAAAGTTGCAGCCAAGGTGGCATCAGAGGATGTATCAGCAGATCACGCACAGTTTGTGTTTGGTTTGATTCTTTTTGTGACACCCTAAGATATATTTGAGTTGGACAATACATCCTGAAAATTGGATGCAATTCTGTTCTAGGGATAACCCAACCATCATCATATCCTTGAAACTGTTATGTGCCCTTTGCTTGGTATGAAAAATACAATACAATGGGATGTTACAAACCCTCAACATTGTGATAACAATATGTAACACTGAAGTGCTTTATCTAAAGTTCATTGAGCATTTTTGCTCTTACTCATAGTTTCTACGTGCAGTTTGCAACATGTTCCCCCAAAATCCAAAATACATCCTAAACATTTATTTCCCACTTCTCAACTTTTTACTTATCAATAGCTTGAGCTTCATGTGATTGCATCACTACGGTGTGACAGCTTGACCAATATACCCCTGTTTCCGATAGGTTAGATATTTGCATTCTGAGGTAGAGCACACAGTTTTGTTTCCATAAAATATTGCTATTACAATTATTTTGTATTATATTGACTTTTGTAATGTGTCCAATGAGGATGCTTTTGTTGTGGTAATGATGTCATTACTATGTTTATGTCTCACATTAGATGCATCTATAGAATGAAAATTAAGAATTAACATGATTCAAAATACTCTTTCAAGAAGATTTCATCCCAATAATTATCCTTTTTACTTAACTAAAGCTTGGTAATATTTTTCCAAGTACTTATTAAAGCATTAAAAAGGGCAATATTACATGAGGACTGACCGATCATCTATTCTAGCAGACAATAGAGCAATCTTTTGTTTACCAAAGCCAATAACTACACGCTCTGAATGAGAATAAATTTACTTTGAAGTGAACATAATGAAAGTGTTGGCACTCTATTTTCCCTTCTCTGCTGCTGCAGCAGATGAGAGTGAGGTCTCTGGGATGGTGTGGGAGTTCGCTATCTCCCAGCCTCCAGATGGCTCCGTCTTCTCTTATCTAGAAGAATGGGTGCTGCCTCAATTTTTCAACTCGCCTTATCTGGGAATCCTTTAAATTGAATATTTACTGGGCCTATGTTTTCTGCTTGTGTTAGCCTTCTGAAGTTGACATTCCTCTTGCTTGTTGAGACAGGCCAAAGGTTTTTCTCACGAATACACCCTCTTTGTCTGTCTCGTCAAATAATGGACAGTGATTGATAATGTGATTGTCCAGAGAATGGAAGGTTACGGCATTTAAGCAAAGAGCAGTGGAGACATAATAACACTCGATACAAAAAAGGGAAAATGTACAAGGACAGAACCATACATTACTCAAACATGACATCAGCAGACATTCATTTTATGTCAAGGAATAAATTTGATTAAATTAATCACTTTCCTAACAGTCTATTGTTTTGCGCACAGTGTACACTAGAGGTTAAGAGAACACTTAAGCAGCCATTGAAAACAACTCACTGCAATATGACTGGCTGTGGTCTATCAGCATAAACAAGCTGTGCCACAGCTACTCCCTGCTAAGTGTCTGGAAATGTCTTTTGAAACACATTTTGTGAAATGCCTCCATGTTGGATTAATCAGTGCAGCTGAGGATGTAATTGCTGTGCTGAAGTCAAAGCTGTAAGAGCAGATAATGAACACTGACTACAGGGCTGCCAGAATCCAGGGCGCAAGAAATGAGAAGTTTGGGGACTAAAATGTCCTCAGCATTCTTTCTAAAAACACGTATAGAAAATGGGGGCGTACCATATCAACACAACACAAACCAGTTTAAAATAAATACCTATAACTTTGTGGATGAGAACATGGAATTCTTGTGACTTGTGTCTGTCACAGCTACACTGTGCCTGATTTAAGACCAACATAAATCAAAGTTTTTTTTTTAGCTTTCAGCTTTCTTTAACTTATTAAGCATGTTTGATGCATTTTCATTTCATCTGACTGATCTGCGGATTGTGGTGGCATCAGATTGTTTTTCTTGAATGAAGGACTCACTTACAAAGGTAAAGAAAAACAGCAGGGATGTTATTCAGACTGTTGCTGCCCTCTGGTGGGGACATTAGTTTACGTGCCAAAAACAGATCCATCTCTTTGGCAAAGCTCAACAATAAGGATCTTCTGTATAAGTTAATAACAAAATTCCAAATAGCTCTGAAAATAATCAAAAACTGGCTCAATTAAATGATATGGTGTCCATGACAGGAAAACTTAAAAGTAGGCACAAGTGTTGTATGTAATGTCTGTAATATGAAAAACCAGTAAGTGGTATTTGAACAACATAATGACATTTCTCCTATTTAATGTGCCTGCATTCTACAGCTTTAAACATAAATAATCAGTCTCACATCAGTGAAATATTTATAACTTACGACTTTAAAGAGGCCTTAACTATGAAAAACACTGACACCCAGAATGGTCTTACCCCCAAAGCAAAAAATGCTAAGCAGGAAAGGCTGAACTTATCCATCTATAATTGTGTAATAAAACTAGACTTTAAGATTCCCAGTAACAACACATAAAAGCACACTGAAACCCTCGGTAGTACTCTGGTAAAGTAGCATATTCTGATATGATTTCTGCGTTTAAGTACTGGCTGTGGACCACAGTCTGTAATGTGCTATGCCCTTTAGTTCTGTGTTAACATTCTCTCGTTTTCCTCACAGCAATGATCGAGTGATGAACAGCTGCTGCCACCGATGTAATTGAATCCGTGATTCCAGCTTATCGCTTAAATAATTGAAGAAAGGCACCGAGGATTTCTTTAGCATTTTACCCTTGAAACAGCAAGAGACTGAGAGTTTCTCTTTAAATGAATAAAACAATTTAAAAGTCAGTCATTTTAACCTCCATACACCATGAGTAGACTTATTGTTGAAGACTGCATTATATATTTATATGTTATGTAAAGATTTGAGAATTTCTCTATGCAAATACTTTATTTTCTTCTTTTTTTTCTACTGGATCAGCTTTGATAATGTCACAAATTATGACTTAATCTATTCAACTTCTCAATTACAATACAGTGATTTCAAAGGAAGACAGTATTTGTGACAGCAGACTCACTGCTTGGTGGTGCCAAGGGTTGATCAAATAGATACAAGCCAAGGTAAAGTAATTAATATTTGAATTAAAACAAAGAAAAGCTTTCTGAAGAATTTGATTTCAAGGATGTTTGTGAATATTTGTCTTGATCTAAATCACAGCTTTTTATTTCTTTTACTGTTAGGAAAAGAACCCACTATTAAAATCTCAGCAGCCAAATTAAATTTTAACTATTAATATATTTGTTTGATAGTTATTATCAGGGAAAACAACACTGTTGCCAGGAGTAGTGGTCTTATATCAAGCTAGCTTGACTAGAAATGAGTTATGGTTTAAGAATGTTTGTTATTTAAAACAAAAAAGTCACGGGACAAAGATCATGTGACCATGTCCCAACATTCAAAATAATTTCCTTATCTGTATTATTACTCTGGCCCTGTTTTAAAGCTGTGAAACTGCCCCTCAGTAACTGTAGCCCTCTGAAAGCTCACAGCAAACCAAGTATAAAAGAAGAGGAAATTATCAATGCCAGGTACATTTAAACTGGACAAAAAACTAGACAAAAAGGTGAAGAACTTCTTTGAAATAATAAATGAAACTGTTGAAGTGCAAACTTTTCTAAGCCACATTAAAGCACAACAGAGGTCCCCAAATATCTGCATGGAAAGACGCACAGCAGAGAGGACAATGACTCTCCAAATTATCGTCAAAAAGTAAAAACATTGTTTATGAAATCCTTTTTTTGAGATGAGTCACCTGACAGTCAATAGAGCTCAGTACTTGTACTTTCCAACACATTCTCTCAATTACAAACAGCAGCCTGCTACACTATTGACCAGAACTTGGCTGGAGCTTCCTCATCAAAAACACTCACTTTATTGCCAGAATTTTCATCTCTTTCACTGAAGTCCCATTTCACACTAAGGTCGACAATCTGACTAAATGATTTGGTTAATTTGAATTCAAACAGTGTCAGCTGGGGGTCCACTCGGCACAGTGGGTGGATTGGTAAAGTAATATCAACACAGTTGTGATTATTCCATTGAAGCGGTAGGGTGCTCCAATCAGAGGCGAATCACTCTCCTCATTACAGAGTACAAGGCCAAATCTCAGTGGGAGGAACACTGAATCAGGCGTCCCATCTTCCCACTGAAATTAATTGAAATTCATTTGTGGCACCCTGATGCTTGCCATCAACACGAGACTGATTCACATTTGTACTGTCCAACCTGGATTAATTAAACACTGGCACATTTGAAG
Source organism: Thalassoma bifasciatum (assembly GCA_008086565.1). Taxonomy (NCBI): domain Eukaryota; kingdom Metazoa; phylum Chordata; class Actinopteri; order Labriformes; family Labridae; genus Thalassoma; species Thalassoma bifasciatum. Next base: position 437,759 of record RPOG01000056.1, read on the forward strand.
TTTGAACACAAATAAAAGCGAAAACTGGGCTTTAGGCCACAGTTCACAGTACCAGAGGCATCTTTCAAAGCATTTTGTTTTATTTAGGTGAGGAAAGTAATATCCCTCGGCACTGCTCTAGAATCGTTTGTCTCATTAGTAATTCATTGTCTTCCATTGTCAACGGGGAGCTTAAGGCATCAGCCACCACATACACAAACAGACTACATATTATACTAGGTACTATCATTATCCACGATATTAGGCATTTGGACCAGAAACTTCTCTGTGGGTAAACCCCTGCTACTAAAGCTTCAGCTAGTGTTGCTGAAAACTTAATTTACACACCTAAAAAGTTTTTGTTTTTTTTCCCAAAATCGTCTCTCCCTCCCTGATCTGTTTTGAATAAAAAATACTGCATTTCATTGAATTTAAAAAAGAGAAAAGAAAATTTACAGCACCAGAATCAGGAGAGAGATAGCACAAAATTTAGGGGCTGAAGGCACTGTTCCATGGCAGAAAACAAAATAATAATCTCATGCATTTACAATGCAAAGTATTATAACCACTGAGCCCCCAAAATATTCACACTATCAGCCTCTGGGGGCCGCTCTAAAGGCTTAAATTTTGTGAGCCCCTGCAATACAATGTTTATCACCAGTTTCACCTGTTATTTCTTCCCAGGATAGGGGCTGCACCAGGCTCAGAATTATCAAAAATTCCATGAATTATTGAGGAGGACACACATCCCTCTATTGGCAGCAGGACTCGTAGTGCTATCTCAGACCACTTCGCAATTCCACCATGGCAGAGAATTAAGAGCTTCTGCTTTTCCTGACTTTAGCTTGTTGCATTAGCTACACCACTCATGTCTTGACTTACTTCCACTGGCTACTCAACAACAGTGCTGTTAAACAATAACTTCACCAAGGGCTTGGATCCCATACCGTTTCAAGGCAAAATATCCCACACCAAAATGTGACTGCTAAAATACTAGTTTGTGTATTTGAACACTTCAAGGACTTTGTAGATGACAATTCCATCGCAGCTCCATGGTAGCTTTTATGTAGTCCATCAAACCAACAGCCGAAATGTAATGACCTTCAACAAGCAACAAGTATCATTAACCAAAGCTAACAAATATACAGGGTGTCCACAAAGTCTCTGAACAATTTAAAGAGTATGTCAAAAAGGCATTTGATGAGAAATCTGAAATGGAATTGTTCTATTCACTCAGGAGTTATACAAGTTTTTAATCACATTGAATTTGTTCCTGTTAATGAAAATGGTTCTGTTTAATGAGCCCCCCAATAACCCCTCGAGAAAAGACACAATGTGTGTCATGGTTTATTAAAACAAAATCAGATATGCAGGCTCAGCAAAACTACAGAACCAAGTATGAAAGAGATCCACTGTCAACAGTGACAATGTTGGATAAAAGGAGTAAATGACCCAGAGCATCCGAGGAAATCATAAATCACGTATGATGACCATTTCAGTGTTGTTTTAAAAAGCAAGACCTCTTATTGAATTCCTTTTTTTTTTTCAAAAAAAGAAAAAAATGCTTTATATCTACTCATTATTATGTGACAGTTTCCACATATATGTCTGTTCATTTTCCTTTTAAATAAATTTTTTCAACTGTAAAGAGACTTTATGGACACCATGTACTTCTCAAAATGTAGGCCTACCTTGTTTTGAGAAATGTCTGCCCTCTCCATCTCCCATTTCATTGGTTAGTCTTCCACTTGCTGCAAAAATTTTGGAGTAATGAGTCAAAATTTTGAGATGGTCACAATTATGAAAAACAAAGCCATTTTTATACAAAAGTGAAATTTTGAAATAACTGAGTCAAAATGTTGTGATTGAGAAAGTCAAAACTTTGAGATATTTTGTCGAAATTTTGACTTTCGTCTTAAAAATTTCACTTTTTCCTCGCAAAATTCTGTCTTTACATGACAAACAAATTAGGTTTGTCATATCATATATATTTGACTGGCGGAAATGGGCTTCCACACTAGATAGTGTGGTTGTGTCGGCTAGCTTGATTTAGCGAAATTATTACAACTCATCTTCATCTTCAATTTGTGACGTCACGTTCATCTCATTTACCTGTTGGTCATGGGTCTAAGTCCAACAATCACTCACGCTATCTGCTGTCCAAATGTCCCAAACAGGAAAGGTGCTATCACTGACTGTCTTAGGTCAGGTTGATGGCGATCAGATTTTGCTCTCCCCCGAAAAAAGGCGCGAAATACCTCGCAACTACACTGGTTATTTCCACCTTTTCGCAGCTGCACGTTGATAAGTTGAAGGCACTTCCGTCTTTTGTGATGACTTCAAGGTCTCGCCTTTATGTTTGACAATTTATCCGTGGAGACCAATTCATTTTCAACAGAAGTGTTTTTCAAACAAGTTCGCGCATTGTCAAAAGTAACGCGACTTGTAGATCCTAAATATCTGATGTACCCTCTAAATTGACGCTTGTTTTCCCCAGCAGGTGGCAACATCTACAGGTCTTACTGCTACCTTCAATTGCTCCTCGTAAATTTGTGATTTCCATGGGAAAATAAAACATGATTTCCACGGAAACCATGCAGAAAATCAAAATATGCGATTAAAAACCTCGAAAGTGGGCAGGTGGAATGAAACTTAAAACCAGTCAAAACTTTTTCTTTTTTTTTTTTTGCCACTGTGAGACAAGACAAACCATTTGTTCGTTTGTGTTTCGTTTGTGAAGAAGCAGAAATATGGAAAGTCGATGCCAACCCATATTAAGCTCTTTTATTAAGGTATTCAAAATGCACAGGATTAAGAAAAAATGGATATAATCAAAGCTGTTCGGGTTTGTAAACTTCATTAGTTGATGTTTCGTTTTTCTTACAGGCCCTGAATGTTGCAGTGGGCAGGATGCTGGCAGGTTTGTTTAGGGACAGCTGGAAAGTTCATCCACTACTGTCTCTGTACAGTTGTTCAAAGAGGTAGTCGGTGAGTTACCTTTTGACGACCTGACAGGTAGGTTTATGGGTATTTTCAAAATACTATCTTTTCCACTATTTCATAGATCCTGTTATAAAATGACTATTAAATAACACGATATATTAAATGAGCATAATGATTTAAAAGCTTGGAAATGTTCTCTACCTTTGTGTCAGTAGGACTTCAAAGTTTGTGCTTTTAAAATATGTTATGATGTTGTTTAAAATGTTATGGTCACATCTCATTAGCATTTTTGTTACACAAATAATATGCATCTGTAAAACAACCTAATATGTCCTTGTGTTAAAAGATGAGTGAGTAGGGGGTAGCTTATCCAGCAACCCAGTTTTACAAATATGAGTCAGGTGTTGACCGTATGTTCATCGTTGTGGTTCCTTTTTAGGATAATACACCCTTCTGTTTTGTTTTGTTTTGTTTTTCTTCTTAGAATATGTCTCCTTGGAAAACAAGTGGTTCATGTCCCCTCTGGATGAAATCCCTTGGTCATTTTATGGTCCTCTCCTCCATGTATCCTTTGGTATCTGGATACTCTGAGAGAGAAAGAGTACATGACTTGATGTCCAGATACCCTCTGATTGATGGGTAAAGGGTGTTTAACGTTAACCTACACAGGAGTTATATTCACCGGTACCACTTAATGAAATATAATTAGGTTGCCTCCTCCTCTTGCCTCACACCCTCTCTCTGTCTGTCAGTCATAATGATCTAGCTCTCCAGCTGAGGATTCTTCACAACAATCGCCTGAGCCAAATTGACCTTCATAATTTCAGCAGAGTTGCCACCGACATTTCTCGTCTTCAAGCGGGCCATGTACAAGCACAGGTATTGATAAATAAATGATCAGTCTTCTCTTCTGGTTATTATTGAAGTTCTGAATGCTCAAGAGATAAACATTATTATGAAATGGATAATTTAAGCTGTGGCTCATGTTGTTTTACAACTGGACACGACCTAGAATGATCTCTGTAACTTACATGTATCTCCCATTCTCTCGTGTCCCCCATCCCTTTGTTAGATGTTTGCAGTGTATGTGATGTGTGGGGCCCAGGAAAAAGATGCTGTGAGGCTGACTCTGGAACAAATAGATGTTGTTAGACGCATGTGCAACAAGTACCAGGAATTTGAGCTGGTCACATCTGCTCAAGGTAAAGTGCTGTAAACTATGAGTAATGCAATTTATCCAAAGTTTTGTTGCAGTCCAAGATGGAAAAATTCTTTATGTATTTAAGTCAGGATTGTTTTCTTACAAAAAATCAAACATATTTAAATTCAGAACTCATATCCCAGATGATGTATATTTCTTGAAGCAAATGAAAAGGTCAGATAATTAAAATCCTTTTATTTCAAGACAAATATTACTGCATCACAACCAGTATGACCAAGTATTTCTTTATGAGAGTAGAATGTAATATACACACCTGATATTAGCAAATGTTGACCAGTGACTTTTAACAGGGTGTTGACTTTATGTGTCAAATGTGTTTCTGTTATTGCAGAACTGAAGAACTCTGAGTTAAGACATAAAATAGCCTGTCTGATAAGCATTGAGGGCGGGCACTCCATTGACAGCAGCCTACCAGCCCTGCGAATGTTTTACCAGCTTGGTGTCCGCTCCATGGCCCTCACACATACCTGCAACACACCCTGGTAATTAAGAAAAAAATATCAATCTCAGTAGAGTATTTCTTACAAGATATATAATATACTGCTAATGTTTTATAATCACTGAAAATGATGCAGAAAATCTGCACATGGTCAGGATCTGAAATGATTGCTTTTGCACATTTAGGTTTTAAGTCTCTACTAAAGCAGCAAATGAATGTGTAAAATTACATTTTATCAAAAACCTGTGTAATGTTTTACCACATATTGTTAACTATGCCACAAGCAGCAGTGTTTTTTTCAAGATTTTGGATTAAGCCTTTTTGTACAAGTTTGGCTTAATACAAGCTCCCTGTGTTTCCCTTTTTAATTTGTCTTTCTTAATAAGCCTTTTTTTTACACTCTTTGAAGCTTGGCTTGGAACATGAAGCAGTGTTTGACACATTTTACATGTTGTTTTGATGAAGGATATAAAAAATGTTGTTTTGTAATTGTTGAAGTCCACTTGTTTTGTTTTGGTGTAGGGCTGAATCCTCTTCAAATCTCTATAAAGTTTTTCAAAGACACAACAGCAGTCTGACACCCTTTGGAGAGGTAAGCACCATCTTCTCTAATGTCAGCTACCAGCTTTACCACAAAAAGCAAATATTTTGGCATGTGCTTTTCTGTTTTGTTTCTTTTAAATTTTATTTTGGCAGCACTTTTTTGAGAATGCATTTCAATACCATGCTTGATGTATATAGATTTTTTTATGAAGAATTGTAATAAAACTCAGAAACATATCAGAGTAAAATTGTTTAAGTTAATAAATGATTGACAATGAATAGAATTGTCTGCTTTTTAATAAAATTATATTTGGTAAGTGGTGAAAAATTAAGCTGATCATAGGTGAAAAGTACATTATTTCATGACCTCTGAAAGTATGGATATTGCCTTAGGTTCTACAAACCTATGAATCTCCTGTCGTAAGCTATTAGACTAGTTCATGACAATTAGAAATTGGATCAATGAAAGTCGTGATCATTTTTAGGGCCTTAAACCCAGTAGAATCTCTTTGATAGGTGTCCAGATGCTGCCTTCCCTTTGGTTCATAATGACCAGGTATTCTGTGAAAAACTACTTTCACCATGAACCTTCTCCAAGTCCCAAAAACTGCAGACTAGAGCACACCCGATATTTCATGTTAGGAATGATGCATACGGTCACCTCCACTTCTCAATTGTTTAACCTCAGCACCAGAGGCAACCATGTTCAGCCCTAAACAAGAAGCTTGTGTAGCTCCCCGTATTGCCACAGTATCTTTCACTCAAAGTCTGTCCAGAGAGGAAGAGGCTGCAGCCTCCTCTTGGAGAGATGGTTCCCAAAACTTGTGCTCTGTCTGGAAAACTCTCTGCTCACTAATTGTTCTGTAGAAGTGAGGCACTAAACAGAAACACATCTTGATCATAAATTGGACCTGCAAGCATGAACTCACAAGAAAGCTATAAATCAGTGTAAACAGCCTTTTTAGAAGTCATGAACTGCTCAGATGGGTATTTCAAACAGTCAGACTTGTTTGTTGCCGATTGAATGAGTGTATTTTTCTGCATGTATGATGACACTCTACTTAGCTACTTAGACATGCTGTCATCCTGTTTCCAAGGCAGTGGTGGAGGAGATGAACCGACTGGGAATGATAGTGGACCTTTCTCACACTTCTTGGGGCACAGCCATGGCTGTGCTGAGCCACTCCAAGGCTCCTGTTATTTTTAGCCATTCATCTTCCTACTCCATCTGTAACCACAGCCGCAACGTACCTGACTGGCTGTTGAAGGAGCTGGTGAGACCACCAATGTGTGCTATCATGAAACCCAAGAAGAATTTGATATGGATTCATGCTAAATGGACTTGAACAATGTATTAACTTCTAGTTGTTGTAAAGAAGGGCTGACTGTGAATGATCTGTAGTTACATGAATATTGTTAAACTGAAGTCAGCAAGCATGCTTCTCATTTCATCATCAGCTCAGGCCTTTAGGCTGTTTGAATAAAACGAGACAAGTACTGACCTGATGTTTGCAACATCCATGCAGAGAAATAAGTGCGAGTGACTCTGTCATGAAGCTACTCATATTGAAAACTTGTCTTCACATGAATCATTTTCACTCAACTTGTCAGTGACCTTAATGTTTTGTGTTTGTAGAAAAAGAAACAAGGACTGATCATGGTGAATCTCCATAGTAAATTCATTTCTTGCAAGGATGAAGCCAACATCTCTCGAGTAGCTGGTGAGGCATCCTTGTGAAGTACATCACCACATGGAAATGCAGAAGATCTGTTGCACTTATTTTTTTCATTTGTTTGGTTTACAGATCATTTTGATCACATAAAGAGTGTGATTGGAGCTGAATCGATAGGAATTGGAGGGGACTATGAAGGTGCAGTGAGGTGAGAAAAATCCAATATGCACCAGAGGCTGATTGATACATATTGAATTTACAGAACTGAGGGTGTTTTTGTGTTTTGTTGTTTCTCTGGCTTAGAAACACACTTACTTAAATGTGTGCCCGTCTCACTTTTTCTTAGTGCCCGCCATACAACATATTCCAAGCTGTTGTTGAGTCAGATCGATTTTGTGCTTGTTAGTCTGTCATGCTATCAGCGATTTGGCTTTCTCAGCTGTCATCTGGCTGGAAAATGGTGAAAATCAATACATGTGTACTTCTGAAAGTCATACAAAGAGGGCTGCAGCGGCAAATTTACAGGGCTTCTATCTGACAACAACTCAGCCGGAACAGAAAAGTTATCAAGAAACTATAAATCAACTGGATTCCCTAAGTTTTTGTTGCTATTGTTAGTTATTCATTATAGTTGGTGTTATATAGAACAGGTGTCAGAATTAGTGGTTCGTGCATTAAATATTTTCATTATTAATGTTTATTTTGTTGTTGTTGTTGGTAACAGCTTTCCTCAGGGGTTAGAAGATGTGTCAAAGTACCCCGCCCTGATCCAGGAGCTCCTGCAAAGGAACTGGACTGAGAATGAACTGGCTAATGTCCTCCGCAGAAACTTCCTGCAAGTGTTTGAGAAGGTGGAGAGGGTGAGCTTAACAATTATTATATATATATATATATATATAAAATAAATATATCTATTTATTTTTATTTTCTAATCAATTTCAGAATACACATTTTTTATAATGTAAGCAAAGGCCTGCTATTTAAGGGTTATATGACACTCTATGTTCTTCATTCCTTCCACTTTTACATAGTTGATTCTCATCCCAATTTAAATCTATATAGTAAACAAAAGTAAACCTTAGCAACAGTTTGCACAATGTCGTGAGATGTTTGTAATGAGATTTCATGTAGTTTCCACACATTATACCTCTTAACTATAAAATCTAAAATATTCTTATATAAATTACAACAAGAATCACTCTGCCATCTCCCTTCTCTCACCTCATTGTGTGTCCAGGTCCGTGATGAGATGAAGGAGGAGCTGCCAAGTGAGGTCCAGGCTCCCGCTGAAGAGGTTCAGAACCCCTGCAGGCTGGATCTCAGACCCCCTGACAGGAGAGGGCTTCCCTCTGACCAGAATCCTTCCTCAAAAGCCCAACACAGACCAAGAGGTCTGCTAATCCTGGCCATAGTGCTCCTCGTGTCAAGCCTACTTATGATTGACTGAATATTTAGACACTCGGTTCAGCTTCTCCTATTTTGGAGGGCTTACCGAGATTGCAGAAGCAGTGTTTGGATCATCCTGGTACTTCAGAGGTCAATATAGATAAGAGGAAACTAATCATTTTTTCCACCACTAATACAAACACTCAGATTAAGCCTAACTTGTGTGGCCACATACGTGCATTTTTTATACAGGGGGCAATGTTGATATTAACATACCAAGTCCTCCAAAAATATTTGGTTTTATTGTATTTATAAGATGTTCCATTTGTTGATGGATGTTGTGATGTGTATATAAAGGTTTGATTGAAACAAATAATAATTTGGTGAATGAAACTAAAGAAAGGATTTTATCAGGTTTAGACTTTTATTTCGAATGGATTATTAATTAAGCAAAACAGTTTCATTTTAATAAAAAAAGCTTTCACAAACAGTAACCAGATGTTCTTTTATTTTATCATACAGCAAAATAAGACATAGTGACGTTTTACAAAACAATTGTTTTCATTTCGTTAACTTATCTGCACTTTGTCCAAAAATACTCCCTTTCTCTTTTCTCACTTTAGAATTGGCATATGAACTTTGGTGAGCTTATTTTCATCCCATAATTCTGTCTTCACCATATGCGTTATCTTTTAAGTGGTCCAAAAGCTTTCCCATACTAGCCTCAATGCTTGATTAAAAACGGAAACTCAAAGCATTACTTAGAATACTGCTAAGTTTTAGTTTACATTCAAAGAGTGTGTAGTGCCACTTTCTTTTAACAAAAACACAAACCAGGAGAAGATAAGGAGCACTCTCTGAACTGTGTGGTACGTGTTAAATATCTGGTTTATGCCTAAATATATCTTGGCTAACTGATTTCTGAATCTGCAATAGAAAACAAGCAGCTGCTCTTCACACCGTGTGCTGGCCTAAAATACTGTAACACTTAGCTTTTAGCAGAGGCCTGAAAAGAAGTGACATGTTGCTGGCATCACAAATGTCTAAGATGTCTGTGATTGTAGTCTTGGCTCTTGAAATATGTTTTGTATTTACAAAACTATGAAATGTAACCAGTGTGTTTGTTTGCACCACAACAACATGCACAATGGGAATACTTGATGATGCTCTGTTCATAGAAGTATTTTCACAATGTAAATACAAATTATTGCTCTTGTTGTAACAAAGTCATATCAAAAATATCAAAAATTAGTCTGTGTTTTGTAAAAAAAAACATCTGAAGGATCTTGAATTTAGAGTCCATAGTGTGCGGATGAGCATGTTACAAATAATACATCAGAATAAATTGTCATCTCTCACCCGCTTACTCATTTTTGTCAGTAGCACAAATATTTTTTTCCAAATACCATAAATTATTGCTCCTTATAAACCTACTTCATGATCTCTGGCTGCTACATTTACAAACGTAATGCTGTGTCTCATGCAGAGCAGAGCCAATGTCAAACATTACTTTCAGCTAGATTATTATCTTTCAGCGGGATTGCTGTAAAAATAAATAAATAAATAAAGATGTGCTTCCAAAATAGTCAAAAAGCTATATAAAAAAAAATCTTCCGCTAATACAATTTTGTGAGCTATAAACAAGAAAAACGTATCTAGAGTTTGACTTCCTGACACGAAAGCACTGTTTTCTCCTTTAAGTGTAACAACTTTCATGTGGTTTCACTGATTGGTGGATATGTACAAGGATCTGCCTCAGTATTCTACAAAAATAGAAAAATACATCTTTTGTACTCAAAAGTCCGTACTTTACCTAAAGTGGAAATTGATGCCACTAACCAGAATTCTCTGGTTTGGCAGTTCAAAGTCAAGGTGCAACATCCTGGATTCAGGGCTGGAATGTGTTGTGATGAGGCTGATGTTTCCTAAAATTTGGTCATGAGTAGATTGTGATAACTTCCCGACCTCCACCTCGCACAAGCAGCACTCTTTCCAGGCCTTCAGTCAACACCTCCAGAAATTCCATGTCTGAGGTACAAGTTAAAGATTGAAAACCAGCCAAACTACAGCCTTCACACAGTCTGTCTACAACTTGGTGTTTCCTTCATAATTACACAACATTCCTGTGGAACAATCACATCATTTCCAAAGGATACAGTTCTCATCCCCCTCTGTGTTTCGAGGTGGCCCTGGCATGTTGAGCAGCACCAATCGAGCATCATGGGACCTGTTGACTATCACCTCATTTAATTTCACGGCTGTGTGCATCCGCCGCACATTGGACTGATCCCTAAAAAAACAAAAGAAGAACACGTGAATGAACAATGAACAAAAACAGTTAAAATAAACATGCTTTTTAACACACATGCGTCTCAGGGGAGGTGACCTGTAAAACTCTCTACTCACGGTTTTAAGCTCATGAGTTCTCTGAAGTTCTCAGGAGCATTGTTCCTATTTCGCCTCTCAGCCTCACACTTCTCTCTCGTCCATGTCATCTGTACCTTCTCTGGAGGAATATCTATCACTTCCTCCTCCTCATCCGAGTAAAGACTTCCCATACGCACTAAAGAGTGTCTGTCCTTCACCAACTGGGCCTGCAGAGGGGATGGAGGAAAGTGAGGCTTGGTTTTCGGAATACAGTACACAACTTACTCATGGCATGACCTGGAGTTGAGAGGAGCATTAAATTCCATAAATGCACCACAGAGTTATTCATGAGCATTAAATCATACAGTAACAAACATACTTCTCTTTGTCTCTCTGCAGTTGATAGACGCATTTGCCTTAACATCTGGGACCTCTGCTCCATCATTAATGTCCGTTCGTAGGTGTACGCAGAGATGTCACTGTCATGCTGCGAAATCATTGGACAAACGTAACTTTAATCAATAACCCATATTGTCTATTAAAGGTAGAAAAACATCATGACAGATAACTTTTTTGTGTTCAGAGAAAGCCTTATTTTAAATTATTTGAATCATGTTAATCATAAGAGGTATCCTCCTGTCGTTTAGCTTCTTTCTATAGCAAGAAAACGCTGCTTCATTGCTGTTAACTTTCACCCAGATAGGTGCTTGTGTAAGAGAAATTCTCACCATCTCCACCACCTCAACCTCAGCCTCTATCCTCAGCTGGTAAAGGAACGTGGCCAGGTCTTTCTTCATCTGGATGCTGTTATCATCCATCTGTGCGACAGTGAAGATGCGCATCTTGCATTTCCTCCAAACCTGATATGTGAATTAAGAGTGAGGTTCACAACAAATGCAATGCAAAATGCAATAACAATTAGAAACAAAGGAATTACTTCATAAAGGAGGTTGATAAAAGTTTTCTTCAGGCAGAAAAGCCCAAATATCACAAATCCAGTTATCACAGGTTACCTTTTTTTGTGACTGTTGTGCCTTCTCTTTCGATTATTTTTAATTAAGAAGAAATACAACATTCGTGGCCTTCATACCCTGTGTCATCATTTTTGACAGAACCTTCAAAGACTGATCACAGAGTAATTATGATAGAAATGATGACACTACATCATTTAAACTTCTAAATGTGCTGAAAATAAATGTTTTCTCACTTTGTGCTGTTTGAGCAGGAAAGGCAGCAGCATCAGCATTCCTCCATCGTGGACAATCCACCACACATCAATGTTGCCATCTGTGAAGCGTTCATGATTGCTTGGGTAGAAGGAGACATTTTTGGGCACCATCAGGGCGAGTTGGGCAGCTGTGGTGCAGCGGACCGTGTCTGAGGTAAGAGAGACACAGACAGATTTGATGTAGATCATTGAAATGACTTCATTTACAACTTGAACTTGGCTTTAGGTAAACTGTACCAAGGTTTTTCTGTTGAACTGATGGTAGGAAATTTTGTTTCTGCAGTAAATAAACAGAAGTGCAATGCTGCAAAAGCTTTTTGAGTCTTCAAACTACAGTAAATCTGTGGGGCACTTACTAATGAAAGTCTTCCAGGCCCGAGGGTCCTCACTCTGTCTCCAGCCGTATGGCCAGCCCATCACCACAGTGTTGTGTTTCATTCCTCCCAGACCACAGGACTGGATCAGATGGACAACACCCTCCCGCACTTTAGCAGCGACAACCACCTGGCAGAAACCTTTCACTCGCTCAATCTCCATCATATTCTTAATAGCCTGAAGGACAACATAGGGAATACAACTTGAGTCAAATCGAAGCATAGACGCTGATGGATATTTAAACAGCTAAAAAACTATTCATTTATTTATTTATTCATGATTGATTGATTGACCAGTGCCTGACATGGTTTTGTGAAAGTCGATCATCTTTTAAAAGTTAATACAGCAAAATAACTGGAGACAAATGTTTTAAACTGATATCGAAACAACTTCCCTCTTCACTGTGCTTCACTGATAACAACAGGTGCTTGTTTGTAACACCAAGTGGCAGCACTGTCAGCATTACATCACAAAAGAGAAAAGTAAAGAGAGCACAGTATGGAGCTTGTACAGTATATGACCCTTTCTGGTGTTTACCTGCTCAGCTGCCTGCATTTCACCATAGCCATCCAGGAAGTTCCCCTGGAGAACAGAGCCCACAATGGTGAGACCCTTTCCTGCCTTCAGCTGCGAGGCAAAGGTGAGCAGGCGAGGGTATTTAACATGGAGGTCCTCATCTAACTTCAGCAGCACCAACAGCTGGGGTCTGAAGTATGTAAAAACAGTCAGGATGAGAAAAGGTAAAAGACAAAAGTGTACATGTTCATCCCCTGTTCAGAGAGTGTGTATAAGTGTCTTGGTTGAAATTATAATAAATGTCATCAAAACAAAATAGCAAAAAGTATGTTCATTCCACTATCGAGGCTAGCAAACTGTGACACTGTCATTTGGTACTCAGGTTAAACCTCAAAAGAGGAACCTCAGTTCAAGTATTGTTAAATATTGCAGTTCTACAAAGCAGGAAAATTTCCAATGAAAATTACTGCCTTGCGGCCACAACTTCCTAAAAGTGTTTGGCATGTAAAAAGTACCCATGAAGGCTTTTTTTAACCAGTATGTCAATGTGAAACTAATCTCTTGTTAACTCATTCATTTGTTGCTTATGTTAGAGGGTTTGAGGAAAATTTTTATTTTTTTAAATCTTAATTTAGTGTATTTTTTTCATTTGAGAGTTAAGCAATACAGTATTTCTGAGATTCCACAGACTTTGGTCATAACTTGCAGCTCTCACTAGCTGTTGTGACATTTTGAAAATAATACTATCTGTTTACGTGGCGTAGTCACATCATGACTTTAATAATTGTAGCGCAAATGACCTAGTGGATATAGCCGCGCACCATGAGGTTTGCCCTCGAGCTGGTGGCCTGGATTCAAATCCCGCCTGTGGCCTGTTTCCCGCATGTCATTCCCCACTCTCTACCCCCTTTCCTACTCCATCCATTGTCCACCTCTATCCAATTAAAGGCAGAAAAGCCCAAAAAATATATTTAAAAAGAAAAAAAAAATAATAATAATCTATTGGTGGTCACAGTGGCCTCCTGAGAGTTCAACATAAAAAAAAAAAAACATTTTCAGACATTCCTGCCATATCCTAGCTGTACCTCCAGTTCTTGGTGTGGGGTGGTCCAATCTCCAACCGTAACAGGGCATATCGTGCAGCACTGAGGGACAGCCCTCTTATACCATCTCCCCACTCCTTTTCAGCTCTATTATTTTTTGTACACAGAAGATTATGCAAACAAAAGAAAGACAAACACTTAAGGAGAAGAGCTGTCAAAAGAATCCACACAAGGGCATGCTGGTATCAGATTAAAACACACTGATGCAACCACCACAAATCGAATGATGTGCAGAAGTTCTACAGCACGACAAATGAGCAAATAATAAGTCAGGACTGGAGACGTACCCCTGATACTCAATGTACTTGTAGATCATCCCAGCAATCCCCATGGCTACAATGGCGTAGTACCAAGAGGAGATGAACATTAAAGCCAGACACATACTCATGCCGAGGAAGGACAGAGCCCTGCAGGTGTGATGAAGAGTTAGGTTACCACTTATCACAAAGGAACTTTATCATGCATTGTTTTGTTTTGTATGTTTTGTTTTTTGTTGTTGCTGAGTTGATTTGAATGGGTGGAATAGCCAAGACAGTCCTTATGTGGAAACACAACACATCTACAAGTAGGAACTCTTATAGGCTGCTCACCAGTGGTAGTACTTAAACCTCGGCCTCCAGTTGGGAGTGCGTAGAAGAGTCTGAACAGCACATGCTAAGTTCACAAAGAGATAGCACATCAAGAAAAACCTGTTGGATAAGAATACATGCATTTGGCGGGGGTCATATTGTGGAGCTGAAGTGAGCTGAAGATATTTCTGTTGGAGAGGATTCGATGAGTGGTGCATGTGTGTGTTTAGTCTGCATGCCTGTGCGTGACCTTACATAGAAAGAATAGGAGCAACCATATCAAGGGACGCAATAATAATGCCCAGCTCAGCTATGAGACCAGTCAACAGCAGAGCCCATGTAGGCTCTCCATTTGTCTTTCCATGACCAAACACCTGAAACATGAAAAAAAAAAAAAAAAGTTTACACAAAGATACGTAAATCAGTTCTTTGGAAGTTACTGTTTCATAATCAAATAAGCTGTTTGGTCAAACAAATGTAACCAAATGCAAACATTTATGGGTGTGTATCAACAGACTTTTTGGTCTGGTGGTGCATAACTGTAAAATGCCTGTGATGAAATAATGTATGATGACGGGGTGTGCTGTCCCACCCTGAGGAAAGGAATGATGTTATCCTTGGCAATAGCCTGTAGAAGTCGTGGAGCCCCCGTTAGTGATTGAAGGCCTGCCCCGACCGTAGAGAAGAAGGAGCCGATGACAATGACCCAAGGAGACGGCCAAGAGAGCGTTCCCACCACCAAGTTTTTTCTGACTGCATCCCCAAACCTGCAGAAAAATGCTGAGTTAATCTTTGCGTTGTTAAATTTGACTTCTGTTATACCCAATGGGAATCAATCAAAATGAACTTGCTTGTCTCTCAGGACTACTCCTTCAATACAGGATCCAAACAGGACCACAGAGCTGAAATCTGAACATAAGAGGTCAAGGGATTCAAGAAACTCACAACACACATGCTACTCTGCTCTGTTTAGGGAGGAAACATTAGATTAGTTTTTGTGTTTTGACTCCTTTAAGGATACAGACGAGGGAAGTAGTTGTAATGGCTAAGATAGTCCCCACAGGAATGGATTTCTGAGCATCACGGAGGTCACCAGATCTGTTGGAACCTGCCATGATACCTGTCAAAGAAAAGAGTTACAAACCAAGAATATTTACTGGGTTGACTATGACCCCCACAGGCAGAAAATGTTTAAAGCACCTTGTTGCACTGAGTTCGGTTTTTTTTCTTCTTTTCTATGTAAAACACTGCAAGTAGCAACAGTTACAGACAGCATGTTGCATCAGAAATTATGATTGAAGATGAATCTCCAAACTTTTAGAGATACTTTACTTTTACATCTTCGGCACTTGTACGTCATATCATTTACTGTATCACTTAAGACTGAAGTTAACCCAAACTGAAATGAAATGTAATCTGTGTACCCTAACAGCACATTTTGCGACTGGCAACATTGTTTTACCTGTGGCAGATGGGAAGAAGATCCCCACCAGAAGAGTGAAAGATGTGGCGATGTCCGCTGACACATACATGCCAAAGGTTTCTGCAGCGCCATGAGCATCCACTGACTGAAGTGAAGCCTTCTCTAAGATGTCACTTTTCTTCATATAGTTGCCCCACATGTTTTCTGGCAGAGAGAAGAGAGAGCCAATCATTTGCAAAACTCCATCAGATCAGAAGTGCATTTTATCAAGCCTTTTAAAAAATAGGATATACTCCTCTGCTGGGAAAGTCTTCATTTCTATCCAAGAATGTATTCAAACTTGAGGATTTTTACCTTTAAAATCCTTACAGATTTCATTCTTTCTACTTAAATCCCTGATGAACCTGTGATAAACATACCTCTAATAATCCCGCTGCTCAGTCCTGGGATGCCCTGTATCTCTGTCACGTTGTTCTGCATGAAGTAGTCATCACACTGAGCGCTGCTCATATTACCAGGCTGACAGAACTTTTCCCACAGCTGGCTGGGTACTGTGATGTTTCCTTTTGTTACAGTCTTAGCACACACGTCAAACTGATCTCTCACCAAAGTCCTGTTTCCCAGCATGCAGATCCTACAGTTTGAACATGGACACAAATAGAATTCGTAAACGCATGCTTATCTCACTATCTCTTTTTGTAATCACAGCAAAAATCAAAATTTAAAAATATTTTTGGTAACACTTTACTTGACGCCTATGTTTATACTGCATTATAAATATATTTATAATGCCTTAAAATTACATTATAGCACTGTATAACTACAGTTATAAACATTCATAAGTTACTATAATGATTTATAACAATAATCATAACACACTATAAAGCATTTACTCATCACTATACGGTCAGGTATTATAATATGTTATAACTGTTAGCAACTCACTGACAATGCCCACATAGATAATGGATTATACAGATATTTATCATATTTTTATAAACATGTATAAATATCATTATAAATACTCATAAGTTACCATAACTCTTTATAATGATGCGCAAGACATATTATATAGCAAATAATAATGACTTATAAGATGATTGTTGGTCATGGTTGTTGGTCCCTCAATAACCGATTTTTGGTACAAGGATAAAAGGGTACTTTAATTATCAAAATTGCCATATAAGTTTTTTGAAGGAGTCACAATACCAATAAAAATGTTTTGCTATGTTAACTATTGTTCTTGCATGGAAAAAAAGATGTGTATTTTTCTGTTTTGTTTGTTTTTGAAGGACTTTTGTTTATCAGCGTAGCCACTTATTGTGAATGTGGTCATTAAAAGTTTTTTGAAGGAGTGTGTGAATGTGTTATGCTCATTGTTATAGTTATGGTAATTTATGAGTGTTTATAATGATAGTTATACATGTTTATAAGAATATGATAAACATGTGTATAATGCATTGCATGTGGACATTGTCAGTAAGTTGCTAACAGTTATAACATATTATAATACCTGACCTTATAAGTGATGAGTAAATGCTTTATAGTGTGTAATGATTATTGTTATAAAACATTATAGTAACTTGTGAATGTTTATAACTGTAGTTATACGGTGCTATAATATCATTATAAGACATCGTAAATGTATTTATAATGTGGTATAAACATAGGCGGCAAGTAAAGTGTTACCATATTTTTCCACATGAAAGTCATAAGGTTGATTTTAGCATTACAACATAGTAGCTTTTTTAAATCATCACAGGTTCTTATATAAATGATGATAAACTCTGGATCATTTAGGACATATAGGAAGAACATATAAGTGAAAAATAAAGAACACGATTTAAATTCTATGTGAAAACACCTCATGCAATATTCATACCAACTTCCCTCCCAAATACTGGGTTTACATTTATGCACACTGCTTCCTTCAGAGACAAATGTCTTAGAAGCTTTTTCTGCAGACTTACGGAAATTCAGGTGGATGTGTCATAGATTTGATCGCTCCAGCATAGATGGAGACAATTGAGATAATGACGCAGGCCAGGAAAAGAGAAGCCAACTTGTTGACATACTTCACTCCGACAAAAACTACCACTGCCATCAGACTGAGGCAGATAGAGCCATACACTCGCATGTTGTTCAGCATGGCACTGTCATTCCCAAGGGGGTCTGTGGCATGAAAGATGGCTGCCTGGGGGACTAGATATTTCTGGGGAAAGTAGAAAAACAACAGGACTATTGCCACACATGCCTGATCAAGAAGATGAGAGTGTACAGAAATGTCAGCATGCAGAAGTGAACTGCAGGAATACTATTTCAATACTGACCAAGAAGATTTCAATAGCCCCCAGTATGTACATGGCAGAAGCAAAGGTGGTGCCCAAGTAGAAGCACAGGCCAACAGCCCCTCCAAACTCCGGGCCAAGAGAGCGTGAGATCATAAAGTATGCCCCTCCAGCTGCAACAGTTAAAAAAAGAAAAAAGTGTTAGACATAACAAATGCGTGGGCCTTCTGTACAATGCTGTGGACACTTCAGTAAATCTCTACTGCCCCCAAGTGGAAGAACATGCCTTAGAAAAGAGCAGCCATTAATTTAAAGACCAAGAATTTGTAGAATACAGTCTACATCATGCAAATTCTGGTTAAAAATGCATACATTTCTGACAAGATATATGCCAAAGTTATGCTAGTTGTCTTTTTCAGTTAATTAATGGGAGTGAAAGTGATGTTACCTGGGACAACACCGTTCGTAGCAATGGCACTCATTGATATGGCTGTGAGCATTGTCTGAAAAGGAGAGGAGAAATATGAAACATACTCTAAGACAAATCACTGTTGCTAGTCGATGGTAGAGTCAAGACTTGTGTTAAAACAAACTGTTTGGGCTGTTTTGAAAAAAGGCTGCTGGCTGTCTTTGCATTTCAAAGTAGCACACTCTTTTCCCAAGGATTATAAATTGTGACATTAGACATTCATCTTTCTTTTAAAGCCCCTGTGAGGAGTTTTTGGCTGGTTATTACACAGACGGAAATTAATAGTGATACCTTTTTAATGATCTACAAAAGCAAGCAAGACTACCGGCAACAACATTGGCAATTTATGTGTCGTAATTTTCAGTGCCTGAATCGCTGCCACGGGGAACGTGTCAGACCTGATGATTGACGACACGCTAAGAGAGAGCCTCTGGCTACCATTCCAAGGATAAAATATCCACAGTGTGTGATACATTTGATGGTTAAAAGAAAGCATGATTTTTAAAATTTTTTTTTTTTAAATCTCTCAAGACAGGAGGCATCTTTTGGTCCACTATAAAATACACAAACTAAAACTCCTCCACAAGAGCTTTAACCCTTTAAAGGATTTAGCCTATAGACATAGTCTAGCATTGTCTAACACTTAATGGAGACAGAAAAGAGGAATAAACGCTATTCAACATAAGTGCCTGCACATAACCTGTCAACACTGCATAAGTCCATGCCCTGATTATGACTCAGTCAGTAAAGTCAGAACACCACCCTGCATGTATCTAAACATAAACATTTAGAATATAGCATGTAACCTTCAAAGTTAATCTTTCTTTTGTATTTATTATGGGAACAGGAGGACACAAACATTTAGAAAAGAAAACTTAATTTGAAGGTATGTTAACCTCATATTGTTGCTCGTGCAACTTCATGGTTTCTGTCAGCTGCTTTTCCTATAAAATCTGGCCTAGATTTTTTTGTGGTGTAGAGTAGCAATGTGTGTCTGCGTGCGCATACTAACACAAGAACAGCACATGAGGACGATCAGGAGGGACTGCATGATGCCAGCCATCCCAACAATCCACGTCAGTCTCAGGAAAAGAATGACACCAAAAATGTTCTGCAGACATGGCAAATAGACCCCCATCAGAGTGCCCATGTTGGGAGACTGGTAGAGAAAAAGAAGAGGGGAGAGAGATAGAGAGGAGGATATTGACCATGACATTTCAGGAAACAAGTGGATTGATCATTAGTATTGACTGATGTACTTTTTAAAGGTCATCCAATCATGTTATCAGCTCTGTCCATGTATGCAGGTCTGCACAGCCATACTGTGACTGAGAGCAACCAAAGGCAGAAGCAATCAATCAGCAAGTCTTAATATGAAACCAGAACTTCAGCCAGAGCTGCAGGATAGTTTCTAAAACTCTAAAGACTTTATGTACTCGCAGTAGAAACAGTGAGGCATGTGTTCCTCTGCTCCTGACCTTGGGGGTCTTTCTCCGTGAGGCCTGAGCGCTCTCCTCCTCCTCATGCTCCTTGGCTCCCTGCGTGATGTTAGTGTAGCTGACCAGACGGCTGAGCAGAGAGGAAACCTTTGGCCGGATGTCCAGCTCTTCCTAGAGGAGAAGGGAGGGTAAGAGGTGATATGAATGGCTTTGGTTTAAGTTTGTCTTTCATAAAAATGTGAGAAAGCCAAAAACAGACCTCAAACAAAGCCAGATTACGGTCATAGAAGTCATTCTTCTTGCTAGCAGCATCAGCACTGTTGAGAAATGGACTGTCCTCTTTGTGATTTCCATGTCCTGTTGGAGATAACACTTAGAGTTAACTATAAAACAGAAAACAGATCATCAAAAATAAAAAGAGAGAGCTGTATCACTCAATCATTGTTCTGAAAGATACAGTTGAGGCTTCTTTTTGTTGTTTTCTTATTTTATTTTATTTCATTAAATGTACTATTTCCTTATGTAATGAAAGGACCTACATGTTCATGCTTTGATTGCCCAGAATCATACGTGCTGATTTAGAGGCTTTTTTTCACATTGAAAAATGCAAAAGAGAAACAGACCTTATTATGATCTTAATTAAAATAAAAACACAAAGGAAAAATTTCACAGTTTCTCATTTTTATTTAAATCAACCTGCCTTAAAAATAATATCTAAAAAAAACTTCTTTTTTTCATAGGTTTCAGGCAAAGCCATTGTCATCTTCCCTACGTGCATTTTGTCTTTGGGGATGAACAGTCATTTGAAGGCAATACAGTGGACTCAGTATAAATAAGTAAGAATAATTTTCTTAGCCAAACATTTGTCTTTTTTCTTTATTTACAGTTATAGGAATATTTGATTATGTGAGTCTGTAGTAATCAGTCTCCCCGTGGTGAATTAGTGAATATGATTAGATGGTACAGCATGATAAAAAAAAAAACAACAAAAAATGTAGTCTTTCGGGGTGGTGTTAGTTTAAATATGTCACAATACCCAGTCAGCCTTTCAATTTAAATTTTTGTTCATAGCTCTTAACGTAGTGACAAAATTTACAAACCAAATTCAATGCTGCTGTCAAAGGCCAAAGGCAGCAGAGCTCAACAAAGCAGAGTCCAGGTGATAAAGAGGCGCATAATTAGATTTTACTCTCATTATTTTCTGCTTTTGAAGAAAAGAACCACACAGAGATGAGCACGGTGCCCGGAGCAATTATTTCACGCAAAATAGCTCTGCAAACTTATCACACAAGCATTCATCAGAGGCATGCACACACCTCATTACCCAGAAATTACCGAACCTTGGGTTATTAGAGCATGTAAACTCTAGCAGCAGCATCTCAAAACACATAGTAATCCTGCAGCACGAAGACTGTGACGCTACAAAGTAAGAGGACATGAAATAGAAATAAAAAAAATCTGAACTAAGTTTCAAATGTCTCTGCTTTGTTGCAAATCAGTCAGTTGAGTGCCAATTCTGGTCTTCACTCACCTGTGCTGTGTGTCCCACTGCTGCTAGAATCACTGTGGGTGAGCATAGCTGTGTGCTGTGTGTGCAGTCTGCAGCAGTGTACCCTGTGCTCTAGCTGGGGGAATAGTCAATTACAATCCAGGACACCCGGTCACCCAGGGTGAAAACTCATTCAGAAGCCTGATCTAACACATGGTGCATGGTGAGGGGGGTGGGGGGGGTGGGAGGTGGGGAAGAGAGGATACAGTGGTAGCTCACTCACAAACACACATACACAGCACTTGTCTGCTGAGGAGGGTTTTGGATCCAGGGGAGAAGTTAAAGGTATCCCAGTGAAGCTCGGTATTAAAGATCCTTTAAGTGCACTGATGTTTAGGTTGGATAAGTCCCAAATGTCTTCCACAATATTATCTAGGTAATGAAACTGTAAGTACACTGGGCATAAGATTATTCTGCATTCAATGGTATTACAACCTGGAAGACAAATAGAACTATTTGGACTTTTGACTGATCAAACAACAAACAAGACAAGGGCAGTCCAAAAAGCTCTCATTTGTTTGGAGAAAACATATGTTACTAAGGTGGTTGTTTCTACTTTAAGTAAGGGTTTTATCAGCATAGTTGTACAAACCTCTTTGATTTCTTTCTTTTTTTTTTTTAAACGATACACAGTTTATAATGTGTTAATGATAACATTCCTCTCATGTACTTACACATTTTTGTCTATTTTGTGTTTGTCTGTGTAATTCAACCTAAATTAAACCTTTTTCAGTGTGAAGTTGTTACATGACAAACAAAAAGTTTCCTGAACACTCTGAATTCTTGCAGGCTTTTCCATCCAACCTTGACAGCCACTCAAGATTGTGATGTGTGAACAGAGATGGCAGTAAGATGACACAAACACTGCCCTCTCGTGTCCATTTGATGTCAGTACCTTTAGTTTAGTGTAGGACTTCTGTGTTTTAAGCAATAAAGACAGAGCACTGTAGCAAGTTAGATGGAAAGTCTGATATGCTTGGAGACACATCTAGCATTAATTTGCATGATGCAACTTATCATGGTCTACCTTGCTCCTTAAACCTAAAGTTTAAAACTCTAACTTATTCCTGAGTTTGCAAACTGAAAGTCACCTTCATTTTAGATCTGGGCAGACAGTGGGGGGTCTCTTGTTAATAACCTGACATTAAATGTCTAATTAAAAAGATTAAAGATTAACAGGCATGTTATGAAGGCACACTAGAGTCCTGCTGTGAGCACTGAACAGCACAGAGGCTTTACGGCAACGTGCACCAGCATGTCGGCTTGGCCCCCTCTAAACACAGCCCACACCCACAGCCAAGGGATCAAAGAGTGTCTGTGCCATGAGGCCGACACGTTTACACAAAGACGTATCAGGTTTGACTTTTGCTTTCTACTGACAAACTACATAGAGATAAGGATTCAGATAATGCGCCTGTGTTGGATACGATACATCAATACTTTACTTTTTTGGACGTTGGTTTTTTAGTTGTTGTCTCAGACTGTGTCAGGAGGGTCTGAAAGTCTTTCTTATGTTTTCAAAAGCAGATCAATACCTGAACAAAAAGCTCCGTTGTCAAGACTTTTCAAAGTACAAGGAGCACTCAGCAACATAGACAGAAAACCTCTCAGAGCAAAATTTAGAATGTATACAATGTTTGATTAATATTTTGGTGCCTGTCAGACCGATCGAGGGAGAAGCTCCTTTAAAACTCCTTCAATGCTTTTCTCAAACCATGTTTCCATGGTTGTACAGTTTACCTGGGCAACATATTCAGGTGATGGGCAAGTTTTTACAGTGATCCTTCAAGCGCACATTTCCAAAACCATTACTGTTTAAGACTGAGAAACTCTAAAGTGCCTCTGTTTCTCAGAGCCTATTAGAGGTGGAAAACAATATTGGTGTCCATTAGCTTCTTATGATTTGTAAAAGCCTCTTTGCTAAACTTCCCCTTTAATAACGTTGAAGACCTAATACCAAGAGGCAGAGAAGTCATGCAGCTAAGCCTCCCCCGCTCGACTAATTTGACTTTGTACAGCAAGTTGGCGAGGGAGTTCAATTTCTTCTGAGTCTGGAGTTGGTGTGTGTATGTATGTGTGTGTTTGTGCAGAGGGAGAGAAAGAGAAAGAAAATGTTAATCCAAATTGTATCTTCTGCTCTATTTACTATGTATGTTTCAATATCATAGCTACACATAATGTCAAACTTGTCCTCTGTTAATTTTATGCAGGTTGCTTTATGCCTGCAGATCTGTTAAATGTTTCTCCTCACTCTCAGAATCACTCTTACCACTTAAAAATGGCTGCACTGCGCCTGAGGTTTTTTTTGTTTGTTTTGTTTTTTTAATCAGCCAATGATATTTTTTAAGACATGGAAGGGTCTGGCACCTTAGTACACCTCAAGCCTCATACTCGTCTACACCTCATCAAGAGCATTGAGGTCCTCTGATCAGTTACATCCTGTAACCCCAAAAGACAGACAAAAGACCAGAGATGACCAAGCTTTTCCAGTGGCAGCTCCTAAACTGTGAAATGAGCTACTTACCCATACCAAAATGCCCCCCACCCTACTTGTTAAATCTTGTCTTAAAACTCACTTTTATTTCTTGGCTTTTAATCATGAGAGATATGTGACTTCTCTTTGTATTTTATTGCACTTGAACCACTGCACACTGCTTTGTGTCTTACATATTTTGTAGCACTTTTATAAGCTTTTTAAACTGTTTTTTAAATTCATTTTTCTCATATATATATATATATATATATATATATATATATATATATATATATATATATATATATATATATATATATATATATATATATATATAATTGTACATATACAGCTCTGGAAAAAATTAAGAGACCAC
Organism: Thalassoma bifasciatum; assembly: GCA_008086565.1. NCBI lineage: Eukaryota > Metazoa > Chordata > Actinopteri > Labriformes > Labridae > Thalassoma > Thalassoma bifasciatum. The sequence continues at coordinate 462,119 of RPOG01000056.1, forward strand.
TGCAAATTTTTCACTTTCTCTGATTTTGCTATTTATAGGTATTTGTTTTGAGTAAAATGAACATTTTGTTTTATTATAAAAACTACTGAAACATTACTCCCATTCCCCAAATATTGTCATTTAAAGCATTTATTTGCAGAAAATGAAAAAATGGTCAAACTACCAAAAAAAAAAAAAAAAAAAACCCCATTGTTTTCAGACTTCAAATAATGCAAAATAAACAAGTTCATATTCAATTTGAAACAACACATTACTAATGTTTTAACATCTCTCATGTGTCTTGGCATGTTCTCCACCAGCTCCACAGAGTGATGACCACAGCAATGATTTTTATACGTTTCCAAGTTAAATAAGATTTGTTTCAGGTGATCACCTCATCAGTACCTTATTAGTTAGAAACAGGTGTGCTTGTGTTGTAATCCAACAGACACTGAAATGGAATGACTGTCATATATGTAGAGATGCTGATTTCTGAAAATTTGCATGATCTCTTAATGTTTTTATCAGCTGTGCAACACTGGTAACGTTTTTAAAATGTGCTATATAAATGAAATAAATTGGATTGGATCAGAATCAGCAGGAAATTAACAAAAGATTGATGATGCTGAAGTCAATAATCTTACAAATGTGGAGCCCTGTTGTCTCATAGTGTGTTTGTTTTGTAGTATCATAGATTCTAGTCTATGTTTGTCTGCAGTTCATGTGTATTTCAAGCTGTTTGTTCACAAAAGGAGACTGAAAGAGCAGATACAATATCTGAAATCTATCAGTAAATAGTTACACAAATCCTCTTATTTTGCACTACAGATGCTGTAATGTGAACTGATAGCAGACATACAGGCTTTGCCACATGTCATTCCAAAATCTGTCCTCCCTGTTTCCTACTTTATCCACTCTGCAATCCACTGTATAAAAGCACAAAAGCCCAAAAATATAATATGAAAAAAAAATCTACAGGTCAGCATGGTATCTTAGAACCCTGTCATGGTGATGATTAAAAATCAGGCGGGAACGCAGTTTAATTTCTTTTTCTTGGCACAACAATTCAGCTTAATGGAAACTTCCCCCCACATAAAGCCTATCTGAATGTTTGAAGAGTAAATTTTTTTTCATGCTCTCTTTAGTTTACCTGGGCTGCTGTAATCAGCTGTGGTATACGGCCACACTCGCTGTTATATGTGTGTGTGTTTAATCTGAACAGAGCTGAGGAATGCTTACCTGCTGAGTGGTGCAGCAAAACATGTTAGCTGTGATAAGTGTTAATGATGAGAAAAAGACGACGGCTTAGCTTCACTACCACAGGGGGTCAAGATGGGAGGGGAAGAGGGGCATTGAACAACAGACCTTCAACAAGACACTTATGGAGTAACTGTCTGTTGTATTTAATATGACCAACAAAATGCAAAGTGTCATCTTGACAGGAAAACTACCTTTATGCTGCGTGTTGGACAACAATTTCACACACTCAGTGAAGTTCATGATCTGCATTTGCACCAACATGATCCATTCCAGCAATGTTTACTTTGTAAATGTTAGAGTACATATCCTAGACTGTACAAGCTATGAAACGGATATGGAGTGTCTTTTCAAGCTACACATCGGTTGCTGTACATTTGATAAGCAGCAAGCTGGTGTGACAGTTAAGAAAGCATACTCCCAAAAATGATCAATCCGGTTATGTCACTTTTGACAACAGTTACTGTTAACCAAGAGAGTATTGTTCCTGTGTCAATGTACTCATGTTGTTTCATCAAAGAACAGCAACAATGACAACATATGGCAAACATTTCAGATGATGTCTTAAAATTAATTAATGCAGTCTCATATTGCAATTATCTGTAACTCCTCCTACTGTGATACTTTGATCTAAACTGATAGCAAGCCTGGATTTGAAATTTAAAAAAGACTGAATGCACATTTATGAAAACCAAATGACTGCATGTCTTAAATTCCTAATAAACAAATAAATTAACAGCCGAGAAGCACTGGTTTATGAAAACAAGAGTATAATTTCTTCATCAGTCGTGCTACATTGTTTGTTTACTGGTATCTTTAAGATCAGACACCCTGAGCATTTCATAGAGAAGTTTACAGAAGGAAAAAAATAACATCTAAGCTGCTCTTCCTGTTGTGTTGTCACTTTGGTTTGAATGAGCAGATGGAACAAAGATGGCAGATGATTGGATGGAAATAGAGCTGCATCACAGGAAATGAAGTGTAGCAAATAGTCTAATTAAAATGAAGGCTTTATCACATTAGGATCTGAATAAAGGATCACAAAGACTCGAACTTCAGATGACGCCTGTGTCTGAATTTGTTCTAACTCTGTCATCAGCTCCACATTTGGGCTCCGGCACAGTGTGTGTTTATCTCAGGGCCATCTGTGTGGCATGCCAGACAGCATGACAGGAATGATCCCCTGTTCTCCTGAATTAGAGAGGGAACACACTGCAGTATTCTTCATGTTATCTACTCATTACTCATATTTCTAAAGCTGTGTTTGATTTAAGCCAATGCAAACAAGATACATTTACACTGTATGCTTGAAGACCTATATTTAGACAGCCACACCTGTGAGGTTTTTGTTTTCTTTAACACACTACACTGACATAATAACATGCCAGAGCATTTGTGCTAAGAAATGCAAGCAAACTATTCATGGTGCACATACAGTAGATAAATAGCAGCAATGCGTGGATTATATACTGGACCCAGTTGTGTAGCTCCCTGGGGAAAAGGAGTCCAGTCCTGTGTCTATAACCTATGAGGAGAGTACCTGGCTCTTGTGCCAAAAGCTTGAATTCTTCTCTGTGTTTACAAGTTAAGTCTGCCTGCCATTCATCAAGGAGCAAGTACAATAGTTGTTTGTGTGTTTATTTGTTTACCAGAGGTTTTAGGCTGCAAACTGCTACATGCTGTGGCTTGGAAGGTTCTACGAAGACTAGAAGAGTCTTCATGAAAACACAAGAGAAAGACAGCAAAATACTGAAATATGGTTTTAGTTTGTTCACTGCCCTCAAGTGGTCAAAGTAATCATTTTATTCAGAGTACACAAAAACAGACTACATGGTGAACAACCTTTTGTTGTCTTGTTACTTATAAATAAGAATAAGGTTTTAACCAGAAGTTGGTGGCATTGTAAAGGAAATGTAAGCTACCTCAAGGAAATACGCTATTATTTATGTGTTTGTTTTTCCTATAACAATCCTCCTATTTCCACGTCAATTAAGAAACTAAGAGGAGAAGACTGTAACTAACATTCCTCCCTGTTATGTGAGGGCTATTTCAGGTTGGTTGCTTCTGCTCAAGAGTGCAGTGTTGTTACAATGAACACAGTGTAGGTGCTGCGCTGTGTTGAACAGAGCCAAGTTCACAGGCTGGAACAGACCCTGCACTGTGTCACTTCCTCCATGCTGCTAACGTCACACTGAAGCTCAGACACACAGCCGAGGCCTGTCATACCACAGCCCACCACTCCCATATGAAATCATGCTGTATTTACACCCACTTTTGGGCTTCTAAACTTTGTCCTTATACAGCATGGAAACTAAAGCTGGACAAATGGGGAAATTATGTTGCTGGATAAAGCTAGTTTTATGATTTCATGAAGCTTTTCTATGTCAAAACATGTAAAGATGCCATAAAAATGCAATGAACTCCACTGACTTGAGAAAATATATCAGTTCAGTTCTCACATATGTTTGAAATCTAACAGGATTTGTACTGTCTGCCCTTTGCACAATCTCATAATTGATCACAGTCTTGCTTCCTCCTCTTCATATTTTTCCCAGTGTCTCCAACACATAGTCATCTTTTCATTTATATTCTAAGTTTAATTGTTGTTGTTGTTCTCAGTCTCCTTCAGGAAGCTTCTTTCGGGAGAGTGATAGTGAGTTATGGCAGGAAGACAGGGGAGACAGCAACAGTGCTTTTCCCTAGCCTGAAATCCATCCATAAAGTTTGGAGGGTTATTTCAGGACATCTGCGTTTCCTTTCCCGCTTCTTACATAATGGTACAGTGTGAATTTCTGCAAAAAACCATCCAAACTGTCACTTTTTACACACTTAAAGTATAGATGCACTTGCATTTCTGCAGCTTGAGGACAATGTTTGACTCTTCAGGGTGACTTCATGCATTCCACAAATGAACAAGCAGACAGCTAGGTCAACATGTGCTCAGATTTCTTCTTCTAGTTATGCTCCGTGCCTCACTGTGGCAAAGACCATTTCATGCATGGAGGCATAGAACTAATTGCTTGTAAATTGATTCATATACAATCACATACTGCTCTACTGACACACTTAAGCACAAACATATCTTTTATAGCCTCACTGAGAGCTAATGGGCCTAGTAAAAGTGCTTCTATGAGCCTAAATTTATATTTTCTTTCAGTGTTAATAAGGTTTTAAGAAGTGAGATGTCCACTGCCAGGCTGTAGTACTATATAAATAGATGACCAGTCACTGTGTGGCTTCTGTGCACTGCCTTGCCTTCTGGGCCTTTTGGTAAAGCGTGGGTGCTTCATTTGGAGGCCACACCCATGAATGTCTTTTATTAAACTACTCTGTTTCCCCATCTGGTTCACTCCCTGGGGCCACACAAAACAGCCCTGTTCTCACATAATCCCACAAGCTCCTCTCCTTGTCCTTCGTTTCTCTTCTGTCAGGGACTTCATCCCCCCTCTCCACGCTGATACAGCAGAGAAACAAGTGAGTGACACAGAGAGACAAGCTGAGGCAGAGAGGCGAGGAGGGAGAAATCTGCTCCTGTGTTGTTGAGCAGCCAATCTCTGTGAAAGGAAATCCCTCCTTGGCACAAAGGGAGCTTCATCTTTTGTGCGAGGAAGCACTTGAGGCCTTTTCTGGTTTCAGTGGTACCAGCCCCTCCCTCACACAATCCTACCCTCCGTTGTGCTTTTCCCCACGGTTCTCACCCCGTCATTGTTTTCCCTTTTGTTAGCTATCTGTCCCTGATTTCATTCTAAAAGGACACCAAAAGTAACAGGAGAAATACTCCTAAATGAAAAGAGAAATATCTCCCTATCTTTCCCTAAAGTGAGCTGTCAAATGCAGAACCGCCTGCTATAGGAAAACTGCTTTCTGGCGCTGGAGAATTGCCATGGTAACCATACAACCAGCTGTTCAGAGCCTCCCAGGATAAACTTTACCTATGCTGCAATAATCCTCACTCATGGACTTTCACTTTTCAGACTCACTTTCTAATTGAGCAACTTCCAGATTAGGCCTGTTGTGTTTGATCTGGGAGATAAATGAGCTAAGAAAAAGTTTTGAGACTTACCATCAGAGCTGACAGTGTCTTGATGATCATGGTAGTCCTGTCCAGTGTCTCTATAATCCACCCAGTTAATCCCCTCCAGACTATCATAGCTGGACTGAGCTTGATCCTTCACAGGTACAACAGTGAAGTGAGGCATGTTTTCATCACTCTCCTCTGTGTCTCCGGCTCACACTCAACATAGCAGGTTAGCTGTTAGCCTCAACCTCAGCTCAACTCCCACTAATGGCAACTACATTCCACTACACTGCGCTCACTTCCTCTGGAGGATATTACCATACTCCCCGCCCACAGGCCGGCCCCCTCCTGGGTTTTGTGTGTGAACAGAGAGGATAGGGAGGTCTGGGGATGCATTTGGGGAGACACTAGAGAAGCTGAAGCCTAAAGTTTGATTGAAGAGCCAGCTTTGTCACCCCTGAGTCATCCGAGGATAAAGGAGAGTCAGGTCACCCTCTCTCTGCTCTGTGTGTCATAGTGACTGCTAACAGAGTCAACCGTCTCTGTACAAGGTTCAGACAGACACTCATCTGTGTGTGGAGGCCTATTCCAAAACACATACACTCACTCACACACACACACACACACACACACACACACACACACACACACACACACACACACACACACACACACACACAGTGTGTGTGTGTGTGTGTGTGTGTGTGTGTGTGTGTGTGTGTGTGTGTGTGTGTGTGTGTGTGTGTGTGTGTGTAACCGACGTGGCAGTTTGGAAAATAATCAAACTAAATTTGTGACAGGAAAGCAGGGGTGGAAAAGAGAGGAGAGGGAGGAAACGTTTCTACAAATCAGAGAGAACAGGAAAGTCTTTTTTGCTTGCTTTTGAGACAACTCAACAGTTAGATGTCTTTTCACCTCTGACCTCATCAGGACTCAAAGTGAAGCCTTTTCTTTCTTAATGCATTATTCCTCGATTTGTGCAATTTTTTTTAATTGTAAGATGGAAAGCAGATGCTCTGGAACTTGCAGTAACATTTTTTTCTGTTTTTCCAGAGTGTAAACTTTACTTGCTTCACTCCAAGAATAGCAGCCTCTCTCAAAACCATAAAAAAGCACATCAAAGACTCCAAAGCTGCTATTAGAGGTCTCATTTAAGGCAGCTGTAAATCTTCCTACTGCTTTGTTAGTATTTCAGAGGTTTTTTAACTTATAGTGCATCATGGTGATTCTGCTTCATTTTGGAAACAACTTTCTAACCATTAAGAAAGAATTCATTAGATGATTCGAGTGCTGCTTAATTATTGGACTCAAATGTCAAAGTCATATCCATATGTTCATAAAACATGAGTTGCTGTACACTTAAATGTATTCATCATGTGTTTTTTTATGGCAAATGAGTGAAAGGTGATGAAATAAATGGCTCAAATATTGAGGCTTCAGTCAGAAAGGCAAGAGCTCAAACTTTCTTATCCATGTCTCTGTGTTTTTACAACGTGCATTCACTTGAAAACTAATTTAATAATGTTACTACAGAAACAGTGCACACAATCTGATTTCCTGTTGGGGCATGTTTACTTTTTTGAGATCATTTTCCTTGATAGGTAAGAAAGTGGTCAAAGTCTTTCTTGAAACACAGCTCAGTGTTAAAAACAAGGGTCTTCAATAATTGCTATGTTGGTGTTTTACAGCTGTGTCCCCACAATAAAACTCATTGTCTCTTCCCTTCCCTCTTCAAACAGACTGAGGCTTTGATGTAACAGGAGTTATTTCTTCCCCTGGTTGATTTGTTGGCTCGGTGAAGTATAATACATGAGATTCCATGACCCATATAAGGTTATTTCCTGGACTGACTAACCCATGCCGAGCTGTGTACAAGTGAGGGTCAATGAGCAGCAGGCAGACAGGGCTTCTGCTTTTTTTTTTCTTTCACCACAATTACTCAGTCTTCTGGAAAGACATGTAAGCAACAGGGCCAGATCCCAGGAAACAGGAGGCCCTCAAGGGTCAGCTATCGTAGATTAAGAAGTGATTTGCTGTCCCAGTGGTAGAAGAAGTTGGGCGAACACTGCTAGAATGGGAGCTGCTTTTTTGTCTAGGGTTATACCATCAGTAGGGAACATAATTTATGCCTCTCACTACTTTAGAATAAACTGTTTGTTGAAGAGTTCCATGTAAATGTTAAGTCCTCAAAGGACTTGTGAGGGATCATCATCTCCCTTTCATAAAAGCTAAACAAGCAAAATGTGTTTTTCTTTGTTGTAAACTGGAAACTTCATTGTGTGCTCCACATACTGTGTACCTCTTGTTATGCCCCAATGCATCCCTGCAGCTGTAACCCATAAAGAGGAGATGATTCTTTTGCTCACAGGACATGTCAATAGCTCTGTTTCCATGTTCTCCCTTAACTCAATGTTGTTCATGGTGCCACCCGTTATGGTATGTAATTCTTTGACTTGCACGTGTGTTAATCCTCCACTAGATGGCAGTCCTGGAACACCCCAAACATGTTAGAAAATGCATTTTTGCCCTTCTGGCCTCTAAATGTAATACAAAGATCTCCCTCAGGGTGTCAGGCTTGAAACAGCATCAGTATGACAAGATTTCATGCATTAGTAGATGTACAGTCCAATTCATGTTTCACTGTACACATTAAACAAAATCATTTGGTCTCCGATAACATTTCCTAGTTCTTACCTGGTTTGAAAACTGAACTGGCAAAGTCTGGTGTTCAGAAACTAAGGTGATTTAAACAAAATTGAAAGCTGAAGTATTGTGTTGTGTGTCAAGCATGAGATGAAATAAAGCCTTGACCATTATACCAAAAAGAATAGTTAACATCTCCCACTAAGAAGGGGTTGTTAATGTTTCCTTAAACTTATTTTCTGTAGACAATGTAAACATGTGAGAACAGCATTTCTTAGACTTTCCTACAACTTTTCCCACAGTCAACCTGTATATCTTCCAAAATTAGAAAAAAATATCGGATAAGGAGCAACTGTTAAGACTACTGTCTGAAGAAGGGATTTCTCTGCAATTTTAATGAATGGTGCTTAGCTTCAAGGCTAAATCTAATTGCTTGTGAAAGCTAAGCACCCCTTGTCTTTTTACCAGTGACATTGATTAGGATTTTCTAATACGGTGCCGGAGGGGACTTAAGTCGATCCAATTACCTTTGGCTGCCATCATTAGCTTGACATGGCCCCCTGGCTATTCCACTTTGTCTCTACCATTGGAGATCTGTCTTTGTGGACAATGAATGCCATGAAGGTTGGTGCTTTGTTGATTGAAAGGTTGACTATGATACCACAATGTTTTCAAGGGGGCTTTAAAGCTACACTCCAAGAAAGCTGAGTTTGTTTTATTCTATTCTGAATCAAATCAAATTTTATCTATAAAGTGCTTTTCATACTAAAAAGAATGCAACACAAAGAGCTTTGCAAACCATTAAAAGCAATCTTACATGCCGTTTGACCTGACCACCCTTTCCCCACACAACCGTACAATTCACAGTTGACAGTCACATGCACAGTTTCACCTAAACTGTCACATACACAACCATGCACATGTACACACACATTCTCTCTAATGTACATGAAACTAGTGTACACGAGGCTGAGCACACTTTTTGGGTCCTGTTCTTGCCATGTCAGGTAAGGTCAGGTTATATTTATATTTCATATTCTGGGGATCTGATGTCAGTCACAGAACAGATATTAGGCACCAAAAAAAAGGTATGACAGCTGTAATGTGAGACAATATAATATTACAGATTTTCTCAATTGTTCACACACTTTTTTCTGAAAGTGTGCCTCATACTCTCAGAACTACACACAATTCAAAAAATACACATACAGTACACAAAACCCCTCGATTTTCCTGCAAAATGAAACCTCACTTGCAAAACAGCATCATTTCTTCTTAAAATGGTATTTTTATTTCAGATGACGAACACAAACCACCATATGAACCAACATGCATAAGAACCAGATGAACAAACTAACTTCTCAAAAATATCAAGAATGAAACCAGGGCAAACCTCAGTTTCACTATGAGAAATCTTCTAACCAATAAACGTGTCTTTATAAGGAAAAGGTCTGAGACCAGGTTGATGCTTGAATAAAAACTCACACACTTCCATTTTTTCCAGCCTTCAATTCCCATTTGAAGTTTTTTTTTTCCTCCAATTTTTCAATCAGATTTGAAAGGTGACTTAAGTGCTTGGAAAAGCCTACAAATCAAATATTTTGTTATTATCAACACAATTGGATTTATGTAAAAAGTTTTATTTTTTACATTTGGGTTACGTTGTTGAGGAAAAAAAAAAAAAAAACTAAACCTGCCTTTTAATGAATCCAACAGCGCCCCCAGTCCTGCTCCTTGAGGTAAACGTGAGTCTATTCGTGTGGTCAAAGAGGGTACTGCACGGTGACCGGAAACGATGCGGAGAACACGCACGTGAGGCTTGATTACCTTAATTAGTGGCATCAAACTACCGGCTCTTTCGGAATTATAGTTTTATGAAGGGAAGGAGAAGATGATACGAGCCGCCCTAGAGTAAAGGAACGTAAAGGACAATGTTCAACAATGTTTTAAAACTTTTGAATGGTGAAACTGTGTTTTTGCTCAGCCTGGGTCAGCCACTGAAAATGACAGGTGTGAGCCAATTACTGGATGTCATTAACTGCAGAAAGTGATTGACAGAGGAAGGAACATATGACTGATGGACTCTGATATTGTACGAGTGATTTTATTGGAAAGCCTGCAGACTGGACCTCTGGACCCTGTTGTTGGAGAAGTAAGCTCAAGGATGTGAATATTGAAGTTTTGGACATCATAAATGATTCAGGTAAGTGCAGTGTCCACCGTTTCTTTTTCTCTTTTGTCTGAAACTGAAAGGAAGNACACACACACACACACACACACACACACACACACACACACACACACACACACACACTAACCGACGTGGCAGTTTGGAAAATAATCAAACTAAATTTGTGACAGGAAAGCAGGGGTGGAAAAGAGAGGAGAGGGAGGAAACGTTTCTACAAATCAGAGAGAACAGGAAAGACTTTTTTGCTTGCTTTTGAGACAACTCAACAGTTAGATGTCTTTTCACCTCTGACCTCATCAGGACTCAAAGTGAAGCCTTTTCTTTCTTAATGCATTATTCCTCGATTTGTGCAATTTTTTTAAATTGTAAGATAGAAAGCAGATGCTCTGGAACTTGCAGTAACATTTTTTTCTGTTTTTCCAGAGTGTAAACTTTACTTGCTTCACTCCAAGAATAGCAGCCTCTCTCAAAACCATAAAAAAGCACATCAAAGACTCCAAGGCTGCTATTAGAGGTCTCATTTAAGGCAGCTGTAAATCTTCCTACTGCTTTGTTAGTATTTCAGAGGTTTTTTAACTTATAGTGCATCATGGTGATTCTGCTTCATTTTGGAAACAACTTTCTAACCATTAAGAAAGAATTCATTAGATGATTCGAGTGCTGCTTAATTATTGGACTCAAATGTCAAAGTCATATCCATATGTTCATAAAACATGAGTTGCTGTACACTTAAATGTATTCATCATGTGTTTTTTATGGCAAATGAGTGAAAGGTGATGAAATAAATGGCTCAAATATTGAGGCTTCAGTCAGAAAGGCAAGAGCTCAAACTTTCTCATCCATGTCTCTGTGTTTTTACAACGTGCATTCACTTGAAAACTAATTTAATAATGTTACTACAGAAACAGTGCACACAATCTGATTTCCTGTTGGGGCATGTTTACTTTTTTGAGATCATTTTCCTTGATAGGTAAGAAAGTGGTCAAAGTCTTTCTTGAAACACAGCTCAGTGTTAAAAACAAGGGTCTTCAATAATTGCTATGTTGGTGTTTTACAGCTGTGTCCCCACAATAAAACTCATTATTTCTTCCCTTCCCTCTTCAAACAGACTGAGGCTTTGATGTAACAGGAGTTATTTCTTCCCCTGGTTGATTTGTTGGCTCGGTGAAGTATAATACATGAGATTCCATGACCCATATAAGGTTATTTCCTGGACTGACTAACCCATGCCGAGCTGTGTACAAGTGAGGGTCAATGAGCAGCAGGCAGACAGGGCTTCTCCTTTTTTTTTTTCTTTCACCACAATTACTCAGTCTTCTGGAAAGACATGTAAGCAACAGGGCCAGATCCCAGGAAACAGGAGGCCCTCAAGGGTCAGCTATCGTAGAATAAGAAGTGATTTGCTGTCCCAGTGGTAGAAGAAGTTGGGCGAACACTGCTAGAATGGGAGCTGCTTTTTTGTCCAGGGTTATACCATCAGTAGGGAACATAATTCATGCCTCTCACTACTTTAGAATAAACTGTTTGTTGAAGAGTTCCATGTAAATGTTAAGTCCTCAAAGGACTTGAGAGGGATCATCATCTCCCTTTCATAAAAGCTAAACAAGCAAAATGTGTTTTTCTTTGTTGTAAACTGGAAACTTCACTGTGTGCTCCACATACTGTGTATCTCTTGTTATGCCCCAATGCATCCCTGCAGCTGTAACCCATAAAGAGGAGATGATTCTTTTGCTCACAGGACATGTCAATAGCTCTGTTTCCATGTTCTCCCTTAACTCAATGTTGTTCATGGTGCCACCCGTTATGGTATGTAATTCTTTGACTTGCACATGTGTTAATCCTCCACTAGATGGCAGTCCTGGAACACCCCAAACATGTTAGAAAATGCATTTTTGCCCTTCTGGCCTCTAAATGTAATACAAAGATCTCCCTCAGGGTGTCAGGCTTGAAACAGCATCAGTATGACAAGATTTCATGCATTAGAAGATGTACAGTCCAATTCATGTTTCACTGTACACATTAAACAAAATCATTTTGTCTCCGATAACATTTCCTAGTTCTTACCTGGTTTGAAAACTGAACTGGCAAAGTCTGGTGTTCAGAAACTAAGGTGATTTAAACAAAATTGAAAGCTGAAGTATTGTGTTGTGTGTCAAGCATAAGATGAAATAAAGCCTTGACCATTATACCAAAAAGAATAGTTAACATCTCCCACTAAGAAGTGGTTGTTAATGTTTCCTTAAACTTATTTTCTGTAGACAATGTAAACATGTGAGAACAGCATTTCTTAGACTTTCCTACAACTTTTCCCACAGTCAACCTGTATACCTTCCAAAATTAGAAAAAAATATCGGATAAGGAGCAACTGTTAAGACTACTGTCTGAAGAAGGGATTTCTCTGCAATTTTAATGACTGGTGCTTAGCTTCAAGGCTAAATCTAATTGCTTGTGAAAGCTAAGCACCCCTTGTCTTTTTACCAGTGACATTGATTAGGATTTTCTAATACGGTGCCGGAGGGGACTTAAGTCGATCCAATTACCTTTGGCTGCCATCATTAGCTTGACATGGCCCCCTGGCTATTCCACTTTGTCTCTACCATTGGAGATCTGTCTTTGTGGACAATGAATGCCATGAAGGTTGGTGCTTTGTTGATTGAAAGGTTGACTATGATACCACAATGTTTTCAAGGGGGCTTTAAAGCTACACTCCAAGAAAGCTGAGTTTGTTTTATTCTATTCTGAATCAAATCAAATTTTATTTATAAAGTGCTTTTCATACTAAAAAGAATGCAACACAAAGAGCTTTGCAAACCATTAAAAGCAATCTTACATGCCGTTTGACCTGACCACCCTTTCCCCACACAACCGTACAATTCACAGTTGACAGTCACATGCACAGTTTCACCTAAACTGTCACATACACAACCATGCACATGTACACACACATTCTCTCTAATGTACATGAAACTAGTGTACATGAGGCTGAGCACACTTTTTGGGTCCTGTTCTTGCCATGTCAGGTAAGGTCAGGTTATATTCATATTTCATATTCTGGGGATCTGATGTCAGTCACAGAACAGATATTAGGCACCAAAAAAGGTATGACAGCTGTAATGTGAGACAATATAGTATTACAGATTTTCTCAATTGTTCACACACTTTTTTCTGAAAGTGTGCCTCATACTCTCAGAACTACACACAATTCAAAAAATACACATACAGTACACAAAACCCCTCGATCTTCCTGCAAAATGAAACCTCACTTGCAAAACAGCATCATTTCTTCTTAAAATGGTATTTGTATTTCAGATGACGAACACAAACCACCATATGAACCAACATGCATAAGAACCAGATGAACAAACTAACTTCTCAAAAATATCAAGAATGAAACCAGGGCAAACCTCAGTTTCACTATGAGAAATCTTCTAACCAATAAACGTGTCTTTATAAGGTAAAGGTCTGAGACCAGGTTGATGCTTGAATAAAAACTCACACACTTCCATTTTTTGAAATTCCCAATTGAAGTTTTTTTTTTCCTCCAATTTTTCAATCAGATTTGAAAGGTGACTTAAGTGCTTGGAAAAGCCTACAAATAAAATATTTTGTTATTATCATCACCATTGGATTTATGTAAAAGTTTTATTTTTTACATTTGGGTTACGTTGTTGAGGAAAAAAAAAATAACTAAACCTGCCTTTTAATGAATCCAACAGCGCCCCCAGTCCTGCTCCTTGAGGTAAACGTGAGTCTATTCGTGTGGTCAAAGAGGGTACTGCACGGTGACCGGAAACGATGCGGAGAACACGCACGTGAGGATTGATTACCTTAATTAGTGGCATCAAACTACCGGCTCTTTCGGAATTATAGTTTTATGAAGGGAAGGAGAAGATGATACGAGCCGCCCTAGAGTAAAGGAACGTAAAGGACAATGTTCAACAATGTTTTAAAACTTTTGAATGGTGAAACTGTGTTTTTGCTCAGCCTGGGTCAGCCACTGAAAATGACAGGTGTGAGCCAATTACTGGATGTCATTAACTGCAGAAAGTGATTGACAGAGGAAGGAACATATGACTGATGGACTCTGATATTGTACGAGTGATTTTATTGGAAAGCCTGCAGACTGGACCTCTGGACCCTGTTGTTGGAGAAGTAAGCTCAAGGATGTGAATATTGAAGTTTTGGACATCATAAATGATTCAGGTAAGTGCAGTGTCCACCGTTTCTTTTTCTCTTTTGTCTGAAACTGAAAGGAAGCCATCCAAAATGGTAATGTGACGACGAAAATCTACATGTCCAGTTTGAAAAATAACAGAAGCCCAAAAGCTAACCAGACTTGAAATCAGTTTGGCTTTTTTGGTGTCAAAGCCCACATTATGCACTATAAAAATGAAAACTTAAAATTGTTGGCCTGAAAATGAATTTTGGTTCAGCTAACAGCAACAACAAAAAAAAGTTATACTGTGTTGCAAGCTACTTCAAAGTAGTTATCTCAATTTCCTTTATTATGTTTGTCTAATAGAGCTGGTCTCATTTCATAAGTTAAGTTGGCAAAACTACAAAGCATAGGTTTGTGGCCATAACTGAGGTCTTTTGAGGATACATCAGCAAAGAGTGGGTCTCCAACTCAAATCAACAGGGGTTGTCCTCTAGATTTTCAATTTCACACATGTAGACCATTTCCCCTTTTCTATGTAGATTTCATTACCATGAAGAAAAGATTTTTTTTCCCCAGTGTTGTGTTGTAACTCGGTTTTACAGTTGTTCTACTGACAATGACTCAATTAGCAATTAGCTTGGAGTCTACGAATTGGTGGTAAGATGTAGCTCAGTGGTTCAGTCATAGTGTACTAATCAGAAGGTCAGAGGATCATGTCTTGTTGGTGCCTTTGATTTCACAACTTAAAGTAACATGACATATTGATAAGTAGAAATTAGTTATCAAAAAAAGTGTATGTTGGTTTGAATGCGAAATTTTTAGTTGGCCTCAAAAATCTAGTGCAGACAGTTGCCTTGACATATTGAGTAAATGCAACTGTTTCGTTTTTACAGTTTGCATGTTGACAGATTTTTTTCACTCACCTGTTGCTGCATATGAATAGACAAACAGGTTTTAGGCATTTGTGAAAAAAGTTGGCACCTTTGATATATAACAAAAACAACAGCTTTTGTTGCAGTGAAAGGGTCCATTATGCTGTTGTTAACAGGTCTATAACTCGTGGTGGTTAGATAATAATGCTTGCATGTTTCGTCATGGTTGTGTGGTATTAGTGCCTATCAATATTGTCGTGTGTGCCACCTCACAAGGAACCATATGAAAGCTCGCCTCTTGTTGCATTCACATCATGTTGTTCCAGATTTTTCTGAGAGCTTGTTCACAATTGAGGTATTGAATTACGCTCTCAGAAATGATGGAGCCTTTGAAATCACACATACACTGCCTGGCCACCAAAAAAAAGGTCACTCATTCTTCTATTTCACTTCTTTAGCTTTGATTACAGCATACATTTACTGTGGCAAAAATCCATTGATGGAATAACCTGGTCATCTAGTGTATCCAGGTAGTCAGCTGACCTCATTCTTTGGGCACATAATGTTGCTGAACCTGGACCTGACCAACTGCAGCAACCCCAGATCAAAACTCTGCCCCCACAGGCTTGTACAGTAGGCACTAGGCATGACGGGTGCATCACTCCACCTGCCTCTCTTCTTACCCTGATGCGCCCATCGCTCTGGAACAGGTGAATCTGGACTCATCAGACCATGTAACCTTCCATTCCTCCAGAGTCCAATCTTTACGCTCCCTGGCAAACTGAAACCTTTTTTCCTCTTAGCCTCACTGATTAGTGTTTTTCTCAAGGCTACTGTGCAGTCCTAGTCCCTTGAGTTCCCTTTCGTATTGTGCGTGTGGACATGCTCTCACTTTCACCATTAAGCATATTCCTGAGTTCTACTGTTGTTTTTCATCGATTTGATTTGGCATGATTGACCCTTTGGCATCCATCTTAGTGCTCTCAGTTTGTTAATGCTTGAAGACTTATCTTTCATGCACAAAAAAACTTAATTTTAGACAGTAACCATTCTTTCTTTTACAGAAAAAAACAAACAACAACAAAAAACAAATATATATCTTTTGCAAAATGTCAAAAACTCTTTGAAATCTGATTGGTTTTTCTGGACCACAATGTCTGTTTTGGAGCAATAACTCGACACCCCTCCAGCTTTCTAATGATCTTTCCATGTGAACAGTTAGACAGATGAAGTAGGGCACCTTTCACAAAATAATTGTGGCTGGGTAGCTCAGACTTGTGGTCAATAGATTTAAGCCTGTGTATAAAAGCAGGTTTTCCCCCTCATGCATATCCACATCTGTGGTGTTATGCCTCACAACTGCACCAGTGATGGCTTTCCATTGTACCCCTTTCTTGCCGTACACCATGCAGTGGGAAAATGATTCCCCTGATATTTTCTGCTTTTTAGCACGTTTGTGTGCAGTTGCAGGCTTATGCACCTCACAGTGAGACACATTCCTTCACTCAGCTGCACGCCTCTATTTAAGATGTTGAAAAAAATTGGTTGTGCTGCTGCTGTTAGCAGCAAAAGCCCTTGAACAAACTTTGCAGCAGACGGGGTTTGTTGGAAGTCTTACACCATAAAACTGTACCAGTTCCATACTGATGAGTGATGAGGCTATAGCACTGTGACTTTGGAAACAAACTCTTCATAAATACTGACAGCCTAGTTGTTGTGTGTGAAATTTTGGAGCCTGGGAAGAAAATTTAGATTTAACATTTTAAAATAGAAATAGGATTGCTGCCTATCACTTGCATCTTGCCGGCGTTGGCACACTGCTAGATCGCAACTGAACGAATGCAGTGAGTTGACACATTGACTTGAATGAATCCTATTTGATTTTTTGCTGTGACGCAGTGGAGATAGAACGCAGACAGATGAAATGTATTTCAGATGTGAGCATTCCCTCTAGATTGTTTCTATTGCACTGATAGTAACCAACACATTTCTTTGCCATAGACAGTATATTGAAATTGGCTTTGTCAGTGTGAACTTGGCAAAGATAAGAGATTGACTGAACCCTGACTAACTGACTGCAACAAATGTCATAGACCCTGCTTTTGCCATTATTTAAGAGAGAGAACATCAGTCTCATTATAAAAATTCAGTCCACTTCATTAATTTTCTTCCCAAATGTGGTTTTGTTCATAAGATAAATTCCCCATAATGCTGACTTGTGCAAGCGCTTGTTTTCATTCTTTTTAACTGGAGAGGATGTGACTTCATGAGTGACAGCTCTGTTGACCAGTGCAGCTTTTTCAGCATCCTCTACCACATTTGCAGATTAACAGCAAGAAAAAACAAAAGAAACACTAACACAAGAGTCAGAGGTGTCAGTTTTGCAACACATCCAGCCAGGCTGCTTGTGCACAAGCTTTGGCTTCAAAAGTGCAAATGTTGGCGCACACAGAAGTGAACTTTTGGCTTCAAAGCCCCCAGTGGGAGGAAATGAAATGTAGCTGTCCTTTTTTATATGCAGTCAATGGCTGCAACATGGCAGATTGAAATGTCACACAAGTCTCCCCTAGACTATTCTCAGTTTACCTTTCCCACTACACTGACTCAAAAAGACCTCTACCTGGCTTGCTTTGCTTAACCAACTTGCAATTCCTATTATAGCCATGTTTGAAGAATGTGTGGGTACTTAAGCTCATTATTATTTCTTGAAAAAATGTATTTTTGGTTGCATAAGCCTGGTAGACTAATGTTGACACAGTTCAAATCCAAATCATGCTGTAAGTCAGATATCTAAAATGGTATTCCACATTTTCTGTAGCAGCAACAAATCCGCAAGAAAATGAATGTGCCACATGAAATGAGAAGCTGACAAAGTATCACCTCCAATGTTTTCTTTTCCTCACTATCACAATGAAAAATTACCTCGTGCCCTCCAAATCATTTTCAGTTCTCACTGTACACCACTTGGTTTCTCTTTAATGTTCGATTTAATGCCGCCGCTCCTACCAGACACCAGACGATGAGACTATAAATTAGTGTGATAAGAACACAGAGCAGATAACTTAGGTCTGTGTCTCTTCGCATTAAGTGAACACGCGGTTTCTTATCCAAAAGATATGGTGTCAAAGACAGCAAACTCCCTGTGATGTGAAATACACAGCCGCAGTAATCACCTCTTCAGAGGATGGCCAAAGTCAAATACAGCCAGATCTAGTAAATTCGCTCATGTTTTCTGTGGAAGTAGTGCTGTTTAAACTCAGCTACTCTAACTTCTACCCACAAGGGGACACACACACACACACACACACACACACACACACACTATCCTCTCAGGAAATCCACTCTTGATGGATATGATAACATCAAGACCATACTCCTTCTGTGACAGATTGCAGACCAGGAACCAGTTCGAACTGGATTACAAATAAGCAACAAAAGAGATTCAGAGAGATGAGGAAGGTAGAACAAGAGAAAATAGAAAATGATAGTGTGAGAGGCACCGGAATAAAACGAAGAGTGAGCTAAGGACCAGACATCCGAAGAGGTCAAGACATTAATCGGGGTCGGGTATAAACAAACATTCTCTTCTCACTCACCACAGGACGGGGTTTGTGTTTTCCCTATCCTGCTCTGCTTTGTCTTTGTAGATAGTCATTGCACGTCATCTGACCACTGTTCTTTTCAGTGTTGCATAATGATAAACAAAATCCTTGGCAAACAGATATAAACATGAAGCTTCTCTTGTTGTTGATTCAGTTTCTTCATGTTTATATTCTATCAAGACTCTACGTCATGATTTCTCTCCAAAATGAAAGTAAATGAATCATGAAGTTATTCAGTTTCCTTTTGTTTCTTAACATAATTCACTTCGGGTTCCGGTAGTTTCACACAGATACAAGTGGCATTAATTTTGTTTTAAGGGGTTAGGGTTAGGTTTAGGCTTGTAATTCTATGTCTGTCAGTATGACTAAAGATTACTGAAGTTGTTGTGATAACATCTGACTATAAGTTGGCATCGTCTCAACTACAAACAAAACTACCACAAAAAAATCTATTTCAACTTGAAATATATATGTCCCAATAAATCAATCATGCATGTGGACTTAACAGTCACCTTAGGCCATCCCAGCTGTTTAGTGAAGCTACAACTTTCAAGTTATACCCGGAATGCCTTTGTAAATTGTAACCTAACAGTTACTCCACGAGTTAGGAAGGAACATGGATATGAGAGCCTGCTGCTACATACAAGAAATACATGATGGCACAGACTGTCTGAGCTCTGCGGCACAAACAGATGCACCGATCGGCTGTGAGTTGTGCAGCAATTTATTATTTCATAGACCCAAGATAAAATTTTTGAGACAGCCCTTTACGTCATATTTTCCTGCAGAAACGGGTTGTATTTAACCATGTCCCGTAGGTGTCATTTGCTTGCCTGGCTTCACTGACACTGACAGATAAAACCCCACTAAGCAGTCCCACAAACCTGAGAAATTGACCCAGTGGAACAAAAAGGGTGTTTGCAGCGTAGCTATATCTTATTGTTCCAGATAGAAAAGTGTGGGTAGATCGTAATGTCCCAGATGCTCAAAGTAAGCTATGGTATTGAAAAAAGTGGAATTTAAACCATAGACTGTATAAAACATGGACGTAGTCTCCGTGACGTCAACCGTCTGTTATTGCAGCGCCGTTCTGAAGCAAAACGGCGGGCGCGGCCATATTGGAATTGGGACGAGTGACAAGTGCCCAAACTCACAGCCATTGGGTGCCTGTCAGTCATGTGATCTGAGCTGTGGCTCTGGTTGGGTAAGCTCTTGATCCTAATATCTTCCAAACGGCCTAGTTAGAAAAAAATTCACCCCCCTCACAGTATGTGCCGTAAACGAAATAAGCGATACAGATGGGAGACAGAGTTTGTACCAGGCTCCGTTCATTTGTACGTGATTTCCGGTACTGCCAGAGCCAGCCCCAAACGGTCACTCGAGGAACAGCAGCTTTTTAGCACTTCCTTGTTGTCTCATTTTTCCAGACGGGAGGTTGCCGCTTGATTTAAACACATAATCAAGATTGATTTAAAATAGCAGTACCCGCAAAATGACAGATAAAACAAACTTGGAGTCAATGCAGAAATAAAGACTTGTATCACTTTACAGTCATTACAGCAGAATACACCTGACTATGATGACTACTCTTTGAATAATTCATTTATTACCTTTGGACTGGTTTGTTGAAACTGATTTAGTCTTCTAGTACATATAAGAGCTTCAGATTTAATATCCAAGCTGCGGCGCTGAATGCCTCAAAAGATGCATGGAGAGCATAAAAGTGAACACAAGTCAAGTATGTGTAATTTTAAACAACTACAAGAGAACAAAGGCTGTGACGTAAGCCTGTTTGAGTTTTTGTTGAACCATGATGTTTTGAAAGCACATTTGATATATGCTCATATTTTCATATGTAAAATCATTTATGAACAGTTCAAAGAGATTCATGTTTCAGCAAGTTTTTTTTCTTTTACACACCAATCACTGGGGTTAAACCTGCAATTTCCTGATAACCACAAATCCTGCTTCGTAGTTTACCCGCTATGTTTTCAAAGACCACTTAATGAAACATGTCATCAGTCTATCCATCTTCGTTAAAAGAAAATATAGTAAACTATTTTTGGCTGCCAAATAGACATGTGTGTGCTGTTAAAGAAACCTTTTATCTCCAAAGCTGACATTCCTTCCTTGGGGTCTTTCTTATCACAGAAAAAGCACTGCTCTTTTCCAAAACACTCTGGATATAGGAGGATGGAAAGTACAACACAAAATAAAGCAGCAAGCATTGAGTGATTTTACACTCATTGTATGCTTATCTATTTCAGACACTTTCCTCTTTTCCCACCAGATTTTTACTGCAACATTCAGTGTAGCCCTGACTGTTTCTGGAAAAAAAACTCTCCTATAAATTATCTGTCCACAAAAAAGAAACTGTACCTTGGTATGTGTAAGTAAGTATGTGGGGATGACAAATAGCAAAGGATACATCCATGTGAAATGTTTCCACTGCCAGTGCTTTTCTTATTTACCCCATATCATGTAAAAACTTTTTTTTTTCTTATCTCTCTGTCTTTATCCTACTCCCTTTTTATTCTCCTCTCTTTCTTGATATGTATATAGTGTAAAAGAAACAAAGATACATCCCAAGTGTGATAATGACCTAACAGATGTGTTTACAGTCTTTGTGTGCAGACTGTTTTTTTTTTTTTTCAACATGTACCACAGTTTAAGTGATTTCTATCTCCCTGTCTTTTGTGGACCCACTCTGTTTCTATTTTTGAATGTGGACCTCCTTTAATTCTCCCAGAAGGTTCATATCAGATTCTTGTGGTCTGGGATGTGGACTTTTGTTTGTGTGAGCGTGCACGTGTTCATGCTAAAGCACGAGAATGACTGTTGTCTTTGCGCTCAGGCTATGGGTGTTGCACACATACCAGTAATTTTAGGGTCCTCGTGGGTACAATGGAAACTGATAAAGCAAGTTTCCTGACTGTCACGTATCAAATACAATATTTTTTTTTCCAAAAAGTAATTACACAGCTATTTCTTTATCACTGCTATCCTGATTTGACTTCATTCAAATGAAAAATGGCTTCACTTGATGTGTTATCATGTATCACACAGGAAACAGGGAAACCATAAGCTACTCCTGAATAAAGTTTGATTCCTGACTGTAGGTCACAGACATTTGCTAAGAAACTCAGAGGAACAGGCAAAATATGTTGCTTGATTTAGGTAGTTCTTTCATTGTGTGCTTTAGATGTTCTGATGTTACTTGATACAATGAGAAGGGTGAGGAAAGGAACTATTCAATTTAGAATCTGACCTCTAGATATATAATACATATTCCAAATTGTACCACACACTAGCACTTTAAATATGATCATGTTATGCTTAAGTCGTTTTAACAGAACCAAGTTTACTACTTAGTGATGGTGTTATACTGTTGTCGGTAACTCGAGCTCCTCACAAGAAATTCTAGACATTCAGCTTGAGCTAGCCTTGTGGCCAAACAGTTTGAGTGTATTTGGGATTTAAAGCTCAGACTGAAAGTTTTACCACTAAGGATTAGACGACTGCAACATTGTCATACAGCTTAAATCGTCACTTTTTGGATATTTACTGCTGCTGTTGTCGCACAGAGTAGCATCAAGAATTTCAAGTTATTCAGCTCTTTTCAGCTAGCAAGAAATCATCTTCTCAAAACTTGACAAATCTAATTTTACACTCTGTTTAAACTGATCAGAGCCGTCAGCCCAGAGAGAATCTTAACACAAATCACACATATTTACAGTCCTGTTTCTTGAGAAGACCGTTTGGACCGAGTCTGGTTTCTTTGTAGTATTCACAGTTGCTGGGGTGGCCCAAGAATCAAACTGGAAAAACATCACATTTTGCCCACGGGAGAAGAGGAGTTTCCTGCCTGCAAGGAATGCTGGCTATCATTGTCATGCCCACAGCTGGTCAGTAGTTGCAAAATTTCCAAGTTGGTCAAAATGCCAAGCCTTCAGAAACTCCTTTTGGAGGATGGCAGTCTGACTGCTTGATTTATTCACAAGGAGTATATGATACATTTTACTCACTGCCCAGAATTGATGGTCAGATGAATAAAATAAATGTAAATAACTGAATTTGGAACCTGAAAAAAAAGCTCTTGGACATCACATCAGTCACAATGGTAAAAATAAAGTTTCAAGGAGGTACCATAAATATTTTTCTTGAATGTTGGGTATTGAAACAGCGTTGTTATCACAGCTGGACATCATGGGGAAAAGAAAATCTCACTGAGTTTCCTTCACAATTCCAAGTAAAACGTTGTAACATACACTTTGTGAGATAAAACTGGACACTGATGTTGAGATGTCTTCTCTGTGAAACAAAGAACTGACCACAGTTAATAGTGGGTTTGTAGTCATATTATTAAACGTTTTTTTTTTTTTTTTTTTTTGTCTTCCATTCTGAGAGCAAGAACTTGACAGGATCCCACCCTTACATAACAGCACCTTCACAGCTTTTCCTGTCAGAATTCTGTCTATGAAGTGTTTCTGAAAACCACAAAGGGATTTAGTGCTCAGTCTCATGGATTATTCCCTGGCAATTGGATTACAATTATAGAAAAAGTCCTCTGTCTAAATAGGTGCATTAGAAAAAGGATTTCCTTTGCCCAAATCACATTAGCGCTTCACAGAGCTGCCAATTAAGATGCAGTCTATGGTGGTTCTGTTTGACTTTTATTGGCTTAACATTTGATGAAATTTTGTGGTTTTGACCTTTTTGCAGCATTAGACCGAAGGCATTGACTAAGAGGGTACGAATGGAGTGGGAAAGAGTGATAATCCAAGCTCCAGTTCAAAACAACACATTAAGGGCAGAAGAGGAGGGATAATCATCAGCATCATTGAGGGGTTTTTTTCTAGAAGAAAATACACTGAGTTCAACCTATGAAGTCATGTCACTTTTCATTTACAATTATAGTGACCCCATAATCTGTACCTATGGGCAACCAACTTGTGTATTTCAGTAAGACCCTAACTCACAGATGAAGAGGCACTGGAGACCCAGGAGACCTGGTAAAGCAAAAATGCAAAACCTCTTTTCTGCATTACCTGGAGTACAACTTTTGATCCCTGAGCTTCCTTGGTTGTTAATTGTTTTTACCTTGTAGATACAAACAGACATGGTTAAACTTGACTGTCCCAGGTTTTGTCTCTTCTCAGTGATTGTTTGGCAGTGAAATGACAAGGGAGTGTCTCCACTGGAGTTTTGAAGGTTTAGCATAGTTTGAGGTTTTATTTGGCTTTACGCTGATGTTTTGGGGGTAGGTAAGATACAAGTTTCTTTATTTCTCATGGTTATCCAGGTTGAGAGGTCAAATCCAGGTCTTGTCAGACAGTGTTTGTTGGTTTCACTGAAGACAGCTAACAAATGTGTCAGTAATAAAGATACATCTTTTTTTATGAATGTTGATGTAGAGATGACTGCTGGATTGTTGTATTGAGGAACATATTTATTTATTGGAAAGTGAATTAGTTCAAGTGCCATTTCTAAATATGTACAACCCCAATTCCAATGAAGTTAGGCCGTTGTATAAAGAGTAAATAAATAAAGAATACAATGGTTTGCATATACTTCAATTGAAAAAACTTCAAAGACAAGATATTCATTGTTTAAGCTGATAAACTTTATTGTATTTTTTATGTGCTCATCTTTAATATGATGCCTAACACACTGTCCAAAAAAAGGTGGGACACCCAGAAACACCACCAGGTTCTCTGGGCCTGAGCTCACCTGGAACTGACACAAAGTGGAAAAGTGTTGTGGTCTGGGGAATTCACATTTCAAACTGTTTTTTTTTTTTTGGAAATCATGGACGTGGGTTCCTCCAGGCAAAAGAGGGGAAGGACAGTTAACTGTTATCAGTGCAAAGTTCAAAAGCTAGTGTCATGGGGTTGTGGGTAGTGCCCATGGCATCATGGGTAACTTACACATCTGTGAAGGCACCAGTAATGCAGAAAGGTAGGTTTTGAGCAACATATGCTGCCACCCAGGCACGACTTTTCCAGGACGTCCCTGCTTATTTCAGGAAGGCAATGAAGGTATGAAGTACTCGTATGGGTATGAGACTGGCCTGCCTGCAGCCCAAACCTATCTCCCATTGAAAATGTGTGGCACATTTTGAAGCAAAATACACAACAATGGAGCCACCTGACCATTGAGCAACTGAAGTTGTCAATCAAGCAAGACTAGGAAAGAACTCCACTTACAAAGCAACAACAATTAGTGTCCTCGGTTAATCAAAAGCTTATTGAGTGTTTTTAAAAGGAAAGGTGATGTAACAGTGGTAAACATGAACATGTCCCAGCATTTTAGGAATGTGTTGCAGGTGTCCAATTCAAAATAAGTGAATATCTTCTAAAAATTCAACAAAGCTCATCAATCTTGTTAATAAATATCTTGTCTTTGTGGTGTATTCAATTCAATTGTGGTTAAAATTATTTGCAAATAATTGTCTTCTGCTTTTATTTATGATTTGTATAAGATCCCAATTTTATTACAATTGGGGTTGTATATGCAGTACACATTTATCACATTGCCAAGTCATCGAGTCAGATGTTTAAACTTTATTTTGGTTCAGAGTTCCTCATATTATTAATTGATATAGAACCAGTTCCACAAAAGAGAGACACTGACAAGAAGGCTGCTCTGAAGACCCAAAAACCAGGCAGCCAGACGATGTAGAGTCCAGTTGCCTTGCTTTTTTGAGTCTTTAGAATAACCATGACCTGGGTGAATGAGAATCTACATAGACTTACAAAGAGGCCCTCTATGCCAGTGTGACAGAAAGCTAACATGGACTGAGACAGTGGATCGTCATATTCAGTCTATGGGAAAGCAGCACTCCCTTCAGCTTTGATATGCTGCTGTTCTCAAACGTGACATTAAGAAAGTGCACAGTTTAATTGTGTGTTAACAAGGAAATCTTTATTATCATAGTTTGAATACTTAAGACTTCTTCATGGATAGTTGTCAGTCACACTCAACAGGACGTTGGTATTGTACATAGTATTTCTGTAAACATAGTCCAAGCCAGGGTGTCTTTGTTTACAAAGATATGTAACAAAGGAGCCCGGGGTTACACTGAAGAATATTTTTTCTTAATAGTTCCTCTTAGCTATACATCAAACACCATATTATGACTGTGGACAGTTACGCTTAAAATACTTTACATTCACGTTTTGTTATAAACTATCTGATAAATACAAGATTAGATGTAACAAAAGAATATATTTTTATATTCTATATCTTATATATTCCACATATATATCTGATTTTATCTGCGTGGCTTTTTTTTCCTTCCAGTAAGGGTCTGTTATACTCAAAGGTTTAGATTGAACTTCTTTTCATAAATAAAAAAGGAGAGTTAGATTATTTTAAAAAAATCCTAAAGAAACATATTGGCACTTCTGTATTGATAAAAAGTTGACCGTCGCCAGATATGTTTCAAATAAAAATACCAAAGTTGTTAGCATACAGTTGACACAATAATATACAGTGCAGTGAAAAAGGCAGTTTTCTCTTGTTTTTTCGCCATGTACTGTACACTAACAACATACATAATGGTTGGCAACAGAATCTTATGAAACACAAACACAAATAAACACACACACGCACGCACGCACGCACGCACACACGCACACACACTTTTTTTCTTGCTGTTTTTGAGGAAAAACCACATCTTAAAATAACTGAAACAACAAAAGTTTTTTAAGAAAATGTCAAACAACAATTATTCAAAAACCCTTGTTACAGTTACGCCATCTGTTTGCTCATGTCTTCTATTTTAAACCTTCATTCAGCAGGCAGGCACGGCCCATGTTCAGCCTTGGTCTTTCTTTCAGAACAGAGGCCTGGTTGTGACCCTGGCCTTTTTGAAGCATAAACCCTGCTTTGGTTCTTTAAAGCTTCTTAGTGATATATAAGTGGTTCCCTTTTCTGTAATAGGATGTGACACAGGAGCATAATATCTGCCCTATTTTTCATGTTGTGGACTTGACCTCAATGTGCTGTTGACCTCCAGCTCTAAAGCTTGAATATCAAAGGACAGGGTCAAATCCAGAGATTTTCATCCATAAACTGTGGCTGGATTTGGTGAGTTCCTGAGCCATACAGAGTTTATTTTATTATTTCCTGTCCCAACTGAGAAACATGACGTGTCTTGCTTGATAAGGCACTGACACAGATAAGCTACTCTGACAACAGAACAGCAAGAGAAGAGACATTTTCTTTCGTAGTAACAAAGAACATAAAACTCACTGACAAAAAAAGCTAAGAAATGTAAATACTGGGTTCAGTCTTTAGTAGTGCACAGTGAACTAGATTGTTTTGGTTTAAAGTTTCATTTTTGTCCCATCCAGAAGATAATGGTTATATCACAGGCATTACTGAAATCATAATGCTGCGGTATGGCAAATAACAGTACAGTTTTATCCCATGAACTGCGAGTCTGCTCCTCCCTCATAAGCTGAAGTAACAGATAAGCACTGAAATATCAAGAGGGCTTGCTTTGGCATCAAAGTGCATCAAGCTACTTTTGATAACAAAAGCCTGAGGTGATAAAAGTACAAGGAGGGAAGGAAGGATGCCAGGAGATTTTTCTTCTTGTCTGTTCAACCCCCAGAGGAACTCAGGAACACCAAATACCAGATGTAAGGATAGATGAGGGGATTCTTGGTGTCGGTCATCATATGGCCAACCAGTGCTTTAGCTGCAACACAAAAAAAGAGTCTTGATCTTTAGTCTTTCAGCTGAATATCAGACTGCATTTATTCAACCTAAAGTTTTTTGGCAAGCAACTCTTCTAAAGTAACAAACCCAAAATTCTCGTGTTTTCTCTATTGGCTACCTTTTCAGCGTTTCAGACACTTTTAATTAATATATGTTAGAAAAGCAGAATTTTTGCCTTACTTTGAATTGTCGCACATTTCCTTCTGCCACCAGGTGATGTTCATGTTCTGGAGTGATGCAGTATGCTATCTTCTGCAAAACAAGTCAATGAGACACATCATGATCTTAAATATCCAATCATCTTCAAGATATTCATACACTATAAATGTGACTTCCTTTTAAAATCTATGTTGAATTTTTTTTTAAATAGAATTTGACACATCTGTATATCAGTTAACCTCTTAAATCCCAGGTGTGACTCTTTATTATTATTATAATTAGTATAATCATGTGATTCCTCATTGATTCAAGAGAGTTTACAAAAAAGTGATCGTAAGGAATTAAAATTTTTGGAAATTGGATCCACAGCACCAGGTAGTCTGCAACATGATCTACATATGGCTTGGCCACATAAACAGGAAAAAAGTGCCTTTAGATCAGTCACAATGAAAAAGTAAAAAGAAAAATTTTTTTTTTTAAAATGGAGTAGCGTATCTGAGCAGAACACCTGAACCAGTGCCAGAGTGATGTGAAACTTGATACACAATTATTTAGAGTATGAGTTTGTGGGTCTCTAAGATGAGAGACTCCAAGTTAAAAATGGTACCATCAGCGTAAATAATTGCTTTTGCTTCTTCCCATACAATGTGTTACTCAAAAACAACAGTGCTGCATCTATTGCAAAAAAAAAAAAATCAATTTAAAAAAATAAAAAAAGGAATAGAAAGTCCATCTTGGCCCTCTATCACTTAGTCCAGTGATGTCAAAGAGCACCAGTTACTCTTAAAGTGTAAGAAAAAGTTGATGAACTAAAAAAAATCTAATGATATCTCTAAAAACATCTGGAGAACTTTTATTATGATCTCCTGACAAAAATGTTATATTTTTGTAGAAGCTGTAAAGTTGTCTTAAAAGGAACTGTGTGTGTGTGTGTGTGTGTGTGAGTGAGTGAATATTTTAGGGAAAAAATGTCCCAGGCTTGTTTTAAGGGAGAGTGTTTGCCCCAAGAGCTTAAAAGAATATTAAACCACCAGAGCCAATAGGAAATACCATTGAGATGTGGAAACTGTTACAGGAGAGTAAAGCTAACATAGTTTGTAGAATGAAAATGCCTAGTGCTTTGATGATTACGATCATAAACTCCAAATGCTTTGAAGCTATCATTTTAGCTAAAGGAGTTCTCTATGTGCTGGTGTCATCAAGTTCAGAGAGGGAAGTTTACTCTAGATCAGATATCTGTGAAAGTTTTCTTTGAAAGAAGAACATACTGTCTTATGCCCTTTGGTAACAACTGTTCTTTTCAAGGTAACATTAAAACGTTATTATGTAATATTAATTGTGCACTATCTGTGATCCCATTGATTTTGTATCCATTGATTTTTATTGTCCGTCTAATGTGTAAGTGTAATACTTGCGTCTCATTCAGGACAGTTTTTCTAATATTCCTCCATCTTGACTATCATCATGGTAATCTTTGTGTGTGCAAAGTCTAAATAATCAGACAATTTCTAGCACAAACACTGAATTAGTGAGTATAAACATTTTCATACTGACCTCTTTAAATGTTCCTGGAACACTCAAGAACTTATAAATGGCGTAGATCGGAACAAACAGCATGGAGGACATGGCAATGGCCCAACCAACTATGTTAGCCCAGTAAGGGAAGACGTACTCGTCATACTTGAGGCTGGATGAGGTCATAGTACTTGCTATAACGACAAACTGTAATTGAGAAAAAATGAAAAAGTAGGAGATGTGGAAACATGAGTAAAAAATTTAAACACAGTCCAGTACAATCGTCAAAATAATTTCTCCAACAACTTACTCAGAAGTGGTAGGAGCCTTTCTCTTAACCCAGTTTGAGTTCTTGTCAACTATGCGTACAAGCTTTCTATTTGATGAAACCAAAATTTTGGTAGCATCTCGCTCTTCTGTTAATTCATCTCTCTGCCTTTAAAGCACTGAATTTGTTGCCCTCAAACTGATATGATGGAATCTAGTTTTCATAGTGATAAATAAGAATTTCCCAACACACAAATCATGACATTACTTCAATCTATTTAATATATTGATCCATACAGAAACACATTTTGGATCTAAGGTCAAAGTCTGTACTAGTTGACTCAGTTATGTTACCAACATGTAAACCACTTTCCTGTGTATTGGCTCAAGAACTATCATCATCCCACCAGCAAGCATTTGTGAATAGGAGTTACAGGAAAAAGTAAAATAAAACTAATTTAATGAATAATTAGTCTTCTCCTATGGGATAAAATTAATCATGATTCCTGTTGAGGAAACAAGCCCAACTTAAACACTTCAACATGCTTTATTCACTCACCAACAGAAAAACTGGGCTGACAAATTTCCAACACAGCCTCCAGTAGAGACCTGGCTTAAAGCCCATCATTCTCTCGATATCTTCGCTAAAGCGGTCAACACCTGCAGGGAACATTACTCTTTAAAGTAAGTGTTGCATAAATGATAACATATTTGAGTTAGTTTTGTCTTTATAACTTAACTGTCTTTACAAAATCATTGCCAAGTTGGAAAAAATGAATGCAAAAAGTGTTGTGAGTTCCTACCATAGAACCAGGACACTCCAATTGCTTCAATCAACACACCAAATAGAATGGAAGTCCCAGCCGCATACTTATCCAAAAGGGTCAGTACATAGATGCCACCCTACAGAGGGGTTAGGACAGAAAATTAAGGGTATGACTGCAACTGTAGTGTACATTATTCCACTCGGTATACAAAAATTTGCAATGTATGATGAGTGGACCTTAGTGTGCAGTCAACAAAACACTGGTCCCTCAAGCTGCTTCATGTGCCTGCTCTGAGGTCACTGAAGGTGAACTTTATTGATGTCTGATCTTCAAAGTGCATGTCCATGTGAAGCCTTAGATGAGCTTCACATGAATGGAAAAAAAAAAATTTGTATCAAGAGCTTTGCACAAACTATCTTTGATTTGTACCCTGGTTGACTCAATCAATATGTTTTGCCATGGAGCTTGCATGGGAAAGAAATCTTTCTCTCCTCAATCATTTTTATTAACCTGATCAAGAGGAAGGAAACACGTGAATCTCTAACCTAGTACTTGCCTGATCCAGAAGCCTGGTTTTTGGTGCGAGTACCTCCTTCCTGACTGGCCAGCTGAATGAAATTTGCTTCCAGTGCACAGCCAAAATAAAATTCTTCCTTGTGGGATTTAGTTACTTGTTCTATCATTCCTGGCTCACTTTGCATTTCTGATTGTAGATAACAGATTTCAATGATCTCTATTGAGTGATGCTGTACTTGTGGAAGACGAGGTGGACATGGGAATGTTGTTAAAAATACATCTATTTAATAACCGGGTGTATTTACGTGTTAAGTTATGTCTACTGCAGTGAATCTATTATGATGTTAGTTATTTTACATTCAGTGTGTGTTCTCAAATGGCATCTATTGACTCAACTCAGCAAGTGTATAGAAAGAAAAAGATACTAACATTAGTGATACAAAACAGGGCGATCAGGAAGGTTCCAAAGGCTGTGGCGAAAGTGAAGAGCTTCCTGTTTCTTTTGAGGATTTTATAATCATCTGTCAGGCCCGTGATGACTGCCTCCATGCCTCCCATCTAGTGAGCACAAACAGAGAGATTTATGTCATATAAACTTCTTCTTACACAAAGTGTTGTGTAACATAGGAGGCAGAGCCAGTTTGTCTGCACCGAGCTAAATAATTTCAATTGGTTACAGTTTCCTGAAAATGTGAAGCAAGACCATACCCCATTAATGTTGCAACATCAACAATGTCTTTATTCATTAGTAATGGAATAACTGAAAAAGTTTGTTGACACATAGTGTATTTTAATGTTATTGCCGTATCCATCGCTTAAATTGAATTACTTTTGAAAGGGGAATGCTGCACTTATGTTTTCAAAGATGAGACTGATTCTACTGCGTTAAACAATGTGCATGGTGTCCTGAAAAAGGTCATTGGCACATTTAAAGCAGCATTGAAAGTCTTTGTAACTTACCGAGCTGTCAATACCAAGAGTCAGCAACATGATGAAGAACACAATAGCCCAAAATGTTGAGCCAGGCAGCGTAGAAATTGCCTCAGGGTAAATGATAAACACCAATCCTGCCCCTGTTCACGCACACACACACACACACACACACAAACACACACATATAAACATGTCCACATAAAGGTTGTGACTAGAGCCGTAAAACCACACCTGGTGCATCTTTAAACCAATTTTTACTTACACTCATATCTTACCTTCTGTTGCCACATCCTCTATTCTCACGCCATGTTTGTAAGCCATGTATCCGAGCACAGAGAAGATGGCAAACCCTGAGAAGAAACTCGTGACGCAGTTCACAGTGCTGGTCAAGAGCGCATCCCTAGGAATGGAAAATAATGAAACATGACTTATAAAGGAAGCAAGACATTTTTTATTTGAACATTTGTCACACATTTAAAGACTTTGAGTTTAATATTGGCAAATTTCTGTATCTGTTGCATACACACTGACGCACACTGAGGTCTGCTTGGGCGTAACATGAATCAAACCCGACAGCGTATCAGCTCTCATTCGTTAAAATCAAGGTAAACCCAAATTGAGGGAGTTGCTTTTGCTTTCTACACAATATTTTGCCATCATTGTCGGCTGTGGCTTGCTAATGAAACATCCACAATCCACAAACTGCGCTGAATTTGTAACACTCTGCATTCTGTTCATTTGCACACAAATGGGATTGCAAAAAATCTGATTACATAAAGAAACTTGTCTGAAGAGGTTAAAAGTCCAGAAGGATCTTACAAAGAACCTTACATTTCTGAAGAGAAAAACTACAATAAAACACAGACGAGTAGTAATAAACAGACTAATATCTAAGATCATCAATCAAATTATAAGTAAAAGACAGTAGATTAATTAATGAATGGAGAAGAAAAATATTGATGAAAAAGGAAAAGAACAAAATAGGTTTCTATTGTCGTTGGATCAGGTAGAAGGTTTCAGACCAAAAATAAATCTATTTGTTGGGTGTGAGCACAGTGTTAGTGGTAGAAGAGTGCTAAGGAGTGAGCTCACACCTTGGAGGTTGGTGTCAGCCTCAGCTGGCGTTTTTGCAGTGCAGTCAATGCAGTGCTGTACCAGTAATCTCCCTAAAGTGAAGCGGGCATGTAAAAAGGAAGCAGTGTGCGAGTGTTTTCTTGCATAATCAAATTGACTTGTTTGGGGATGGAAATCAAAGATGTCAGGGAACAAAAGCTTGCCACCCCCCAGCCCTGTGCCCCATGTAGAAAGTCAAGTAAAGCATTTTGATTCACTCATTGATATTTAACTGAGGAAGAGGAGAAGCACTATGGTGGAAGAAGTGGGGTGTAATGCGAGCTCAACCATGTTTTCATGATAGCTGGAAAATACTGTACCACAGACAATAGACATTAGACCAGGTTAGTTGATCCAAGGTGCAGTCACTCACTGAATCCTCAAGATGGTTATTTGTCAATAATCTTATTGGAATACTGTGAAATACTGTTGGAATACAGCCTGTGAGCGCTGACTTTGCTGCAAATCCATTTGCTATCTGCACAACATGAGTGCCACAATCTGCTCTTTGCTAGTAGTTTATTTTTAACCATTGTTCTTATAAATTGCTGACCTGTGGTTATCATTCATGCTCAAAAAGCTCTAATTGACCAAAGCTTAGGAAAGGAAAACTCAGAGAGCCTTTTTTATATAGCTATTGAGGGTCAAACAGGAAAGAGTGCTTCAGTGACGAGGTTAGAGGTATAAATAACCCATGTTTGCCATTCTTGTGTAACTTGCTTATGTTAGACTCTGCAGTGAGCACATGCTAGTTTCCTTCAATTAATGTGACTTAATTAAAGGAAAAACTTATAAGAATATTGCTGAAGTTAAACATAAAAAATTGAAGAAACTTTAGATAAAATTTGGCTTTATGTTTTTTTTTTAGCAAAGAATATCTTAGAAGTATTGTCACAGTGAACAGATCAAGCCTATTTGGTATTGGAATACAGGAAAGGAAAGAAGAAAGGAGAAGTGTTAGACCCTTTCTTTTTTCAGAGTTAAGGGGAAAAAACAAGTGTCTAGCACCTGTCGTAAATATTTTCTCCTTTGTTGCTTGAGTTATATTTTCCTTAGGTGTGACAGAGGATAAGGTGCCTCCCAAGCATTACTCTGTACCTTCTGCAGATTTCCTCCATCTGTGCAGACATTTAAACACGTTTGGGTTCAGTGCTTGTTTTTCCAACATTGCCAGCTCTGCCTTTCCCCTTGTGTAGATTTAGTCATTTATCACTGCAAATATAATGCAAATCCCACCTGCCAGCAGTCCATGTGCATGTCTAAATGAGACATGAAAGAGGAGGAAGGCAGGAGGCCCTGTTTAGGGTTGAAGAAGGTTGAGGAAATGGGTTACAGTAAAAGGGGGTCTGTAATGTTTTTAACACAGAACAACACAGCCTTATCCTTGAAACTGGGGAAAGCCTTTCGTCACGTTTCATGGTGTGCCAGCAAGATAAAATGTCTGCAAGAAGGAGTAGATTTACCATCCTCAAGCTTACAACCTATGTTATTTGCAAGAAAACAAGCCCATCTTACAACCTCACATGTCCTGATTGTGAAGAAGAGCAGTACTCTGACCATCTAGTCAGAATACAGCTCCAGGCTGTTATCTGGCAACCCTTCCTGGCCTGTTCTTTATCTGCCCTGCTTACACCTGGCCACTGAGTTCAGCCGGACAGATTAACATTACCTCTGCTGCTTCATGATCCGGTTACATGCTGAAAAGGTCTGACTTCTCAAAAAACAGCAGGATGTTATGTCGCTGTAGGCTTGTTTGGATTATCAAGAATCAACAGAGCAGGGTACAAGCTCTTACCTGTAGCAGTTGTTGTCAAATTTGTTGTAACTGGCAAATGCAATGAGCACCCCAAAGCCTGCTCCTAGTGAGTAGAAAATCTGTGTGGCAGCATCAATCCACACCTATGGCAAAAACAACAAAAAAGAGGGTTTTATATCTTTGAAATCAAACACACTAAGTTTAAACCTCTTTGGTGAAGACTGTCAAAGTTAATCGAGCAGAAGCAGTTTAGTCAGGGTTTCAAAGCTGGAAATAAGAGTCTCTGTAAGTTTCACAGATTTGAATGTACATCAGCTCAGATGAACTGTTAAGATAATATCTGTGGTACATGTGAATAGAGTTCATTCATCACTCTACAGACATCAGGAATGCAGACTGTGACTCAGGGTGTACTACTGTCTGCCGAATCAATTTCAGGAACATAGGTATGAATATTGATGAGATTTTATTGATACCAATGCCCTTAGCAATTCTGCTTATCAATCTGATTCTTTATGGATTCCTGAATCAGTTCCTCCTGTGAATTTTCTGCATACAATCGCTTTACAGGATTTTTCCTCAATAACATTATATTTAGTTTATAAGTAACATAATAATAATAAACATGAATTTGATCAATGAACCTGGGTATCTCTAGATGTAAATAGAGAAAAATAAGTCAAAATCACACATCAGGTGACACTGATGTATTGTTTTATTGTATGTTAATGACAGAGGAAGGCCACCTAGCTATACTTTAATACTATACCAGCTTGTATTTGACATTTTTGAGTTCAAAGTATTGATCACAAAAATTTATCTTGTCTTGTTTATGTGATGAGAGTGCAAGTTCTGTTTTAAAACCAAATTTATATCAATTTCTGCTAACGGCTAGCATATCAATTCAGTGCCCTATGTACATTAGCATCAGGCTAGCATTGTGTTTTCTGTATCATCGGTGGTAAATTAGGAGATGTGTAAGATTTTAAATATGTTGATAGATATGAATGTCGTATGAGCGAGTAATGCACATTTCTTTGTATGTTAAGTTTTACAGCTTCTTAAGTAAAACTTTGAGTGGGAAATCCTGAATCAGTTATCTATCTGCTAAGCTAAGCTAGCTGGGGTTGAATAGTCTGTCTGCTCTGGCAAAATGTAAAGAATCAATAAGGAAATAATTGAGCAAATGGCTAATGATGTCGATGGGTTGAACTATTTCTTGTCAATTCTTAACAGGAACTGGTTCTCCATACCCATCCATAGTAACATAACACACTTTCTAAATCCATGTTGTCTCTGATTTAAGTGTTATTCCCAGAGCATACAAGAAGTAAGTGATGAATTGGTCCATTTGGGTGAAAAAATAATTAATCACTAAAATGTTGGGTTTAACATTAAATGGTATTTTTCTCTAGGGTTAGCATTATCATCTTTCCAACTTCCCACGGTCATGTACCTCCAGATTGTTGAGCCGATTAAAGTCGATGTGAAGGTAGGCCCTGATGCCGTCCATGGATCCCGGCAGAGTCACACCACGAATCAGCAAAACAAAAAGGACCACATAGGGCATTGTGGCTGTGATGTACACCACCTGAAAACACATACAGAGCAAAGAAAACAATGGGGAAGCTCTCCTCGGTAAAATACTGTTTTTGAACTCTATAATAAAGAGGCAGTGATGAGCAGCTGTTTACACCTTGTGATAAATTGACTTGGATTCTGAGTTTTAGTAAAAATGAAGTTGTTGTGTTGTGTGGTGGTCGAGGCCCGTACCTTCCCAGAGGACTTGACACCTTTCCACAGACTGAAGTAGAGGATGAAGACCACCACCACGAGACATACAGTCAGCTCCCAGCGAGGTAGTCCAAGGTCCTGGATCCCCTTACTCTCATGTAGATGCAGCACACCCCGTCTGTAGAACAAATCAACATTGTTGTTGTTGTTGTTGTAGTAAATGCTGAACTGCAGCTACTGCTCTGTGATTTTAACACACAATAAACACTGATGTAAGCACCAGTAACATGTCTTGCGAGTTGTAAAAAAATACCTTTGTTAAACTTGAACACCCAGCATGTAGTGAGCACCCAGCACTGGATCTTTGCTCATGTATTACAGCAGTTGACCCTCACAAGCATCTCCATTCTACCTTGTTTCACCTCAGTTAGTCACTGGCAAACACATTCAGTTACGTGATCCACAAAAAATGAATTCAAAGTTTATTTCAACAAGATCAAAGACTCAGTCTCCACAAAAGCCTTGTGGGCTGTGGGAAATTAAATGATTAAGATTTATTTATCTTTCTCACACCATCTTTCTCTTCCATTTTCACATAAACTACTTTGAAACTGTCCATGATATCTTTTAGTGTTGCTTTGATACCGTCAGCCATGTCACTCTCAGCCAAGCCCTCAATCACAGATCAGGATGAACATTCAGTCAGTTCTTTGATGGCAAACAAATGAAATAAAAGAATGCAATTTGTGTTTTATTTTCAAACAGTATTATTATTTCTTCCAGCTGTGAGTTTTTTCCAAGAGTTTTGGGGAAAAAAGCAGAACTTGGGTGGTATCTCAAGCCTCCACTTCAAATGTTTAATGACAATACATTAGATTATTCTTAAAAAAATAGTTCACTCAGCTTATTGCTTTAAAGGAGCTACAAGATTAGATCAATATCCCTCTCGCAGTGTGTCTTAAGATTTGCATAGTATTAAAACTGATAACAGCTAATATTACTCTATTGAGAGTCAATATCAAGAACTCACCGCATTTCTAAAAAATCAAAAATCTGCATGTGATGCCTGAAAATACAGCTCTTGGAAACACTACCAAGACAGATACAGTAAGCCTGGTGAGATCACGAGCATTTTTGTTGGATTGGTCAAACTTTATTGGGAAAGTCGGTTGATTATGAGTCTCAGCTCTGTCTCAAATATTTTTTAAAAATTTCTGTTATGTGCAAAATACACCGGTAGTTTTCCTTATTCTCACGTTTTTATTTGCATAACTTGGGAAAACAGCCCTTCACTGATGCCCCATACAGACCTGAAATTCACTTGCATTGTGCCTAGAAATCATTCTTTACAGGCTATTACCTATAAGCTGATTTCTGCCTGACATCCCTGTCTTTTTTTTTTTTTTTGTCTGATTCCAGTCCCATGAGATTTGCTCAAAGTTATAAGATAAAACCTTGGAGTAAATGCTGATTCCCTCTTAAGGATGACATCAGGTCCCATTGGCACTGACCAGCAGGGTCCTGGCTGTTCATCTTTAATTCTGAGTAGATGCTGTTCCTTCTAAGTTCTTCGGATATCCCACTCTAACACCTCATTATTTGCATGGATCTTGGACCTCCAACAGTCATGCCCTGAGGGACAAAGGCTGCTTGAGATGATAACTGGAGAAAGGAAGCAGCTTCAAATGACTGGGAGTCTTATTCACAGAGGATCTGTCACAGACAGCACCAATAGACAGCAAGTAAGGCAAGGCAGCTCTCTTACCACCTCAGGCTGCAGTAGACACTCAGTTTCTCTCTCCAAAGAGACAGAAACCTTTCAAATATTTTGCTACTACGGAAAAGTGTTGTGATCATCCTGACAGGAGACATCACTCCCTGGTTTGGCACCCTCAGAGTAAAGGTCCTAGACTAAGATTCAAGGTGTTCTGCCAGCTTTTTAGACTAGCACTGCAAACTCGAAGGTTTCTGTGTTCCTAGTATAGTTTCCAAAGTTCTGATAAAACTCAAGCCAGCTGTATTTTGGGTCTATGTATGGTTAATTTGCTGTTGCCTGTATTTCAGTTTGTGAATAATGCATCACTATTTGAGTATTTCTACCTGCACTGGTGTTCAGCCAACAGAGGGCAGCATAAGCTAATCAATGCTGCATATATTTACCCTTTAACCACTCTTAAACACACTGCTATTGAGAGACATTTAACTCATTGTTAACACTGTTACATTTCTGTGATTAAGTTTTTAGTTTCATTTTTATTCAACATTTCTTTATACCCCATCAGGACTTTGTTGCACACCTGCATTGAAGTTAGAGTTGTCCATGACTTCACTGTAGCATGACTACACATTTAGTGTATGAGAGGGTCGGAGTGTTTTTTTTGGAGCACAACAGTGATGATATACACACAGTGTCCTTTTCCAAAACTTTTC
Source organism: Thalassoma bifasciatum (assembly GCA_008086565.1). Taxonomy (NCBI): domain Eukaryota; kingdom Metazoa; phylum Chordata; class Actinopteri; order Labriformes; family Labridae; genus Thalassoma; species Thalassoma bifasciatum. The sequence continues at coordinate 500,757 of RPOG01000056.1, forward strand.
TCAAGAAAGAGTCAATTAAATCAGCATGTGATGTTGAGGTTGATAAACAGAGGAACTGGATTTGATCTGATACTCAGGTTGCTTACATAACAGCCTCACACAAAAGTCTTCGGAAACACGCAAACTGAAATATGTTCAGAAACACAATCCTCAGGGACCTGTGGATCTGTGAAACTCATCTTTAGCAATTACTTATCTCTGGCTGATAATAAATTCAAAGCTATACAGCCTTTTGGGAGACAGATAACAGTGTGAGGCCATCAGTTTGTTTGGAGACAAATGTAGTTTTTGCCCATGACATGAAGTCCCTGTGTTGGTGTTGTGTAGTAATGCCCAAAGGCCTCCTTGATTATCTCATTGTGATAATAGTGCAGTGCCAGTAAATGCTGGCTAAAACATCAAGTCAGGTCCCTCCAGTCCAGTTACTTTAAATATTCTCAGTCTGATCTTCACTCAGCAGGCTGGTGTAGTAGCTTTTTAAGTAACCATTCACTGAACTCTGTGTACTTGAGGCTGTTACATTCAAGGTCCCAGTGTTTGCTTTAAAATTTGAAACAGAACATTTAAGTAGGTAGTAAATTTTAAAAAATTACTTGAGACAGAGTTTACAAGAAACAGCTGATGAGGCATATCCAATTTTCACCCAATTTATACAATTGAATGTGTATGTTATTTATTTCAGGATACATCCTTACACAAACAAGTATGACAACAATGACGGAAAATTGACCGAACTAGGCCTGGTTTCAATGACGCTTTTTATTGAGCTTAGTTATCCTTGACACTAAATCACATGTGATTTCCTCCAAACATCTAATGATTTGTTTTCTGCCTTTTCATGTTGTCTTAGTTTGAGCTTCAGTTAAAGTGCTTATCTAGAGCTTTGGAAGAATAAACAGTGAAAGTCAACCATCAAAGTGTGGCATACATGTGCACGTGGTGGAAAATTTTTGAAAGGTGGGACTTAAACAGAAAGTCCAGGGTCTCCCTCAGTATGTCATAATTAATTAAGACATGTAAGTAAACACTTCATTCAACAACCAAATGTATATGCTGAGTAGCATAAGTTTGAATTTGGGACTTTTCTTGCATAAACATCACCTATGTGCAGCCTAATTACAATATTTGATGGAACTCAGACTTTCTAGCTCAACTTTTGACCTTTTTAAAGGCTCTCAAGGGCCAGGTCATGCACAGGATATCTCATTTATACTGTGTTGGCAGGAAAAGTGATTCATAGTGGTTTTTTATGGTTGACATTTGCAGGCAGGTGGAAAAACTTCCATGTAGGAATAATGCTTTAAAAATTTAACATGGAGTATTGTGCAATGTATCCGGTATTGCTCAGGTCACAAGTGTGAGGATTTGTGTAAAACTTAGAAGAGAAGTCAGATATCTGCTTTTTGTCAATCTCTTCTTGGAAGATGAAGTGAATGTCAGTTTTTTTAGGAAGTTACGAAAGTTCACAGATGTAACACCCATTATTAGAAAGGTAAAGAAGGGGAGGTGGTTTCCAACTGTTTTTCCCTCCAATAAAGCATTTCTGATCAAGCATGTTGTATCTTAGGGAGTCTTTGAAAGCCTGCCTCAGCTGCGTCATGACTCATTTGCCTCTGAGCAATGAGACAGCACTGTCGACACAGTGTTGTGTTTGAGTTTAACATCTGGAAGATGTCTTTGATCGCTTGAGGTTGCATAAGTTCATAAAAATAATGTCCAGTGTTTTTTGTATGTCAGTGTTTTGGCAGAGCCATGCTTTTGGCCCCTCATACAGAATACATACTCAACTTTTCAAAGTCAAATATATATATATATATATATATATATATATATATATATATATATATATATTTCACAGGTTTACATTATTCTATAAGTTATTGGTTCCTGCTTGCATGTGAGAGTCAGGTGGATTAGATTTAAAAAGTCTGTCATAAAAGTTGCAGTCGTGTCAATTATGGATCCTTATAATAAGCAAAGTTTGAAATTCTGTTTGCTAATATACAAATGTATGAGCTGAAGGATGAGATTTGTTTTTGAGTGTTTGGATGGTTATATCAGGCATATTTTTTCTTTATTAAAATGGCCTCACACTGTTGGATATGTTTGAGCCCTTGACTGTTTTTTATGAACAGGGTTTAACATTTTAGCTTCTTTAGGCTTGTTCTTTTTTTTGTTGTTTACTTTGATCATGAAAGTCACTCAGAGGGTTTGTCAGACTTTTTCGAGAGAATCTGAATCTGTTTATCCCTTGACCAGCACCCATTGAAAACAGACAATCTGCAACAGAGCAGGGACAATTGAATTTAACTTTCATATTTTCCACATTAACAGCATGTAAAGTTGAATAATTCTGGACCTTATTTGTTTGAATTTTGATGCAAGAACCCCAGCTTCTCACATTACTAAATATTTCCAAAGATGAATAAAGTTTTTTTTTTTCCAAAATAAAGAGATGTCCAACTTTGAAAAGTATGTTGATTTATACACTCAGTGCTTGGTTGTGGTTCCTATACCCCAGTTCCTGCTTGAATCCTGCGTGGCATGGAGACCATTATCCCATGGCAGTGCTGAGGTGTTACTGAAACCCAGGTTGCTTTGGTAGCAGCCTTTAGCTAATCTTTTCCAACCACAATTTCCATTCCAGACAACTTTCCACTTATTTGCTTTAAAACAGCACTTTGTGGACTGACGGACACTTCAACTGTGACTGTCTGTGGTTTGCCCTCATTGTGGAAGTAGACAATGATCATCTTCTGTACTAGTTATTTTTTGGCATGAACTTTGAGTAAATCACTACTCAGATATTTTGGGACTTGGAACTTTTTGACCAACACTATCAAAACTGAGAAAGAAACATTCTTATTATGCAATGAGTATAGAGTACATTAATAGCATGTTTTCTCTCTTAAGTAAATAATGGAAATATCCAACTTGTTTATTATTTTTTTAAGATTGAGGGGTGTGGTGGATGAAATAAGCTGCTGTTTACTTTTTTATGTTAGCAACATCCAGCACAATACAACAATGAAAAGTGATGTTGCATGTAGTTTTAAAGGGGCTGTGAGGACAATCTTGAAGAGCCTGTTTTTTATGGGATAAAGGCTCTGTTTCCCATGAGCACTTGCAACAACTTTCTTGAAGATGTGACTCTGACAAAGGCATAAGTTTGTTTCAAGCAAATGAAGAGAGATCAAATGTTAATCCTAACACTACTTTTTTTTTCCAGGACATTTTACAGAATACAGAGCAACCAGGTCATTTATCTATTAACAGTTTCGTAGCGCTGTTCTTTGAAACATGACAACAAGCAAAGTGTAAACTCACTTTGTACCATATTTAGTGGCCGGCTTCTCACATCCCTGTGCTCTGAGGTGTGTCATCATTTCATTGATAGACTCTCAAGTTTAAACAGATCACTGAAGTATAACTGCTGCATTTGTGTTGGAACAAACATTATCACAAACAGCTATGCACATGTCTTCGTCTTTAGCCCTTGCTCTATCATTCTCCTGTTTTCTGTTGTCCAGCTCCAGTGTCTGCCTTCACTTCAAAATCAATCCAAGAAATTACTCTCAGAAGAGAAAAACTCACAAATCCTCCTAAACTTTGTTAGTTGATGTGATGTTATCATAGGGGCTAACTGCTGGAAATCAATCCAGTCCAACCCAACTGGGAAGCTGGAAAATAGCATTCTGACAAAATCTATTTTGGCGCTTATGATCTAATTTTGAAGTTGTGGATTATGATCAGGCATTTATCCAAAAAAGAGACTTTTTCAGGATTGCTTCACAGTCCCTTTAAATAAGGATGTAGAAGATTCACAAAAACAACACAAAATCATCAAACAGATGACAGAGTTTACTTTTACGATCTTTGTTAGAGAGTGGTCAATAAAACAATTGTTATTGCTGTCTAACAACACAGACACAGTCCATATAAGCAAAACCGCTGCTTCTCAAAATGAACTTGTCACATGTCGATTTGTGATCGTGCAAGTTTTAATTTTTTTTTTTTCATTCGTCTTTTTTATGCTGTGTTACACACGCAAGTTAAACAGCTTTGACTCTCACTAAGCACAAACCCTAAATCCTCTATATTTAACTTAGGTAATTTGACTTCTTTCCTGCAAACTGGGCTTCTGATAGCAGAAGACAGTAGGGTTATGAGGGTTTTTGGATGTAAGAGGTGGAGCAACAGAGTTGTTGACTCAGTTGGCCTCACTTTCACATGCTGGGCCTTGGCATTATTCCTGTGCTGCAAACTAGCTGTAAGCAGGAGGGTTTAATGTCTCCTACAGAGCCCAAGCCCATTGTAAGAGATGTCTTGACGCACATTATTCTTGTCAGCCTCCATGCACATAAAAATGAAACTGTCCTGTGTCTGCTTTGGGGTTTTTATGGACCATGCACACCCCTCAGTTAAATTGCATCATGTCTTCTAAAAGTTTGAAGTAACTCACTAAGCATGAGCTTTCGTGTGAATGCTGCCCTCCTTGTGATAAGTCAAACTAAGCTCAAACACTTCATATATATCAAGTTTGGGGGTTCCTGGAGTTAAAACATGTCTAGGGATAAAATAAACATGTGGTACAAGTCAGTGCAGAGCCCAACAGAGTGGGAGAGGAAATTTCGCCAAGCAAAGCAATTTGTCCGGATGTATGCTCAGTGTATTCTGTGCGTCACTCATTCATCGTTCTGTCCAAGTGTCCATATAGCCTTCCTATGAGCTACACGGTGCTTATTTTTTGGCAGAAGTAACTGTACTAAGTATTCAGCATCAATCTTTTTTACTATCAAAGTGATTTGAAATGCTGCATTTTGGCATTTACACATTGATCCTGATCAAGATTGGATTAAATGGTTGAGCCGCCCTAAAACTGAAATCAATCACAGCCTTTGAAAACATTTAAAACACACATTTACATTTTAACCTTTAAGTCTTTTTTTGAACTTTTCCAGATGTAGAATTTGGCTTGAAGGGGGCATTGCTTTGACTTGACAGCAACCTTTTTGAACAAATAATCTGCATAATTCTTGTTTGAAAAACAAATAGTCCTTCAGTTAACACACTTGTTGGCACTGTTCTTCGGTCAAGTGTTGCCAGTAGTGATTCCCGAACATCTCACACATTTATTTTGCCTGTCAGAGTTTGCTGCCGTCGATGATTTATTGTGATGGGGCAATATACTAGTTGACTGTCAGAATTAAGTTATAATGCTGCAACTGTACAATTCATTGAAAGCTTGAACGAAAACAGTCAGGGCATCTTGGTTATTGTTGCTTGGGGTTGACTTTTATTTTGTAATCCTCTATTTTATTGGCCTTGTGTACACAGTCTTCAGGATTGGACCAAAGGACAAATGAGCCATTTATCAACTACTTTTTCTAAAATATTTGATAAAATGAACATTAACATAAGGTTTATTTTTTGTGTCAAGGCATCCTTTTCAATGGTCTTTTTTCCCATAACTGACAGACAGGTTAAAGTTTTTCATGTATAGTTGAACTCTCTTGTTCTGTTTCTTTTTGATGTTAAGTTTCATCATTTTAGTGTTGATTTGTAATTAACTGTATTCTTTTGGTGTTCCAAGAGTAATCCCAGGTTATTGTGTAAACAGTTGTGACATAACCCAACCGTACATGCAATGATCAACACAGGTCACTGCATGATAAAGTAATGTGTATTTCAGAATTTACTCACTCATAGTACTCTGCTGCTGGGGTTATCTTGTACTTGGCGTAAGATGTTCCATTGCCAAGGACAGAACCGTTGATAGCTTTAGGGTCGGTGCAATTTTGACTGTTCCAGCTGTTGCCACATTTGAGCCACGGCAGCTCTCTGGTCATGGAGGAGTACAGGTAGTACAGGGACCAGGCAATGATGACATTGTAGTAGAAGCCGACATACAGCGCTATGACGATCACTGTGTAGCCGACACCTGAGGGACATAGAGAAGTTGTTAAGGAAAGACAGGGTGGTGGTTTTATCTCTCACTATACTGCAGAAGAGTGGTGTCAAAGTGTCTACATATTACATGCAATAGTATCTAATTAATGCTAGTTCCACTTCTTTTTTGATGTAAGGTGTGAGTCTGACGCAGATACTTTTCGTAAACATTCTATTGTAAAAGTGTTGACTTCAACAAGGCTCATGATTTCATGTTTGAATCAGTAACATTAATGAAATCAACAGATCTCATCTCAGAGTTACTTTTCTGTTAGTGCCTATTTGTAAATATACCAGAACAAGATAAGTCTTTGTTATCTTGATCATCGGGGTCTGCATAGCTGTTAGCGTTGGTGCCTTATGGCAAAAAGGTCACTTGAATACAGTGATTACACTTGAATACATACTGTACTTGAATGTAGATGTGAGTGTGCATGTGAGAGGTCGTCTGTAGGTGCATTTCCATTACCCTTGGATATGCGCAAAATTTAAATAGCGCTATAAAAAACTGGTAATGGAAACACCTGAATTTCGAGAAAGCACTAGAATATCGCTAAAAAGTTTTTACGCTTTCATGAGGCGGTTTTTCAGACATTTCGACATTCAAATATATCGCAAAAGCGCAATGGAAACACTTTTTCCGCAATTATACGTCACACAAGGTCACGCACCTAGTCACATGATCACTTCTCTGTGAGTAAACATGGCGCGCTACGTTTGGACAGAGGGGGAGACGGAGACTTTTCTCGCAATTATTTTCGAGAAAAACATAACGGCCATACTAGACGGCAAACAACAGAGGAATGCAGAGTGTTATAAGGAGATAGAAACTGAAATGAGGGCGAAAGGGTTCGACCATCTTCCAGCAGTGAAATCTCGCCGGATGATATTTGACAAGAGTTACGGCGCTCCTGCCTAGAGCCATAGAGAACAACTTTCAGTGGAAACATGTTCAAAGTGCAAATATATTTTTCAAAATTTTAGGAATATTGCTTTTATTTTGCGAAAAACTGTAATGGAAACTCAGCTAATGTCTGTGTGTCAATCCTGTGATTGACTGGCAACCAGTCCAGGGTGTACCCTGCCTCTCACCCACACCGCCAGGGTAGGCTTTGACCACCCACGACCATTAACAGGATAAGCAGTAGAAGATGATTTAATGACTCTTTATCATGGTAGGGTAGGCGTCTCTCTCCATCTACACTGAGGTTTGGAGTAGTTTGACAAATGGTGATGTTGATACCTACTAATACAGAGATAAGCATGTTCACCAGGCCCCAGTGCCTCCCATCATCGTTTTGTGTCTGTGAAGGTTAAGCTGTTTTGCTTCCACTGGAATGTGAAGACCTTACGTGATATCAGAGAAGTCTTAAACCCATCATCCACTCCTCCTCGGCAAGCAGAAACCCAAACACTTTTTATTGCTGAGGCCAATGAAAGCAGCAACCGGTGTCAACTGGACAGTGCACGCAGAAGCACTGATACAAAAGGTACCAAGTAATATGTTAGAAAGAAAAGGTGCAATTGAGATACATGTCTGATAATATTGTCTTGCGTGTCTGCACAAGGAGGCAAAAACTTTATGCAGGTTTAGCTCCACCGTAAAATCACATCACTGGGAAATTAAACCCCAGTGCACGCTGTAGTTTTACAAGTTAACACAACATCAATCTGTCAGTCCAGTTTTACAGTGCACTCAATATGTTCTCTATAATAGCACGTATTTGGTCCAGTTTTATTTGAGATCTCCTGTTTCTCTAGTTAAACTTATTAGTGTGCAGTTGGATGACCTCAAACTGTGCACCACAGCATGCCATGAACATGAGCCTGGTTGTGATGTTTTGAAATCTGCATTTGCTGAAACACAGAGAGGGTAAAAGGCTGATGGTACAAGGGATCAGAAGGTACAAAGAGGTGAAATGGAGAGAGAGTCAGTGAGACAGAGATTCGTTATAAGTGACACTTATGAACTTATGAAGGGGTAAAGGACGAGAAACAAAAGGGCAAGACACCGAAATGAAGCTGAAAAGCATGACAGAGCAGCAAATCACACAGTTTAAGAGGTTAGAGTGAGGCTCAAGTGAACAGATTTTCAAAGAGGGTGTATTTGAGCTCACCTTTAAAAACAGGGCATATTTTCCACACTGTAGCTGCCCCTTCCCTGTTGTACTGGCCCAAGGCAAGTTCCATGTAGAACAATGGCATCCCCGCAATGACCAAGAACAGAATGTAAGGGATCAAAAAGGCACCTGGGAGGAGGAGAAGTAGATTTCATGCATTTTTATAAGGGCATGGCATTACACTCCCTGCTTGTGACACATGTATTACACCTATAGCAGATGATATTGCAGGACAGCTGCTAAGTATGGAAATGAGTGCCAGACAAAATACCAAATTAAGAAGAGGAGAGGAGGAAAAGAAAGTATTGGTGGGGGGTCTTGACATTGTTGGACAAACAACACTATGTGACATACGAGCAGGAACGCTTGCAGCTATTTTCATGCTGGGCCTATCCCACACACATACACACACACACACACACACACACACACACACACACACACACCAACAAGGAAATGACTCTTCATAATTCAATTGTTCTTGACATTGCCCATCACAAATGACACATTATCTACAGTAATGAATACATTTTGCTCTGGGCCATTATGATTGACAGGCTGGTGGTGGAGTCGACCCTTTGTGGCCCCGAATGAGCACAACATGTTGATTTTTAGCACGTGAACTGACTCATGGGTACACACACAGGATAGAGCACACCTTCCAGTGAGTGCCCTGTTGTCATGTGAGTTGAAGATAAAAACATGGCTGCATTTCAAGCAATCCTTTGTACCTTTTTTTCCTAATGTCAGTGCAGCCACAGTATGTTTGTTGTTTTAGAAAACAATTGAAGTCATCAACATGGTCTCATACTCTTGTTTAAACCAAGGCTCAGACACTGAAAGACTCGGGCTTTTCTACTCCTTTTATGAAGGACTGCACACAATCGCCTGTAAATCATCATCCTGCACTTCATATGAAAGATGCTGGAAATAATCATGAAACCATTAATGGTAACATTGTTGGACAGTTTTGGAACTTAGATGGATGTTTACATGTGCATGGCTTGATTAAAGGAGACATTTTCTGCACTATATCAGCTAAACTTAAACTTTGGAAAGTGCAAATGACTGTAAAATAATTTATTTAGAGAGGTTCTCCATTCTTTTAACCATTTGAAAGAGGAGAAAAAGTAAATGTCATCACAGATACTTTATGTTAGTGAGCTGACAATCTCTCTTTGGCACTTTCAGTTTTACTCATTTTACATACTGCTGAGGTTTTGTGCATGGACCTCTAGAATTTCACAAGGATTAAAAGTATTTGATGTTTCACACAGTTAAAATTTCCTTGAAAATGCCTGAAAGAAATAAAGTATGTCAGAAAATGAAATGCACTTTCCCATTAATGCACATGGGACTATCAAAAAGATGATTAACAGAAAGCAAAGTGCTGAATGTCTTTTTTAGAATAATAATCTTTATAATCTTTAGAATAGAATAACAGATGAGACTTGAAACCTGCAAGTCTTATCTGCAATATTAGAGCTGCAGTGGTTGTAAAACCTGTCTGGCACATAAACCCTCATTGAAAGATACTTAGTACATAAATCAAACAAACTGAGGATCAATTTTAGATTTGTTGCGGTACCTTGAAGTATCCTCACCTATGTGACGTCTTGTGTATTTATTCAGATGTTACTTAGAGGATTCACAACCTGTCCATGGCGCCAGCTGAGACAGCCTGAAGCTTCTAAATTCTTAAGCATCTATTGTATACCTGCACCACAGATGTTATAGACTTTACTCACCCCCTCCATTTTTGTAGCACAAGTAAGGGAATCTCCAAACATTGGCCAGGTCCACTGCAAAGCCAATCACTGACAGGAGAAAGTCTATTTTCTTGCCCCAAGTTTCTCGTCCGTCGTCGGATCCAGGCGGACCTCCGTGGTGGCCAGGGGTCGGAATGATAGAGGAACTGGTGTACTGAACGCCATTCTGGTCCTTCACCAGTATCAGTTCTACCTCTTTTTTCTCCACATTGCACTGTTTCAGCGGGGCCACCGACGAGAGCTTGTGTTCTGGTAGAACCTGGATATTCATCTTCTCTGTGGTGTTTACGAAGCCCACGCTGGCCCGGTGCTCTCACGGCCCCCTGCGGGTTCTGGCGGAGCTGCTGGTTTGAGTCGGTGCGCTTGGATAGGGACGCCAATCCCGCGGACAAAAACCGGACAAGCAAGTGTTCTCCACCGAAACTACAGCTGGCACCTCCGCGTACATGGGCTGCAGAGGAGGGAAAAGAAACACAATTTGGAGAGGTTTGGTATTAGTGCGTAAAGTTTCAGTCCAGTTACGCACAACGAGAAATACAGGTTACGGCTACCAGGGGAAAGGGTGACATTATTCATCCTATAAAACAAGACCTAATGCCCGTGTCCTACCCTTACGAGCACAGCTGTAAGAGAAAACAGTGTTGCAGTAGTTAGAAGCGCTGCCGGAGCAGGCATCAAAGTGAAAGACGCTTCCCCTCTGCGTCACCGCGCGCACTGAGCGCGCCGTGTGATAGACCGTTTACTCAATCAAACAATTACCTTAAACATTACTCGTAATCATAGTGAAGAAGATTAATGGTTATTTTAATATATAACCGCTACAAAAGAAATGCTCAGGTCAACGACTCAAAGACTGTCCCCCCGTACTTGGAAATGCTACGGACACCTCGCCATGACCCGATGCTGCTGTTGTCCAGATGCATCTGAGGGAAGACTGCCCATTCTGAAGGAACTATAAGACTCGCCTTCTTCAGCACAAACGATAAAAAATGCGAGCTCTTAAATCGGTTTCCTCTCTCTCTTCCACGTGATATTTTATAATTGAACACTTTCTCTCTAGTTTGATGTCAACTTGGCATGATGTTTTTATCTTTCATTTTTCATTTTACTTATTTAGTTTTTTGCTGAGCTCAAGTTCCCATTAGCTGGAGAGTATTTGACTTGTCAGATACAGAACCTCTGGATGTGTTCTTTCAGATCTTTCATTGGCACATAAATATGTCTGGTTATTTTTATTTCATTTAAAAAAAAATTAAAACAAAGTGTTATGTTCTGTTTAGAAACTTTCAAGTGTAAAGCAACTGAATTTTTCCCCCTTTCAGGAGTAGTTTACACACTCTGATTTTGTCTTTACTTTCCAGACTGACTTATTTAGTCGACATAGGACCTACTTTGAGCTCCATAGAAGCGTTCTCATTTCACAGACAAGAAAACTTTTTAATGTTTGTATGTAGACTGAATCTGTTTCTTCTCTGTACCAAACAGATTTAATTACAGTTTTCTAAGAAGCCATAAAAGCATTGTGTTCTATTTGTAATTCAATTGTATAGCGGTTTTTGCCAGTGGCAATGATTTCTATTAGATATGGTTGATCAGTTCATCCCATTAGAGTCAATGAATGTCCTCTTTGCTCCCCAGAGCTTGTTTTATAAAAGCCTAATAGGGCTGGTTTTGGGCATTTTGTCTTTGATGATTGAATAACTGCAGTGATGGTAAAGCAAAGGAACAGGTAACAAGAAAGGATAATGTGTTATTACTGTTAGTCTCTGGAACGACTTCTATTCTTTTGCACTTTGGTTTGTATTTTCAGGTATCTGTAGCCAAGAATGGCAAAGCATTGTGTTGACATCATGGTTGTGTATTACTGAGATTGTATTTGTGTGTTATAGAATAGCTGCGTGAAAAAGTGACTAATAAGAGGGGCCTCAGCAGAGATAGGGTAGGTAACACTTTTAGGGGAGAGAATAAGCGTTCTTAAATTATCCTGAATCGGGTCAATCATTGTGTTTATTTTTTATTTTTCCTTTCAAGATGTAGAAGAGTGCTCCAGGCAAAATGATATCATTCTCCACCTTTTACCTCAATCATTCTGGCTCCCTGCAAACATTTCTTGAGACCTCTCTTTCCTCCTCAGAGTCCAGGGGCTTCGATGCTGACCTTAACATTAGAAGCTAATGAAACACGACTCAGCAGTCACAGTTTGACCCTCTCGATTTAACCCTTGCATTTAGTTATGGTCACGGCAAAGATCTCTTTCTCTCTCTCTCTAATTTGTCAGACTTGCACCATTTACTACCAACACCACTAAATCTGTAATCCTCCATATGCGCACAGTATCACAACCTTTCACCCACCTTCTCTGTGTGTTTGTGTGACCTCACAGTTTCCATCTGAGTAAAGCCATCTAACTCTGCCATTAGTGTCAACCCTACATCATAACAAGCTCCTTTATTGCATGCTTTGCGATGCAGTTGCTACTTTGTGGATTACACTGCAAACGTGTGACCCAGGATTCAGGGAATCTTAAGTGCTCTCCTTTAAATTAGTGACAGCTCCACATCTTTTCTCTCACAAGTAGAAATAGTCTGTTTTGTCATTTATTTGACCAAAAACTGCAGGTCCATTGGCCACGTTCTAATCAGGTCATGGTGTTAGCACTGAGTGGGTCTTTTTTTGTTCTGCTCGCCATTAAAAGTTTAAATCTCTCCCAGCCTCACAAAAGGAGGAGTGTCATTAAGCTTTGCTCTCTGGGCTTTACAAGTATCTGCAAAGATTTAAACCCTTCAGCAATGTTAAGTCTTATTCCCTACATGTTGTCTACATTCAGTGAGCAGAAATAGCTCTGTGGCTCAACCCAGCAGTAGAGGACTTTTCAGAGTTTCACAGCACATCTGGGAAATGTAGTGTACCAACAGAAAGTGCAGGCCTTTAATATTAGCTCCTCTGCAGCACCTCATCTCATGCTTTAGCCAACACCTAATCTCCAGCACAAACCTGTAAAAACGTGATGCCATTGTCCTTGAACTGCTTACAATAATAACCAGTTATTTTTGCAGTCTCCTTCATCTTTGTATCAAAGACGCTATCTTTTAGCTGGTCACACCCCTTCAATTCCAGAGTGACCGGTGAATGAAGAACACAATGGGGGGTACACAGAAGTGGAGTTTGAATGGTGGGTAGTGATTAGGGGTACAAAAAGGGGATTGGTTTGATTTCTGTTTGAGCTGTAAAAGTCCTTCACTGTCCTTGACAAAAAGTTTTTGATGGAGGTTAGAACAAGGCTTAGCTGTCTCTTAACTGTAGTGGTATTTTTAATCCAATAATGGCATTTCTCTTTTTGTCTTGATTTTTTTCATAAAGCATGGAGAAGCATAGACACAAACACTACAGCTACTCTACGTTTTCCTCCAAGAAATATAACAAAGAGAAGCACGAGTCCCAGTGACTTGCATTTTTTTGCCCCCAGTCTAAAAGAAGAAGCTTAGTTTTGGTTTAAGAATACAAAAAGCCTACACCTCTTTGAACAGTCTCACTGACAAATAATAGTCTGTCTTTCAAATCCTCACTTTGACCCTTCCAAGAATGTTTCACAGGACAGTTGTTGCCCACAAAAAACCCTCCCCTGGAATTAAATCAAACGCAGTGATGTGAAAACGCCCAAAATACAGAAGAAGGAAACCAACCTGTGGTGCACACACGGGGATTCGACTGCTGTTGGTTTATACGTTTCTCTAAAATCTTGCCCTCACCAGGACCTTAACGGTTTCTGTAAACCATCACACAGGAAATGAAGAACAATCACTTTCCTGAGAGAATAATAGCAGAGAAAAATCAACAAGGTGTCATCTGGTGCGGTAAGGAAACACAACAATGAGGTTTGGAGGAACTCCCTGAGAAGCTGGAGGAGACAGCTTGCCAGGCCCAAGCCAGCAGGAGTCAAGGGTAGTGCAAGATGTGTCCGTTTGTGGGTGTGTGATCATGGATGTGTAAAAATCCACACTTCTTGCATCCACTTCACAGCTAAATAACCATTTTACACAAAGCAGCTGGACTGAAGCCATATCTGCCCAGAACAGCAGATAAAATATAGACGGTTCTTCTTCACAAAACTCAGGTGCCAAGCATCTTTGAAGTCAAAGTAGACTTCAGAAATATTTACTAAAATGTGTTTTAAGGGAAATCTGTTCGGTGACGTCTAAGCTTCCTGTGTTTGAACATTTTGGCTAAAATAAGCACAAGATGGATATAGATTTACTGTTTAAGTTCTTGTTTGGAAGTTCTTGTTTAGAGTCGCTCTCTTACCTATAAGCTAATCAGAACTCATGTTGCTCTGAATGTTTAGGCCGTACATCCATTTTCGTCATGCAGGACAAAGGAAGGGTCGCCAGAGTGTATACACACCCAGGTATCCTGTTGTTTCAAGCAGGAAAAACTATTCTATAGGTGCATTGAGCTAAAATAGCACTGAATTCTGCCTCTTGCATAACATTTTCGAAATATGCATTTCCTAAGGCAAGAAAACAAACTATCTGTTCACTTCTGATTGATTACTTTCCATCTGTTTTGGTACCTCCACTGTAATGTGTTTCAAGGGCTTTAAAAATGGTTTCAGCATTTCAAAGGGAAACAAACAAACTCAAATTGAATGAGGAATTTTTTGGGATAAAGTAGTGTTCCCCACTCTAAGTTGAAGGCATAATTACTGTAGACTATAATAGGTGCAACACCCAAAAAAGTTCACCAATAACCAGGCCAACAGGTGGAGTGAAAGCTAGCTGGGACTCATCTTTATTTTGCCTGAGAAAGTCAGTCTTCCTGGTTAAACTAAGGCAGTCTGTGTGTGTCACGCTAATTTAAAAACAAGGCCTGTCACTTCTGACCTTTCCTTCCAGCCTGGCACGGTGAGCCCCTCATCCATACGAGGCCTATGTCCAGCTAAGGTCCACAAACACAGGGTGCTCACTCACTCAGGTCCTGAGGACACAAAATCCGATTAGCAGCACGTATCTTCCGCAATCTACTGCGACAGGATCAGCCCGCAGGCAGACCTGAAATGGATACAGCAATATACAACAGCCATGCAGAGTATAGCGGGAGGATGGAGCTGTGTGGGACCAGAGAGGAGAGTCAGGGCTGTGGATGTAGATGGAGTCACACTGCAAGCATGGAAACAATGTGATTTAATTGATTTCATGCCGTCTCATCAATTTTGATTAAAATGAAATGAGCCTCTGTACGTTTGAAAAGGTTAAAACAAATTGAAGGTGGAAATAACAGCTGGTAATCACAGTTTGTCTAACAGCGGGCATTTAATGAAGCGACCTGCTCTCTATCATTCATTTCAGTCCCCTCTGTGCATAAAGAGCCAGCTATTCAGCGTGTGAGTGTTAGTGGTGTTTGAGCACATCTGCCTAAGCTGTTTCGAGTGAAGCTTCTCATAGTTTTGCTTAACAAATGAAATGAGCAGAGAAAGTAGAAACAAAGACAAACATTCACAATTATTATCTGATTTAAGTAACAAATATGAAAAATCATTCACCCTAAAAGTCTAATTTTATCTGTGTTATTTAGAAAAAGACTAAATAATGGAAAAAAAAACTTCGAGATTTTCATAAAGCAATAATGAAACAGTGTATTTCAACCATTCCTGCCTTAAAGATTAAGCCAGCAATTGCTGTGCTGGGTTCAAAACAGTGATGTGCCTTGAAAATTTTTCTTTATTCATTTTTTCCCTTAATTCTGTCCTTTAAGAACAAATAAATCACATAAGAACTAAAGTAACATGAATAGTTCTTATGTAATTCATAGCATCCATCTAAATGATTGAATTCACATTTTTACATATCTTTATTATGAAAATATGACATAACGGATGATTTAAGCATTTTAACCCCAAGATATACGACCAGAATATGCCATAAAATGATAAATAGGTCGTTAAATCCTCAGATGCAGGACCCCACTGTAATACAAGACACGTGTGTATTTTCTCAACTTTTGACCTCAATTCTGTGCAGCTCAAATTTTATTACAAAGAAAAGGCCAAAATGACAAAAGGTCTAAAATTTGATTTGATTCTAACAAGCAACATGAAGTCACACTCACATAATTGAAATGTAAAAGGTTACTGCTGCCCTCTGGTGGGGAGTTTGGGAATGAGAGTTACAACCAGTGGCCTCGTTCTACAAACATCCATGAAAGTTGTTGCTAATTTGCATACTGGTGAATCTATTAAGACAGCACAGAGTGAAATTTGTATTCTTGTTTTATTTTACAAAGCAAATTTTGCAGTGTTAACAAAAAAAAGAAAAAAATCACATAATTGCAATGCACATGGCAAAGTAATAACAGTGCTGCTTGTTAATCTGAAAGCATACCCCGCTGGAATATACTGAAGCAGCACTGTTGGCTTTTTGCTCACAAATTGCCCTATTTTCTGTGGTTCATTTGCTTTAGTAAACTTAAAACTGTGCAGACGTGTTGCTGAGACAGCAACAACAGTCTTCAGTAGAAATGCAAATAGATACACATGCAAAGCAAACCTCTGGCTAATTATACAGCCGTCTTACAAGGTCTGAGTCCCTGAGCGCTGGAAAAAGTGTAATGCACAGCATGTATGCTCTTCGTAGACATAGTTTTGATACAGAACATCTGTGGGTTGCCAGATAGGAAAGATCTTTATAAAGCTTGCTGTACACTAATTAACTGTACCACAGAAGCACAAGGACTGTTTGCTTATATTTAAAAAGGTGTTGGTTTGGCATTTTTCACTCACTTACAGAGGACTACAAAGACAAAAGAGAGGAACACAAAGCTAAGTTCATCCCAGTCAAAGCAGGGGTAGACTCAGGGCACAGAAAACGATGAAGCCAAGGCAGAAACACGGTGAGGCAGTTTACAATGATGTGGATAAAATATTGGAATATATCATAAAACACTGTCACTAACATTTGAAATCTAATATTCCAGGGTTTGTACAGTTAAAACACTGATGTGAGTTCTGATATACTTTTATCATATGATTAACTTTTCATTTACTTCTTTTCTGTTGACAAAACACACAATCAAAAGGATTTCAGGATTTATAAAAAATCATCTTTTGTGCAGTAGCTTGGGGAAGATATTCTTTAAAATCTCTATAAGGCACTAACATTGAATGGTAGCACTCTAAAAACCTTCTATAAAAAGACAAGCTTATGACCTTCAGTATGGCTCCTCTGTAGTAAGTGACCTCAATTTTCTAAAAGTGGTGGGAGGGCTTAGGACAACTGTGTATTTTCCTTGTCAGTGCAGTCAATTCAGAGGTCTGTTTCTCA
Source organism: Thalassoma bifasciatum (assembly GCA_008086565.1). Lineage (NCBI taxonomy): Eukaryota > Metazoa > Chordata > Actinopteri > Labriformes > Labridae > Thalassoma > Thalassoma bifasciatum. The sequence continues at coordinate 517,911 of RPOG01000056.1, forward strand.
TTGAAGTCAGACAGATTTCTCAGTCATCCTTTTTGTCAGAGGTGCTGCTGTCTTCCTGGTTTTCCTCTGATCTGGCTTGACCAGACAACTGGAGATCACCTGGACAGGCCTCCTGGATTGCTTGGTATCTCTGAAGCTCCAGGTATGTTGTGAAGAGCTTCGCATACTCTGGATGTGTTGTGGCAAAGGCTTGAAATTCATCTTTGCAACAAACAAAAAAAGTAGTAGTTGAGGTGAAGAGAGGTCACGTTTTCACTGGTGAGAAAAAATGCCCAAATTTATAGTAGCTTGGTATTTGATATTTGTACTCACTGAAGGTGATGAAACCAGAGCCGTCTGCATCGATCTCCTTGAAAAGCTTTGTCATGTTTAGATCCGATACACCCAGAGCTGAGCGCAGCAGGGCAGTAAACTCCTCTCGAGTGATTTTCTCATCTTCATCTGTATCAAAAAGCTGCATGAGAGAACAAAGAAACAGGAACATGTACAGTTCACTCACAGTTGTATGTCAAAAAAAGGAAGATAAAATTAAGTTTATACGCATAAAAAGGAGAAATTGGTTAAGGCTCCAGTGGATAAAACTACTTTTTTGTAATAATAAATCAAAGACAAACTGTTAGTGTAAAATCACATTTGTCCTTATGGCCGGCAAAATGACTCCATGTTTTCCACAACAGACACACATTGTTAACTTGACATGATCCAAGCCCCGCTGAGGGCCAGCTCTGTTCCTCCTACAGCACTGCTGCTCTCTGTATGCAGAGCTCTACTATCAAATAAAGGCCGGGTTATTTAGCTTAGGGTAAGTGTTTTTATTGCAAACTGCTTATTTTCATTGTGATTATATTTTTTTCCCAGAAAATGCAATACGTTATGAAAGACAGCACAATGCATGTTTCCAATGTGCCAAAAAGATTTTAGACAATTTTACTTTTAAATGGATATCAGTTGATCCTTTTCACACCTCTATTTGCATTTAGTGCACTGTCATATCAGATGCACAGCAATGTGTCTCTCTCATACCTTAAAAGCCATTTGAAGTACGTCTTCAGTGTTTGCTGGTCGGCACAAGATGTTCACACCAATAACGTACTCTCTGAAGTCTATAGTGCCATCTCCGTTCTAGACAGGGTCAAAGAGGCAGCAGTTGAAACAGGGCTAAAAGCATTGCATCATAAGAGATAAGTCTTTATTCTATCATGTCTACACTGCATGAAGCGTGGCGTTTTTAACCAAAAAACTTATTTAAACTAATGGTAATTCTTTACTAGAAACTAAGATATGGCCCACATAGTCAGAGGAAGAAAGATTTCTCTGTGAATTAGATGTTTCAGGCTGTTGTATGCTTTCAGTCGTCCCCTCTAACATGAACCTCTGGCTCCCATAACAGAGAAGGGGGCTAGATCTCTTCATCATAGTCTTTGCCAAGTTTAACCACTCTGAACATGCCCCACTGAGTCCTACCAAATACATTTTTTTAAATAGTACACCAGATGTGTAATGAATCACACCACTTCAGGAATTATCTACTGATTTGTTGACACTGTGCTAATATAACTCAGCTGTCATTCAGTGGCTGAAGTTGTTCTGTTTCTGGGTAGTGTTTGTATGTTAAATAAGTGTCTCACTCTGTCAAATAGTGCAAAGAGCTCCTCAAGAGCCGGGCTGATGGGGAGCTTCAGGAATCTGGCAAATTCCTCGATAGTGATCCTTCCTCCGTTACATGAGCTGGCCATGCCTGCAAAGCTCTCTAGCTCCTTCCTCACATTGTCCCACTTCAAACTGAGGGAACAGGACATACGGATCCATGTTGAATTGACCTACCAGGGTCATCTTTGCCATTGTCATGTAGAAACTAAGTAAAATGCGCTTACTTGAGTTTACGGCTGATTTTGGTGAACTCCACCAGGCCTGCTTCCATGGGCAGGGTTAGCTCACCAGCAGAAATCATCAGGCGGCAGTCTTCATAGGTGTGATCTGTTACTGGAACACCCAAAGCCCTGAAAGCGGAAAGTTTGGAGAAACAGAACACAGTTAATTTGCTTAGGGCGATTGTACAAAGCTGGACAAAGGCTTGTGAGTTTAACTAAAAGAAAGCAAACTATTGGCAAAAATAACTTTTGCCATCACAATAAAATCAACAATCTTTATCACTGATGTAGTTCTGTCATTGACTTACTCTCCATATGATAAATGTATTTCTCAAATATTTATAAATGCCAAAAGCAGACCAAAATAACGGTTGGCTGATATACAGGCCAATTTTGCTGATACCTGGGTGGGTTTGTCGATTTATTTTTCTCTAGCATCATTTACAGACTGGCATCCACATGTTGCTTAGAGACACAAGTCTACTGGCAATACATGTCTTGCTCCTCCCCTGCTTACCGGGGATCTTGTTTTAGAATTAAATATTATGCAATGAATGTTTCTTATCTCAAAATTGAGACCCGTAACGTTTGTTGTTGTTGTGTCATTTTTATTGTGTAATTCGAAAGAAGCAGTATCAGCCCCAAATATAGACCTAAGAAAGTCTGCAGCCTGCAGCACTCATTTGCTTAGGGTGATTGAAAAAAATCGGTATTGGCAACGACCTTAAAAAAATCATATTGATCAAGTACTTCACTTCACTTTTTCTCTTTCTTGCTACATTCAAATGAAGATTTGATAAATGCACCTTAGAGTTAGATAAACACCTACCGGGCCATGGTGTCTCGTACTCTACTTGCAAACAGAGCAGCAGTTTTCTTTTCCTCCTCTGTGGGGATATGTGGTGGTAAGAACTGAAAAAAAAGAGAAAGCAACACAAAGGTCTCAAGTTTAGTCGTCAGAATTGCACTATACTACTATTGAGGCTGAAATAATAAGTTCTAATTTCATTAATGATGAAAAACAGAGCTATTTAAGCATTTATTTATAATCTTAAGACAAAATGTGAATGACATCTACAAGAATAAAACAAAACATGTTAGTATTTACACTTAGTGGTTTCACTTACCTCTATCTCGACTGTGGTATACAGCTGGCTCAGAGTCAAAAGCAGCAGTGTCCTCCTACATTAAAAAAAAAAACATATGCCGAACAATCAGTTACATATATTGATTCAACAATTCAAAGTAACACCAAGCAGTATGTTGCTGTTTTCTGTTTTAACCTTTTTTATTATCAGATTAAAAGAGGCAGCAATGTCCCTCAAACAAGCTCACTGTTATTGAAACATGAGACACCTGTCAATATAAATAACAGCTTAAAGCATACTTACGAGCTGAAACCCTGCCAAGTCCAAGACACTGTGTCCTAGAGGAGAAATTGAATGTATAGATCTTAATTTTACAATAACAAAGTAGTATAGAACAAGGGGTTACATTTTATCGCTCTTTCTGCCTTCACCTATAATTGTTTTTTGTCTCAGTGTGCAGCCTGTTCTCTGGTGATGACGTCTGCTTTCAAAAATACAGTAGAAAATTACGGTCGTATTAAACACTCACCAGTTTGTTGGGATACCTCATAAGCACAGGCTGCACAGGGACCCCTGGGATGAAGGCACCTGAAGGGTGGGGACACCAGAAAACAACAACAATAAATGTTCACTGTTTTTCATCACAGTTTCTATTTTCCACTTTAGATACACAGCAGAGGAAATCAAGACTAAATTATTTTTAAACCAGTTGCACAGCTCACCTTGTTTAAAAGTGATGAGACAGGAACGGTTTGTACATGTTCCTTCTGGAAATATCAGGACCTGAGGATCAAAGTCTGGTCATTTTATAAAAGTTACACTCTGCTTTTGTATCAACAAGTGCTTCTAATGCACACAGCATGATAATGGTTACAAAGTTAGGTAATCTGACATTTATTCACATGAAATGAGCACTTTATCTCATTCTTTGACAGGGGCAAGCAATAAACTCTGTACACTGTTATTTTATCAAATGTGATGGGAACAGTGAAACCAAGCTAGCATCCTGAGAAAGAGAGGGTGCTACTGGAGTTTATTGTTGTTGTTGTTGTTGGGACACACCTGTGGCCAGCTGCCCCCTGATTTTGCTCTGCTGTCAATCTCTTGGATTGTGTTTTTCCTGGAGTCCGGGTCCTTTCTGGACACAAGCACTGGCTGAAGACAACGTACAAATCCTGCAGAGAGGAAAAAAATCTCATCATTTTTACTTCATGTTTTCCTCAAATCAATCTCAGTCAATTTCTTAGGTTTGATAACAGTAAGTCACCTAACAAAGCAGCTCTCCAGACTGTTATAGAACAATTTTCAGATGAAAAACTCAGTGGGTTCACGGTATCAAAAATAAACTAAATAAAAAAAAAAGAAAAACATATTTCACACCTTGATGTGTCTCCACAAGTACACACACGCATTTAACACTCGAGGCTGAGTGATCAGAAAAACACACCTAGACAAATAACCCCAAATCGACGCAACAGAACTAAAAAAAAAAAAAACACTTACTGCCGAAGATGGGTGTAGCCAAGTTCTCCACACGAGAGACCGTCGAGGGCAGACCAGCAACAATGCACACTATCCCATCAAAAAAGGTGGAGTGTGGAGCCACAGCCAGGATGGGGGCCTCACTGCTGCTGACCTGCTTACCCTTGACCACAACTGTGAAGCCCATGCAAAAGTAGTAAGCTCTTCCCAAGGCAGCCATCACCCTCCGACACATGAACCTGCAGATAACCAAAAGGTTAAAAAGTGCAGATTAATAAAAATTGATTATTTATCAAACAGGAAAAAAGTAAGTGAAGCTAAAAATTTGTCCCTTAAAACCAGTGAAGAGTCTGAAATGCTTGATTTGAAAAATATGTTTATTACAAATAGGCTAATAAATTTTTATTAGCCTTTCATTAACTTAACATCCAGTGTTTCTTCCTTATAAGGTGCAAAAGTCAAGTGTTGTAGAAACAGGAAGAGTTGCGCCATTTGCTCACCACTTCTAGCCTCCTTAAAGCTGCAAACAAGCTATTCTTTATCAATTACTTCCTCATTTGTCATGAAAAAAGCAGGAAGTCAAAGTATAGCCTGAAGATAGAAATGTCATGATAAGATGAGAGCAATTAAGTGCTAGATACGAAGTTCTGCGAAACCCCCTTCCTTTCTGACACCAGGGTGTGAATGAACAAAGTGTGACATCTTAACTGAGAAAAGCCTGTTACAAATACTGTGAGAGCAGCAAGAGGGCTGAAAGCAGTGTGTGGTTCAAAGTTTGTTGTTAGTTCTCAATGAGATCTATGATGCTCTAACTCAATTATTACCATAATATAAACAGTACAAACTCCTGAACAGATGCTGATTAAAACATGATTTTCTTAATTTTTAGTCTACTGATGTGTCTATGTTGAAAGGATCTGGACCTGTTTGCATCAAATCTGTGAACAGGAGAACTCTTAAGTTTAAATGCAGCACTCTCGCTGGTGCAACAACTAGATTCTTTGCTTTCCAAGTTTCAATGCACAAGTTATGCTGTGAGTACACACAATGTCCACTTGCATGACAAATTGTGTTCACTTCTATTATTATCAAGATGAACAATAGGGGATGAAAAATTGGTTTGCCCATTTTTCAAGTGATAAATCACATTATATTTCTTTTTTTAGGGCTGTGACTCTTTCCTTGTTCTGAGAATTGTGATAATGTAATGGGTGTGGTGCAGATATGATCAACAGAGAGATGATTTGGCAGCAGTGCAAGCCTCTGCACATTCTTCAAGTTATGTCAGGAACTATTATTTTGAGGATGTGCTTTCTTTGCTTTGTCAAACTGTCCAATTTGAGGAACCAGGAAACTGCTGCTTCTCTGTGTGCTTTCGAAAAACTCAATCATAGACAGAGAGTCTTCATATTCTTATTCAGTTTTGATGCATCCTATCCTCCATTGCTGTCTACAGTTAATGAATTGGTTAGCTCCCCTGATGTTTCAAATGAATGTATGCTTTGTGAGGGTGAAAGCATGTAAAAAAAAAAAAAAAAAAATGTCACTGCCATGGGGATGGGATCTGGTTGTTAGATGAAAACTGGTGTTTGCATGATTACCGTCTCCACCCTGTCATTGGCTCCACTGCTCCTTTCAGAGGGTACTTGAAGGTTATGATAACTGATACTGGCCATGTCACCATGAGAACCAGAGACAGGAGGATTGCTCGAATAGGGACCAGGAAAATTCCCAGAAGGACGCACTGCATGGAGAGGAAGCACACACATAAACACACATCAGAAACAGGCCTGTGCACCATGAAGGGAAGTCTGCTGTCAGAGTAAACTACACCCTTTAGAAGAAATATGCACGACTTAGGAAATCCACATCACCGGGAGGCTTTCTAGAGAGCACACAACGGGTTTCATTGTTTGGTTGCACATAACGCAGCCGTGCAAGCCGATTGTGAAAGCCTCGGTGCAGGAGATTATAGGCCGTGGTTTCACAGTCGCAGCAGTCTGTGTGTGTAATCTCAAATCAGGTCTAGCACTGACTGCGTGTGAGCCCTGCTGCTGCTCAAAGCAACGACCGTTAACATCATCCCTTAAAAGCTCGCCTTCACATGACCACTGCAGCCCAGAGGACATACTCACTTTGATTATAGCTGCTTTGGTGAGTGTGGTGTCTTGAACAAACGGGTTGATGACCGCAGGCAGCAGCAGGGATTGTTGCCTCGGCAGGCTGAACACTCGCTGTGGCGGCATGGCAGTCCAGTGAAAGAGCAAACGGGGCAATTATCAGGTCGAGACACTATTATGTTATCATCATCTCACTTCCTCAACAGGATCCCTGATCTGTCATTACGGTCACCCATACCCGACGATGTAACGAGCGGCCGCGGACTCAAGCGAGCAGTTCCGGGGACTGGTCTTAAGCTCCGCCCACAGGGTTCAGACCACCGTGTGATTACAAAACCTGCAGGTGGATACAGCAACTGTGGACGGAAAAACCTGGTTTTAAACGTTTCTAGGATAGGAACTTGTGAACATTTTATACGCACATTGTATGAATAATGTTAAATATGATGACTAAAAATGCTTAAATGTGGCTGCCAGTGGTCATTTATGCATGCCTATGTGTGGATATTATGCAAATGTTTCATCGACGTTGTGAAATACTGGCAGCTTTGCACAAGCATCCGAAGCACAATAAAATTCAGGAGATGACGGTATTGAATTATATACAAGCTCTCATAAATGTCCACAAGATGGCGCAGTTTCCTTTAAAATCCGAATTTCTTTCTGCCCTGAAAGAAGATCTGTTTTTGGTTTTTCAGCAGCAGAAGGAACTGTTCTCTTAAGGAAGCACAGTAATAAACACATCCAAGGTGACTTTACAGTCCTAAAAAGTGTATTATTTATTTATTTATTTATTTTTTGCTTAATACCCCCACCTCTCTGTCCTGAAGTGTTGGTCTTATTTCAATCACAAAGTATTTACAATTATAACAAATAATAAAAACATGGATAAATAGAAAATAATTATATCCGTATTCAGTTTTTCTTACTGATACAAATAATTTACCGTGTAGAGACAGAAAGTCCTCATTGTCCCTTTAACTAGTTTTTATAAGTGATCTTGAAAAAGTCTATTCTCCAGATGCCCGATCATAATTCACAATTTAAAATGAGACTATCAGCACCAAAGTAGGTTATTTCTAAAGCTAATTCCTAGTTTCTCGATCAGGTCAGACTGGATCAGAGTGATTTATGACAAATTGAAGTCTCTATGAAGTTTAGCAGTACTCTGAGAGATCTGTGTTTTCTTCGGCTTTTTTTTTTTCTTGGATTTATTTATTTAGTGGTAAAAGTGCCTGACTTATCTGTCTGATAGGAAGGGGACAGAAGAAAACTGAACAGGAGAGTGACGGAGCACAGGCAAAACTGTTTGTGTCAATGTTTGTTCCAACCCACGAACAACAGTTTAACTGCAGTGATCTGGTCAAACTTGAGAGTCTGTAAACAATAAAGAGCCAGGTTACATTAGCTCTGCTTGGTAGATGAGCACTGGCCAGGATTCACCAACGGTATGTTACAGATACGTCTCAGAGCACCAGGCTGTGAGTGGTGCCAAACGTAGCTGGCTTCTAAATTACAGTGCAAACTTATAAAGTTTCCTTGTTGTCATATTTCAAACAAGTGATGCAGTGATTTGCTAACTCAAGAAGGGTCAGTAATGTGAAACCATCTTCTGCCACTGGTATTTAACTACAGGATCCAGATCAGTCACAAATCAACATTAAATTTATCATCTTTATTGATGACAGTAACAAAGTGCTCAAGCATTAAAAACAACACAAAATACAATATCTGTATTGTTAGAATCCAAGAGAGAAAATAGAGTATATAAAAAAGCTATTCAAACAATACTACTGTGGTACTCTTGCCATGACTCCATCATGAAGCAAACCAATAAAGCCTTTAGAGGCAACCTGTGCCTTAAATCGTTCCGTACCAAATGTGAAGGGAAACACAACGTGGAGCAGCCAGGAAAATAATGTGGTCTCCATATTGAGCAGTTCCCTCGTAGTCTATAGTCCTAAACAAATAAAGAATAACAAGTGCCTGCAAGTACTACTTTCTGACATCCACAAAAACAGGAATATAAAAAGTTTACATAAAGGACTATATGCAAAAAGCAATCTCTAAAGCACCATTTTCGGTCAAATACATTGTGCAAATTCATTTTTTCAAATGTATTGCACAACAATAAGAATATTAATTCAAAGTGATACATTTATAAAAATGCACTTAGTAAAATGGACATAATAAAGTCATTCCAAGCCAGCATGATTTTTCCAATGTGGCTTAAAACAGCCTTTCAAAATAAAATGTGCATAAAACGGCAATATCTCACAGCTCAGTATAGCACTGCTTTTAATGCAGCGTCGACATACCTGATGTCTGAGTTATTAAAAAAAAAAATAAAAAAATACAGGACCAAAAAAAATAATTAAAAAAAATCAACGTTAAACGGGGCAAACATATTGTAGTAAATCTGCATTAGCCTAAAAAACACAATGTCAATATCACATTGTAAAATAGCAAATATCCAGTTGCCTATGTTCAGCCTGTGTATAAGGTCCCGAGGTGCCTTTCTACAAAGCTGGAGGCAGGGTATACAGGCTGACAGGGACATGTCTCCCACAGAAGTGTGCAGAGTTGCCAGGAAGAAACCTTCAATTGTGTTTGGTACTATGGCAATGTCCTCGTGAGGCCGGATGTGATTGCAGGAGAAAAGCCTGTTGTTGTGAGACATTATGAAAAAGCTCAACAACCCAGCCAGTCCTTTGTGATTTCACCCAACTTGACAATCTTCAAGCTGCTGTCTTCCAGTTTGAAATAGTGGTTACCCTTGAAGAAGTAGCTGTAATCTGTAAGAGACAAGCAAAACGCAATGTTTGTTAATAAGCTGCTTGAGTTTTTTTTTTTCAATTTCTATAAAGCACATGGGAAAAGGAACTTACTCTAAATCAAAATCTCAATCAGGGAGACATGGACTGAAATATCAATCAAGCTCTACTGGAGCTAAGACTTAGCCTCTTCATGAATCATGCTCACCAGGAAGCATACAGAGGCAACTCTGTGAGGCAGTACAGACTTTCTTTATATAAATATGTTTGGTCACTGTGTGGGGCAGCGGTTATGCTTTGCTTTCAGTCATGGTTGCATGTTGGAAGAGTGATAGGTCATGGAAAAACCCAGGGTAACTTGATAGAGGCAGAAAAATGAATATCTATATCAAAGGCTACATGTTTGACTATCTTAATGTGAGTAACCTTTGAGAGACTCCTCACCATGAGTGTCATTCACTTTTTATGCAATGCTGTGCTTATGAACAAGTAAATTTATCACAAGATATTCACGCTCAGAATTTAGAACTATGAGATATGCAGCAGCTGCTCTCCCTCTGACTGTCTTCCATCAACATCAAACCACAGATACACCATGACTGCACAGCTACTCCCTTTGGCTTGTTTTCTTTCCTTATTTTCTCTGAACAGTCAGTTCCTCTCAACTATTCATTTCTGGTTAAATGGAGTCACTGCTTTCTGGTTTGTGGTATGTGTGAAGCTTTACTGACAGAGGTGCAGTGCCAGACCCTGATCGAGCTGAGTGGATTTGCCTAGCGTAACCAAAAGGAATGCTAGTCAGAATATTGTAAACTAGCTTACAGAACTCCATAAACTTTAATCTTTCACTTGTCAGACTGAATAGCAGGAGAAAGCAGAGAATTTTTTTTGTTATTCGCTCAAGCGTTTGTATCAATCATTTTCTTGACATTCCAATTTTAACTTAGAGTACTCTCTTTTGTATAAGCAAAATGGGCTAATTTTTTGATAGGTGGTGCAAAAAAATTTAAATAAGATATTCATGTACACAAGGGACATAAGGGTTGATTTCTGACATTTATTGTTTCACCTTCAAAATCTATATTCGGATTCCTCCTATATCTTGATTTTACTCTCAAAATTAATTAAAGTATTCAAAATGCTAAATAAGTGGTGACAACTGACCATGATCGTACACATTTACCTCCACTGTCATTGTTAGGTTTGGAGGCTCAACTGCTTTCAAAAATTACACTTTAGTATGGCAGTATTGTCATATTAGTTTCAGGTATGTTACAAACCAGTACCATTCAAACTTTTTTTGATTGATTGGCAGCTGAAGTAAAGACAAAAGAATCATAATCTAAAGTGGAGAAAAAAGCCATAATGTAGGACAGAAACAATTTGACAGACATTAGCAAACGCTTGCATTCATCCACCTGCAAGCTAATATTATAAAGAGCCTGAAAGTACCATTAAGCTATCGTGGCAGGTTTGTAGTGCTGCATTTAACGATAGGAAAGTCACGCTCTTAAGATTTTTCTCATTCTAATGTTCACTGTTGTGCAAACAACCCTCACAGATTTAAGTTAATGTTGCTTTCCTTTGAAATAAGGCCAGATATAATTGAGGTTATAGCAGGGTAGTTATGTCCAGGAGGATTTTATAAAATTTCCCAAAAATTTTACGGTAGTACCCCTCTTTTATCCTGGTCGTGAATGGTGTTGAAATTTTTTTTGGCCCATATCAAGTTGAAATTTTGAGATAATAAGTTAAGACTTTGAGCTAAAAAGTTAAAGTTATGAGATAAAAAGTCAAAGTTTCAGGATAATTGAGTCAAAATGTTGATATATTCAAGTCAAAATTCTGAGGCATCTTAGGTTATAGCATCTGTTTTGATTCTGGTTCTCTGAGCATGATGTCAGAGGTAAAGGCTGCTGAGTTAATTGGTAATTTTACAGTTTCCTTACATTAGCTTATTAGCATTGTCTTTATGAGCTTGCTAGCATGTAACCTAACGTGCTATTATAGCTAAGTACAGCCTTACAATACTGAATACAAGGCTGTGAACTTCAGAAATAAAATAACTAGAAACTTAAATTGTATGACTTTATGACCTTTCTTTAAATCCACTGAACTTTCTAAACCTAACCCCATTTACGCAGTAGAAAAGGAAGAAAAACATTACCAATGCCATTAAGACTGAAGGCAGAGTCAATGTTATCTGGGATGCCATTCCAGGAATCAGCAATAAGTTTAGGGAAGCCAGGGTCCATCCTTTTCTTCTCTTCGTCGAATCTGTACACATAGTAAGAGTAAGTTTGTATGTTTCTGTAATGAGTGCCGACAACACCTTTCTCACACCCAAACACCAGTTGCATATGTGCACAGTAAAAAACACAGTACCTTGTCAACACAGTAATTTCTCTTGTTGTGTACAGGCTTGCAAAGCAGTTTTGGCTTACAGAGCAGCTTAGGTCTGTACAAAGTGCTAATTAAATCCAGATGTAGCTCGGAAATGCAGTGGTGATGATATAAGCAGTTCGCAAATAGTTATATAAGCTTTTCTGATTCTCACCTCCAAAATTTGTCCCCAGAAAACAGGTAGGTTTTTCTGTTCTTTCTAAAATTGAAGGCAGCGTCGATTTGCTCTAGGTCAGTGGGGAGCTCGATGCTTGAGAGTCTCTTGGGATAACCTCTCTCCAACTCATCAGCTTTGTACACCCACATCTCATTGCCTGTTAGGAAAAGGATGTTATAAAATACAGAACTCTGGCTATAACAGCACAAAGGACATGTGTTTTATCAATAAAGAGGATTAATTTAACCAGAACTGATTGAGAAATTATTCCATTTTCCTCAAAATCTACAACCACAAATATGTTCACATCAGTGAGATCATCTTCACCCATTCACCAGCCAAACCAGCTCTGCTGTTAATGTGTTCAAAACTGACAAATATATCACAAATTTCATTTGTATTCAGGAAGGTCATCATATTAGTGAAATGCAAAGAATGTTTTATGAACCACTAATGACTATTGTGGAGTATCCCAAGAGTCCAAAGTGCTTATACCACGCACTATTGTGTTCAGCCAACATTCCTGCTCCTCCTAATGTTTCAGTTTGCAAAAAAGCTTGACTGTTCAGAGGAGCATCCACAAAGTAAGAGAGTAAAGACATTTTTTTAATACTCATGGAAGTAAAACTGACTGTTCCTCTGATCACCATGTATGTGCAGATTGATAGTTAATGCAAAATGAAATCACTATCAAGGAAAGTCTACATCAGTCTTCTCTTCAGTTTCTTTTTTCTGTCAGCATACCTGCAAAGAAAACAGTCTTCTCCTCCACTGGGTTTTCATAGACAGCATCTATCTTGGAAGGGAGGTCTGGCCAGTAGGTGGCCACGAGCATCGGGCCACTGGGCTTGCTTCTGAAGTTTACTGACCTGAACAGAAACCTGGCAGCGAGAGAGAGCAAGGGGGAGAGCATTCGTAAGCTTGATGAGCTGGGGATGAAATGAGAGTGAGAGTGAAAAAGGGGCAGCGGGGAATAATGAGGAGGTGGGGGGAGTTTGAGTGTGAGGGGTTTTAGTTTTAGTGCAAGTGCTTTGCTGGCTGAGCCAGCCACAATGGCCTGATTCATGAGCATCTGGTTCTCGTTAGAGCTAAGGCTGCCGACGCCAACGGAACAAGACCTATCTTGCCCGGATTTCCAATACACAGCTGCACAACAACGACTGCTTCCCAAACTCTTTTCCACTGACCTATTTTTTAGTAAGAAAAAGATGTGCTGATTGCAAAAATGAGTGATGATAACTGAAGACAGGATTAAAAATGTAATGACTACAAACAGACATTTTTTGTGTGCATCTTTATGATCTGAACTAACATTTATACATGCATTATTAAAAGGTCTTTTGAGGATTTCATATCTGGTCATGAAATCGACAAAAATTCACCCTCGAAAACAAAACAAGTCTACCATTAAAAAGATCAACATCCTTTTTATTGTACTTACTAATGCCTTTAAGGGAGTAGGTATCAAATAAATAAGTAGGGACAGGCAGCGCGCTGAGAAAAAAAAAACAGCCCTTGTACACATTTTTTATGGCAAATATTTATGGTGAGTAGGGCTGCAGTAATCAAATATTTTAGTAATTGCATGATCTTTTGATTATCATGTCAATTAATCAAGTGATCTTCTTTGAGATTTTCCAGACCATTGTTATGACCTCATTGTTCAAGTGGGTCATCCATTAATCCTCCACACATTGTCAAGGAAATGTCATATTGCAAGCAGATGTTTAAGGACTGTGGTGCCTTATATAAGATAATGTATTTCTAACAAAAAAGGCACTCAGTGCATCTTTTTACACTCTTTTATTCCCTTTAACGGCTACTTATTCAAATATGAGCCTCCATTAAATCATTATGAATTGGGTCTACACATCATTCAAGTCAGAGTTGTTTTCCACAGCAGATGCACAAGTTATCTTTTACAATATTTATTAAAACAATTCCTGAAGAATTTAAGGTTTGTGATGATTTTGCGCTATTTAAAAAAGATTGATTTACTGATTGACTGACTATTAAATCAAACCTTTGGTCAACACTATAAAACTTGGTTTACTATATTGATAAGGATAACAACTTAGAGCTTACACTGCACTGTATATTACAAAAGCCTCTGAGGGTTACATGCTATTATATAGGCACTTGGACTAATGTTACTAGCAAAACATCTTGTAAAACAAGTTGCCAAACTGTTTCTGAGAGACAGGGTGTATTTGCCTTCTTCTTAAGCCTTCAGACAGACAGAAAAAGTTTTCTGCTGAGCTTGGGAGTTTTACAAGCATTACTCATTGTTAAGATTTGTCCTATGTCTAGAAATACGCTGACTCAGTTGAAAAAAGGAGAATCCAACTTTTACACTTTCAAAGTGGAGTGAGTCGTAGCTCTGGAAGCCAGACAGCACCCCCTATTTCTCCTAGCTGTATAGAAACATGTCTTATATCAGAGCACTTCCATGATGTTCAAACAACAGAGCCATGTTATAGCTTTGCTCACCTTTGTAGAGATAAACTGTATGTTCACTTTTTGCTTTGTGCTTCAATCAATATCCTGTAATGCCTTGTATTGTAAGGACAGAACATATCAAAACAGTGAGCTCTTCAATGTAGACAGACATGTTGTAGAAGGCCTTTAACACCAGGACAATCTTCAATAAGTCTTTAAACTTCAAGCAAATGCAAGTTTAAAGTCTATCACTGTGCAAATTCTTAAACATCAGGATGTAACTCTTTTTGAAGCAAGTGTAGTTTAGATGTTGATGGCATATAGTTCACTGAAGTATCTGAAGCATCTTGCTGAACATGAGAGTTGGCAGAGAAAAAGTATCACCCCAGCATGACTTCCCCAAAACAAGCCAGAGTGTGATCACTCAAATGTGTTGTAGACAGCCACAGCAGGCTACAAATTAAGTCTTTGTAAAATCAGGATTTGTGAGCAGGGTAGTAGCATATTTTTCATGGAGTGTAACTCTGTAACTCAAGGCTCCCTGAGAGAAAAAACAGGCTAACTGAAAGACTACACTCTTTGGTGCGTAGGTATGCTGGCCTGTTTGCTTTGGATGCTTTTCCCAAATAGCTGTGATGGATATACAGCTCTATGAAACTTGAAATTGTTGGCAGTCAATGCTGCAGCATAGTGAGTCTTAACTTATCATAGCTATGAAGGACCCCGTTTAATTTCTTTAGCTTTTTTATTTTGACCACATTTTTGTTGTTGTTCACAGTAACTCTCAGGAGAATTAGTCTATAACAAACTTCAGCTGCTGTAACAAAAAAGACCATCCCTCTACGGGAAAACACATTGACTCACAAAGACTTTTGACAAAACCACAGCCCTTCATGAAACTCCTCTCCTGCACAGGGTCAGCCAGTTGACACTAAGCTTACAAAACTTAAGATTTAGTGGCGCCGGTGAAGGAGAGGACGGTAGACTGTGTTTAGGACTGATGACTGGTTTTGTTGTCACAGCATGGGTCCAAGAGTTGTTTGTTTCTCCCTCTAACTAATTGTCACATCATGGAACAAGCATTTAAACCAGCATATTCAAGAGGCACAAGATTGAAATATGAGACTAAATAACCAGAAAGGAATAATATTTCATCTGGTTCATGTTTATGGGGAAATAAACCAAGTTTGACATGAACTATTTTGCTCACCAGTAAATGTGTCCTGTAGTTTTCCAAAGTAACTGGACACTCATAGTTTTCACTCGCCACTTTTTCACTGCAATAATTTTCTATCAGGAAATTGCATTTTCTACGATAAAAGTTGTGTGTGTCATTTCAAATTTACTGGATTTACAACATATATTTGATAAACTACTGTGTAGACCCAGATCATGACTACATAAAATGTGTTTTATTGGCCATTCTCAGTATGACTATTCACATTTTATTAAGCAGTCTTTTCTTTATCTTTGTCTCATCTTCCTTTTTAGTTTCTTCATCAGATGTTTTTGTCTTGCATAATGTCTGCTTACCTACACACACTTAAAATACTACCATGTAGCTCCCCTGGTGCACATCTCATCCATGTAACATAGAGTCATCAGTCACTAGCAGGCATGCGCAATGATATACTTGGTGCAGGTAGTGTTTATGGAAGTTTTAGTGTATTAGTGTCTCATTGCAATTAGTTTGCAACCTTTTGAGAGGACAACAATTACATTAATTTATAAAATATAACTCACCACAGTAGATAGCTAGAGTGATTGTTTACATTCCATTACTGAGATCCTTCTGCATTTGTCTGGTTGACTGATAAAAATAAGGAAATCTAAGTTTTGAGGGCAGTGGTATACGATCTGAGAGGGTGTTTTCTTTTTTGTCCTCCTTGATTCCAGAATGGCTTTTTAACAACAAACTTCAGCAGTGTTTTCTACAGAACCAAACATGGACTTCACAATGCATGAAGGACTTAATAGAGCTCATAAAAAAACATAAAGCCAGGTTATTTAGACATTGTAACAAATTTAAATTAGGATGAATTTACTGTTAGTGCTCCTACTTCATCTGGCCTTAAAGCTACATTTATAAACTTTCTGACTTGTAGTTCAGGTCAGAATGATTAGCAGACTGTTTGATTTGGTAGTGTTACCTGTCCTTAAAGAAGAACGTTTCTCCTCTGATCTGTGCCACAGCATCAAAGACAACCGGCTCATTACAAATATCCATTGGAGTCACTGGACCCTGGGTGGGGGGCAAAGGCTTGTCTGTTGGGACACCTGTCACAGAAAATAAAGATCTGATCTATGAAGGAAGTCAAGACATGCTTTGAGTACAGAAATTAATTGTGGTCTAAAGTACAAAAAAAAAAGTTCTTGATGGACTTGAATCCCTTTTTAGGAAACAAGCCACCCATGACATTTTTTCTCACCATAGAGCTCTTGGATGCCTTTGATGTCATCCTGGGAAAGTCTGAAGTCTTTGGTGAAAGTGTAAATTGGGGCCATCAGAGCTCCAGGGTCTTGAGAGTGCTCCAAGCCAAGAGCATGACCAAACTCATGGGCAGCCACCAAGAACAGACTGTAGCCTAGAGGCATGCAACAAATTCAAATGCTAAAACTTTCAAGGAAAAAAAGGAGGGAACAAATGACTATCACTTGTCAGCTGCAGTACAATCTTTGATGCTACAGTTGTACTCATAAGTTTACATAGCCTGGCAGAATTTATGATTTGTTGGCCAGTTTTCAGAGAAGAGGAATGACAGCAAAAACTTTTCTATCACTCATGGTTGGTGGTTGGGTAAAGCCATTTACTAACAAACAACTGTTTTTACTCCTTTTATATCACAATGAGCACAGAAAGTACCAAAATGACCCTGATCAAAACTTTACATATTTTAGTTCTTAACACCATGTATTGCCCCCTTTAACAGATGACAGCTTGAAGTCTTTTGTGGTAGTTGTGCATGAGGGTCTTTATTTTCTCAGATGGTAAAGCTGCCAGTTCTTCTTGACAAAAAGCCTCCAGTTCCTGTAAATTCTTGAGCTGCCTTGCATGAACTGCAGGTTTGAGATCTCTCTGTGTGGCTCAATGGCCACTCCAGAACCTTCACTTTATCCTGCTGTAGCCAGTGGCAGGTCCACTTGGCCTTGTCTTTTGGATCATTGTCATGTCGGAAAGACCAAGAATGTCCAATGTACAGCTTATGGGCTGATGAGTGAAATAACATGCTACATTCATCTCACCAACAATTTCACCAAGTTCTCTGTGCCTTTGTAGCTCACACATCCCCAAAACATCAATGAATTTGTGGGTTGTTCTTAGCATCCCAGATATTTTTTCTGGCAGGTGTGGCTGAAATTTTTGTTGATCTACCTGACCGTGGTTTGGTTTCAACAGAATCCCTCATTTTCCACTTCTTAATTAGAGTCTGAACATTGCTTATTGGCATCCTCAATTTCTTGGATAGTTTTTTATATCCCTTTCCTGTTTAAGACAGTTCAGTTACCTTTTCTTGTAGATCCTGGGACAACTATTGTGCTTTCCCCATAACTCAGAATGTAGAAACATCAGTGCAGTACTCGATGAAAGATGCAAGGGTCTGTCAGGAGCTCAGAAACTCACCAACCTTTGATACATAAACACTGATTACGAGAAAATAGATCATAGGTGAGGATGGTTACCTTTAGTAGCCATTCAAACCCATTTGTGTCAACTTATGTGCATTTTATCAAGCAAAATCACTAGGGTATATAAACTTTAGATTAGGGTCATTTTAGTATCTTTTTGAGTTTTATTAGTGAACAAAACAGATCCCTGATTGTTGAAGTTGAGGCCAATCTGTGTCCTTATTACTTTAATTTCATTCTAACAATACAAAAAATGCAAAGAAACCAGTAAACCATTGAATTTACATATGGTTTATCATTATCACTATATCCCAGCCTCCAGTCAAAACACCAAGTTCACCTCTTAAGGCATCAAAGGAACAGTCTGTTGTTTCTGTCGTCATTACGATTTAAAAAGAGAAAACATGGTTGGTTGTTAAAAAATGTCTTCACCCAACAACTGCTCATGAGTGAGAGAGAAGTTTGTTTTGCGTCATCATTCATATTCTCTGAAAAATGGCCAAGAAATCGTACATTCTTCGAGGGTATGTAAACAAATGGGCACAACTGTACTTGAGTGGGGTGCAATAGCATGAAAAATAAGCAACACATAACGATTGATTTTTTCACCAGCCAGATCTACAGCAAGAACTGCTAACTTAAACTGACCACACCTTGATCCGGACAGAAACCCCATTTGCGGTCATCATCATAGCTCTTGGTGGCAGCGCACCACATCTTGCCATCGCTGCGTCCAGCTGAAGTGCATGCATCATAGGTGTCTCCCAGGAAGGTGAAGGGAAAGACACAGGGACTTCCCTCTGCGTTTCCTCCCACTGTTGACATGGCTGTAGGAAATAACAAAAGTCATGACCTTAATTCTAAGATGCGAAGTCAATAGGTTCATTTACTTGTCTCATGAACTAATTTATATGCCAAAATGTTTGCTCAGAACAGTTGGGTTTGTATTAAGTTATGAAATGAGCACAGATGATGATGGAAACAGCATGATGAAAGCTCTGGCATAACACACCCATCAATAACTAATGCACTGGGCTCCAAACCAGAAAGTACCCGCCCAAATTGATTTTCTTTCAAAGACAGATTATTTTCCATTTGGCAGGACTAGTATGGTTCTGTTTACTTTCAAAAATTAAAAAAATATATAAAAAATCCAATTCAGCACAAGCCGATTCAAAAGATTTCCAACAATGCTGCATTCCTTATCAACTCGAACCATATGAAAGCATCAGTGGTTTTTACCTCGATGTCTCACTTACTGTCCCTCTCCCTCTCCACTTAACAACCTCCTCTGCCTGCACTGAAACTAGTCCCACTGACAGAATGGAAAATCAGCTCTGCCACTGCACATTAAAATACTTTCACAGTCATTCAGCAGACTGAGAGCAACACAGAAAAACCCCAGCTGGAGCATTCCTGTAGACCAGCACACAGCAGGCAGGGCACAATACACTGCACTGCCAAACAGACAGCCAGTAAAGTGGAGTGTACTATTCAGATGTTTTAGGACTTTCCCTCCCAAAAAAATGACATTAACTTTTTTAACAAGAGCCCCGCTTATGTTGTGTTTAGCTTAAGATGTGGCAGATGATGATTCTCACCAGTTTCAGGACAGAACCCAAAGCTCTTGTCCCGGTCATAATCCTCAGTGGTGGCACACCAGCGATAACCATCATCCCTGCCTACAGTTGTGCATGAGTCATACTTTTCCCCCTGGAAGGTGAAGGGAAATTTACATGCAGCACCATCTCCATTTCCACCCAGGGTGAACAGCACTGTAAAACAAAAAAAAAAGTCAAAGTTAAACCAAAAATAGTCCATCGCCCACATTTTTTATGAAAGACCTTTTCACCCCTGAACAATTATGCAACACAGAGGTGCTTGTAATAATTGAAAAATCAAAATTCAGATGTTTTTTCCCCCCTCGTCGAAAACAAAGATTAAAAAAACAGACAGCCCCAGCCGATACAATGTGTTCTCATCATTTGAAACAACTTAGTACATGTGTACTTTGGCACTTTATTGTATAGGCTTGTGCTCATGTTCGTACCATGGATGGCAACATAACACAGATAAACAAAATGCTTCATACAGCCCAGTGTTTGAAAGTGGGGCAATGAGTTGGAAAAGAAAAATTCCATAATCCACTCCAAACAAAGAACAACACTTTCCTGGCATATTGTATAACCTACTTTCTTTCTTTCCAAAATCAGCAGAACAGATTCAAATATAGCTGGAGAATGATATGAATTATTGTTTTCCAGTATGGCTCAGAACAGTATCACTTCAATGACGTGCAAGTAGGACATGAAATTCATGGTGCTGAGGTCAAATTTGGGCCACAAATTACATTCATGCACATTTTTTGCCAAACAGAAATAAAGACATTTTATTTTAGAAAACCACAGGATCAACTCACATTCGTGGGGGCAGAAGCCATATTTGCCATCATCATCAAAGTTGTAAGTGGTTGAGCACCACAGGAAGCCGTCATCACGACCCTGAGATGTGCAGCTGTTGTATTCAGTGCCCATGAACAGGAAGGGGAATTTACAGAACTCTCCATCGGCGTTGCCAAACTTCACCTTCACCACTGTTGAAAAGATAATATTAAGATAGAATTTATGTTTTTACAACAGACATTTCAGGGGCATCTATTTCCATAAACTTATGTAAAAATGACATAATGTGTAACATAATGCACAACTGTAATATTGTGTTGACCTCATGTAGAAATAACTATAAAAGAAATCCTTGGACAGTAGACTCTAAAGATGGTGGACAGTTCAGGGATGTTGGTAATGTAGGTTATTACAAACTGATGTGAGAAGAGTTGAATTGAAACAGTGTCAAACTTCTTCCCTTCATCAGTATTATTAATCAACAAGTAACTAATTAAGATGAGAGGATCTACACAATGAGACACCTTATTGGTCAGTGTATTCACAAGAGAGTTCTCATCAAAAGTTCAGACAAAGGGGAGGTCTAAAACCTGTAAATGAACTTTTGCTTCTATGTCTTATTATACTCATTACATGAGGTTGTATATCAATATTTTTTAATTACAAAGACTGAATACAGCCATTCAAAATCTAACCAGTCAAAACAAACACAGTTAAAGAAAAAAAAATCAGGCTAAGTTTTACTTTTGTTCATAGATACAGTTCCTTCACTACCTTGGCCATCTCCCAGTGTCCACTGCTCATCATCATCAAAGTGAGAGTCTCCCCCAATTCCTGGGCCTGGTGCAAAGGCGTGAGCCAAGAGGCCGTCTTTTCCATCAAAGGGGTATCCATCCCCATGCTCTGTGGACAACACAACATTTAACAACCAAACCACAAGTTCTCTTTCTGCCTTTTTAAGGAGACCTTCCAAAGAAAACAGTCAAGCATTTTTATATTTCAAAATACAAACGTTTCATTGTTTCTGTTCCAGAAAGTCACATCATACATCTTGTGAAGAGGCTGTCCCATCTCTGTGAACCTTAATAAGTATCAGGTTCTTTCTCAACTAGGTCAGCTGTGACTGGACAAAATATTATGACACTGTGAGTAAATATCAAATAGCTGATTTAGTTGGTTTAACTGGAATTACCCCTGTGGAGAATAACTATTATTTATAGATAAATGTAGCTTGGCAGGATGCACAGTCACTGTAATAACATGAGGTTTTTTGCTTCTCCAACCTTAGTAAACAAAGCAGTGAACTGTCCAACTGTTGCTTCACTGTGGTTTTATTTTTCCTCTTTGAGGTGGTGCAACACCACATCATCATGCAGTAGCTGTAGTGCTTAAAAAAGTCTCATTGGTGAATATTAAATTTTGTTTAAAACTTATTTCTTAATTTCAATTTTAATTCTTTATTAAATAAAATGTTCAAGTGTGGTTAGCACCTGCGAATGCTTCCCAACATCACAGGGCCTCTAAAGGAAAAATGTTGACTGTTGTAACATGTTGTGTCACATGTTGTTATTGTAAACATGACATACCATTGCGGCCAAAGTTAATCATGATGTCAGCCTCCCCATCCATAAGGCGGGTGAATGAGAGCGGAGTGACGTCACTCCAGACTTTGAATGCTCTGAAGAAAGCATCATTTATGACTTCCTCATCCAGATCAGGGGTGTATCCAAGGATTCTGAGGATCCAGCACAGGCACAGAGTCAGTTTTTAGTCTCAATCATGAATAACAAGGAGAGTAAAGGGTGTTATTTCATAAGATCTTTTTTCTCCTTTTAACTTTCTGGAAAAATCTGAGTAAGTAGCTCAAATGTCAGTCTAAAAATCATCTGTTAAAAAACAACTTCTGAATCAGTACTCAGGCTCAAACCCTGATACATGCCTGACGGCTCACTCCTCTCTCAAAAAAAACAGTCAAGATCTCTTGGCTGTTCTTGTTTTTGGCTTGCTGTCTTCCTTATACACACACAAGCAGACGGGATGGAATGATCAATGCACACAAAACCGGTGATATAAATAAATCAACTCCACATTGTTGTTAACCTCAAAGAGAAGGAAAACAAAGGACCTGACACATACTGTGCAGGAATGCTGGTGCAAGCAGGACACAAGATGCAAGCGCCCAGTAGTGACTGTAGAGTGGGGGTGGGGTGGACTGGAGGTTGAGGAAGGGAGGGGGGGGGGGGGGGGGGGGGGGGGGGGGGGGGGGGGGGGGGGGGGGGGGGGGGTCAGGCGGGGCCAAACTGTGGTCCATGTCTCAAAGTAAACACTCTGTGGCTTTGAATTTATACGTGTCTGCACTCATCTCTCACTGCTTCAGGACTTACAGTCAAATTTGTGGATTGTACTGACTCAGAAGTAATCAGAGTGGTACTTCCCAACACTACTGGTTTGATTTATGGGCACTATGAGTCTAGTTTGTTAACATCTCTATGATCTGCATACATCATGTTGAAGAGATTAGTGTAGTTCATGTTGGAGCTCTGTTGGAGTTGCTTTCTCGCAAAATAAAAAAATTCCATTTTGTCATTTTTCAAGTCGGATTGGTTTGTGACTCATTCGCTTTCTTACATCTATGAGTCGATTAACTGCAGGGCTATTCATGTAACTGCATTTCTTCTCTGACCTGTAAGTAATGTCCTTCTTCTGCCACATAGGCTTCCTGTGGAAGAAGTTGTAGTTGGCCACATCTGGGACACCACAGCGTGGTTGTTTCATTGTCTCCACAGTTTTGGCATCAATCTCTCCAGTTTCTTGCAGAGAGAAGAACTTCTGCATTTTCTTCAGGGTATCTTTGAGCACCATAAGGTTGCATCTGTCTTGTGGGCATCCATAAAACTTATTCAGATAGTGCTGAAAGGAGAAATCGGAGTGATATAATCAGTTTGACACTCTCATTTTAACCTTTTATATGTTATTGCAATCAACAAATGAGCAACATGCAAATGATCTTCAACTACACAGTGTTACTTCACATCTGACTGACCTAGTTTGAAAGCCAATAAACTTACCAGAGCGACTTCTTTGTCTGTTCTGGGAGTATCGTCTCCTGGAAACCTGATAATCGGCGAAGGGGCAGCATATGCGGCTTGAAAGGCGATGAACTGAATCACAAAGATTTTAAGTGCAATCCGACGAGGACTAAATATCGTCGGAGTGCCCATTTTCCCCCGTTGGATAAAAAAAACTAGGTGCTGTGAATGTCGCTCGCTTTGTTTTTCAGTCTTTTCAGTCCGTCCTCTGGTGTTGCCTGTGCTCTTCTGCAGGATTTCTTTTTTCTCCTTAACGGGACATCCTGCACCTCGGCTCTATGAACTTTCCTAGTTCTGCTTGCACATGCACTTTTTCCCCACAGCGGTCTGCGCAGTCTCCAGGATGGGAAAGAGGAGCGGAGGAGGGGGCAAGCTGAAAACGCAGTCATAATATCATGAACACAGACATTTTTCATCTTTTATAATTCTTTTCAAATGATACCCAAAATGTGTGATGGAAACGATGGGAAGAGTGTCAAGAAATGTCAACTTTCAGTTGTTTTTATGCCTTAAAAATGACGTTGACGCACCCTCTTGGATGCTCCTTTTATAGACAGATACGCTCTCTCTGGTGGTTTTCATGTAAGATAAACATCCTAAAGCGAACTATAGATGGTCCTCAGTGCTAATATTTTTTTTTTCCAGTGAACTAAAGGTATAACGAAATAACTTTCCTTCTAGATGCTTTTTATGCATAAAAGATGTTGATAAAGCCCTTGAGTAAACGCCATAAAAAGCGCTCTTGGCAACATCCCCTTTGTAACAGTATTTTAGATTGTCATGCATGGTTTATAAGTCAAGAATCATACTCCAGAGAGTCTATTTAAAGAGTTGAATCAGTCTGAGTCATGTAATTTGTCTTGTTGAGTCAAACTACCCAGTTTGATCTTGTTCAAGTTGGCATGATAAACCTAGAGTTTGAGCCTCATACAGTAAGACAGTCATTATTCACCAATAACATATATAAAAGTTGCAAACTGATTTGCATATGCATATTTTAGTTACTTGAGCCTCTGATGTTTAAAGGGTAATAATGGGGCAAGCTCCACCACAAGTCACACGTCTAAAAAAAAAACAAAAAAAAAAAAAACAGCCCACCCTTGTATTTCACAGGCTAAACATGAATCCATGAAAATACCTTATAATCACAGAATCCTAGGGAGAGACAGAAAGTTCAGGAGTTTACAAAATGCTGCAAAAAGCAAAAAGGTTTTCATCCTACTGTGTGCTAGTGCCCCCTGTCTCCAGCATACTGCAACTGTCGTTTTTATTTTTCACCCCTAGTGCCACATGCATCCCTGTAACCTGTTGCATGAGGGTGCATGGCTGTGGTTTAAAGCCTGAAGTCCCCTGAATGTACACATCCTCTTCACATTACCCCTGCCTCTAATTTTTACCAGCAACTGTGTTTAGACTTTAGAAATCTATTAATTATCTTTGTGGGTACTTTTGAAATGTGATTTTATTTTTTTATTTGTAGTTATTCGTAATTTTGATGACATTTCAGTTGAGTGATGTTGACCTTTGGGTGGTTCACTGCATCACTCAAGGTGCAGTTGTTCATATCGTCATCTAAGGTGTCAAATATATGAGCTTTGTAAGTTTGAGTGTCACAGCTGCTGACTGCTTTTTTGTATGTTATTTATAAAATACTTTAGTACAAAAGATGCAAATCACTTGCAGACATAATAGCTTGCACATTACTTTAAACATGTATTGTACACTGAAAATGAGTTACTCTTGATATGTGACATATGACTCAAGCGGAAAACAGCTAACCAATAGGAAATGTGGTGCACTGATTCTTCATAAATATGGTGGTGAAGTTCTGCAGTAGCTGTATTGTGTGAATCCACATCCCGCTTACTTGATCAGTCATACATGTTCTAAGCTGTATCTTGAAAATGTTAACTGTCTGCTGAGCTGTCTGTTGCTGGCCTGCAGCTGATAAGACCCTCGGTAACTCCCTGAAAATCCTGCTGCTCTGTAAAAATACCACCTGTGATTGTTTGAAAGTCTGTCCACCCTCTGTTAACATTCCAACTTCCAGCTCCCCGATCACAGCTCCTTGGCACTGTTTTTGGATAAAGATAGCAAAAAAGCCTCACCTTTAACAAATGAACATTGAAATCCAAAGCCTCCATAGATTACAGCAGGATCCCTTGGATATGTGCACAACAGTATAATTTGTAATAGTTTACAACAAGTGGTGGTGAGTAACTTTGTTGTTTTCTGTAAATGTGCATTGTATTTTTATTTTTTTGTCTGGAAATACTGTAGTTATTTGTTTGCTTGTTCTTAATATAACAGTTTCCCTCCATTGTGTCTCAAAACATATTAAAATCATTATGTCTAAACCTGCTCGGACTGGACCCAGCTTGCTTTCTTTACCCAGCGAGGATTATAATTTCAAAATAACTAAAAGAAAGAATCGATCAAATCAATATTCCACAAATTCCTCAAACATTCACGACACTAAACTATTACTCCCTTGATGTAACTGTAACACCAGTCAGTATACTTCTTATCCAGCAGAGAAACACAGACACACCCAGGTTTAGACAAGCCAAATGCTGTACATATGTTGACATCTGGTGGTGGGATGTGAAAAGTCACCTTAGTCACATTTAACTGTAATTAAAAACTGCCACACTTCCAAAGTATGTTTTTCTTCCCCTTACATTTTTCTTTTTGAACCATTCTGTAAGTTAGTTTCTTGGTGCCACTAATAATATTGGTAATTGCAAATCACATGTGGCTGTTTGTCAATTGTGATTCAAGGGACAATTTATCAAACTGAGATTTCTATCACTTTACCTCTAAACATGGGTTTCATAAAGGACAGCACTCGCTGTAGATAAAACAGAAAGATATGACAAAGAGAGTGTTTGCATTAAAGATAGTAACAGATGTTACTAAATTAAATGTGGCACAGTGGCGACTTAGGTTTTTAGTTGAAGGAGCAACTGCTGTGATGAGGACTGTAGCCCCTATGGGATGTGCACTTAAACCATCAAAACAAGCAAATGCCCCTTTTTATACATCTTCTTTTTTTTTCAGCTGCTGTTCCACACTTTTAAAGTGACATAAGTTTATCTCCTCAGCAACCAAATGGCTACAGAGCGTTGTTATAAAAGGAGGTGATAAGGCAGAGTTAACATAGACTTTTCGGAACAGGCTATGGGTGGTTGCCTCAGTGCAGTTTTATTTTTGGTGTAAAGTTATTTGTATCTGTGTTTGAAAAAGTGATATTCAAAAAAATATATTAGTATTGCTGTGAAAGAAGCAAATAATGAATAACAAAAATTATACATATCGATTTTTTTTTAACTTTGATATGTTTGATATGTATTTTTCACAGCAACTATCTAAATTATTTCTTTCTCTTTTTTCTGTTTTACTTGCAGCCAAACTTTTGACAATGTTGTTCACACCTTTTCAGAAGGAGAGAAAATTGAGACAAATTGTTCTGACTTAGTTGGATGTCACTGCCCTCTGGTGGCTGAAACACACCTAGCATGCCTCTCTGCTCTGAGAGCAGTGGGGTCTGTCTTCTTCACTGTCTCATAGTCAAAGAGATTTAGGATTTACTCTAACTCCCTTTGACATCTCTTTGTTTCCGCTCTCATATGCTGTTCACAGTAATCCACTATGACTCTTTAATAGAGAAAGCTGAATGACTTTTTTTTTGCCAAGACATGTGACAGATGGGTAGCTCACAAACAGGATTTTGTGGTCTATCTAGCAAAGCAATTTCCCTTCCCTTTAGCCAGAGTACAGTTAATTTTTCATAGCAGGGGTTGCTGTTGCTGGTTGCAGAGTGAATTTAACATCCATTTGCCAACAATATCCAGGCCCTGTCACTTTGGAGCAGGAGCTTTATTTCATGCACTGATACATGCTGCCATCTCCTTCGACTGACACACTCGCAGTGATCTCTCGCAGAGCTGGGGAACAGAATGGCTACCTATTAAATGTACATGGGCCTGCCTCTCCGAATATAGAAAACGCTGAGATGTGAAAAGTTGAGCCACAGCTACAGTAATTGAATGCCTTTGTGCATATGAATGCAATTTTGCGGGGGAAAGTGGCTATAAAGAGATTGTGCAGATAAGCTTTGATTTGCATGTAAATTGTTTTCTTTTTTCCTGCCTCCCTTGAATGCTAAAGCACAGTGTGGATGGGAACACCTCACAGTGTGTTTGTTGTTCTGATGAAACACTGCTTTTTAACAAAATGTGTCTTGTTGCTGTTGATTGCATGTGCTTCTCTTCCATTTGTATTGTTTATTGCAGAGATTTAAACACAGTCGGTGTTTTATAAAACACAAGTAGAAACAAACACAAGCTGAAGTCTACTTAACTGGTTTATTTTATTTATAGTAAATAAAAAATGGATATTCAAGCTGCTTCATATCACCTTCTTTACTGACGCTTTCTATATTTTTAGCTCAAATACTTTGAAAGAGCTCTAAACCAACACATGCACCTAAACGCAGTGCTGCAATCTGCTTGCTCTTGTCCTACACCCTTCAAACTCATGTCATTAATTATGAGGGTGAGCCACTCTCTCCAGTATGCCAGCATGGCCTCCTCTTGCGACTGGGAATGGGACATCCTGGACATAGAGGCCAGTTGTATCATGGCTCTCCAGCTGGCTCTGGATCTTCAGAACCACTGACTGACCCCGGTCCAGCTGAACAGACAGCAGCCCTGGATGTCACTCCTCTCTTCTCTCACTGGCCCTTGTGGGGACCCAGACAGATTCTCTGATGGGTCATCAAACCAAACTGCCCGTATGGCTGGCGAGCACCAAGGTCATGAATGACAAGTATCAGCGTCCCACTGCTTAGCTCCTGTCCTCTCAGTCCAACTCTGAGCTGCTTTGGGGGATAATGTGTGTAATGTTCAGTGCTGCCTGAAAACACCGTTAGCCTGGGTGTGTAGTTAATTCTGACACTGAGTGGTTTAGAATCAGTCTATTGGCATTGTTTGTTTTATGTGCTATGCTGGAGTAATTAAGCAATGGCTGCTGAGTGAATGAATGCAGCAACAGCCCTGTCAATAAATCTGTTTCAAGATAACTTAATTTGGCTAAGCACTGTGTTACAGAACACTGTGACACATATTATATCACTCCGTTTGAAACATTCGGATGATGAATTATTGAGCATAAATCCATTATCTTGAACATATTTTATTTATGAATGCACCAAGACACTGGAGGACTTTAACACTGCAGGGTAATTATTGTTCCACATTGTGTCACCACTCTTCTCTCCAATGCAACTGCCAGAGCAAACTGCAATGAATCAAAGAAATGTGTGATTTTGATTGACATTTTGTGTGTGCACAAGGCCCAAAGCGACATTAGCTGAATTGCTTTATTTAATGCTTTCTCGCTCATTCTGTTTCTCTTTTAGCGCGCCTTGTAAACACTGATGCAATAATGCATTCCATTATATGGAGGAGAGGAGATGAGTGTCTCTCGTGGCTCTTCTCCATCTCAATAATAGGTCAACAGCTGTATTTAAAAAATTAATCACATTCTTGGCAGTTGCAAAGGTTAGCCGCAGCACTCTGAGATGCAATATTGGAAGCTCAGATCAGCAGCAAATCTCAGCGGGGATGAGGAAGAGTTGCCTTTGATGAGTACAGCATGTAAATGATTTGTGTGTGTTTATAGGACACGGGGCTGGCCCTGCCTCACTCCAAGACAGCGACGTCGGCACCACTCTGTGGCAGAGGCTGGCAACAGCTGATGGAAACAAGCAACAGAGGGGAGGGCTGACCCTGCTACAGCACTTCACAGTTTGTTCTCTCTTACAGCAGAATGTTTCCCTTTCCTTTTCTTCTTACAGTATCTCTCTCATACTGAATAACTTTTTTGTCAGATTTTCTATCTTAATTCTTTATTCTGGAGACATTTTTCATAAAAAGTTTGCATTTTTATGAGGGCTTGCTAATGTGGCATGTTTCGTGTCCTCAAATCTTAAAAAGTGATATTTTTAGTACAATTCTTGGAACCACATTTCTTTATTAGGACCCTGTAAGCTGGCGACTGTGACCTTTCAAGAAAATTCAGACACTTATGCACAAAAGGTGTTTCTCTGTTCAGCAGTGATCTGATTTGATCTGGACAGCCTCAATAAGTCAGGAACATTGTTACTTTGATTTTTGGATGAAGATGAAAACTCAGGCATGATGTAAGAAAGTGAAAGGTGTGTTGAAATTTGTCGACTGTGTGGCTCCCGACAGCTCTGAGAGCTGTCACAGATTTGCTATCATGCCGTTTGCACATTTCAAGTTCAGAAACATGTCTCTCCAGAGGCTGCTTTTAGCCTATGAATTAGTAAACCCTACAGTAATAATTATTTCCTCCTAATGCTCATCCTTCACTGGGACAAATGATCTCAAAATAGTTTGTCTTGGAATCCTAGGGTCCCACCTTCATTCATTCATTAACACCATTTTTTTATGTTAATAGTGATTATTTTTTTCTTCTCCATGGAGTGTAATTAAGCACGATAAAACAATCAGAAAATGGATAATTGTCCATTAAAAGAGAATGAGAAGAATACTTCCAAAACAACAGAGACAACAACAGCAACCCTTTGGGAAATCAGATTTGCTTACTTTTCCTTTCAGTCATTAAAAGCAGCCAGGCCTGGCAACATCCTTCCTGGCTCTTTTAGCCTAAAAAAATTACTGTTCCATTCTCATTTATTGGTTTTGGAGATGTCATGTAGATATACATGAGATAAATTCATCAGTTTGAGGATATTGCAGAACAGAGAAGTAGAAAAGGGCCTTTAATAACTTGTTCCTCTGGGTCATCAGGCCTTCAATTAACAAAAATGTAGCCCATTTAGGTGGGCAGCTTGCCTGCGTGTAATGCACTTAAATAGACCAACAAAGAGAATTTGATTTGTTTTAGTGTTATCCTGCTGGGCATGTCCGTTTTTCTTAACACAGCCACTTTCAACAGCTTAACTCAATCTTTTTCCTTTCACTTCCTACCTCCTAAATTCCAATAGAAGTCAGAGGTGAAGAGTCTCAAACAAATCCCTGTAGTCATCTTACTGATCCTGCATCCTGGAAGATAACGGTAATGACTTCAAAGCTCAACAGGTCATCCACTGTTATGGTTCAGGCTCACCACCATAAATTCCTCACAAAAGTGAATTTCCTATGCCTTGTCAATAACAAGCTCAATGTCACCTCTGAGGGCGAGAGAGCAAGATTCAATAAAGTTTTCTCTTTTTTTCTGTTTGACCTCTCATCACCCTGTTAGTGGAGGAGAGTAGGATTACATTTTTTTTTCTTTAAGTACCCTGCAGCTTTTGTGTCCGGAATCAGAACAAAGGAAACAAGCCACAGGTATGAATACACCCTAAAATACCAAACAGCATTAATTTTCATCTTTTCACCAGAAGATCACTTCAGCTGAATTCAAAATCAAATTAAAATTAAAGCCGCGAGCGGCGAGGAGCGGGCAGTCAAACTAGGACAAGTTCGAAAACCGTGCTAGTGCAAAAATTCCAACTTTGACGTTAGATTTCTGAACTTTAAGTTTTATTTTCCCCATTACTTTTATATTTTTATGAAGGTCTTGGCATGATGAATGTGCTCAAAAAATGTCATACAAATTGGAGTATGTAGATTTTTGGCGCCCTCTAGTGGCCACGCCCATTGAGATTATTATTATAACAATCTTTTTATAACTTTTAATCTTCATGGTGTTTAGTATACACATGAGAAATTTGAAGATAAGCTGAAAAAAACTCTAAGACTACTTTGTTCAAATACACACCATCCAAATCGTCAAAATCCAATGTTTTGCTAAAATTTCCGAACTTCCTGTTGGGAATGGGCCTTCCTGCCAAGAGGCTTTTTTGTAGGTCTGGACATGTTACTTCCTCTGTTAAAAATGTGTGCATGTAGGTCAAAGTAGCTGGCGGGGCTGCCAAATTTTGTCAAAAGGGGGCGCTACCGAGTGTTGTACCTTTCTGAAAGCACCAAATTCATCAATTTTCTTGCATTCCTTTGGGTGAGGAGGCAAATTTTGGTGAGTTTTTACGCATGTTTGGGTACCACATGTGGGGTTAAAGGCAGAGAAATTTGGTCACGGCGATTCCAAGAGGGCCTTTGCCAACACTGTTGGTCGTTCGGGCCCTAATTAGTCGCTACTGAACCTGGAAAAGCGTAGTCTGGCACATAGCTTTTCAAGGCTTCATCTGCTGAGGTACATTTTTGCATGAAGAGTGTGATTTTGCCATAAATTAACTCATATATATATTTTTTTGTTTGTTTGATTATTACAATCAAGTGTTTTGGTTGTTTGTTTTTTGCGAAGTGTCCATTTAATTTGCTCATATTGTGTTGGTGATAGCTGCATGATTAATTATGTAGAATTAATAACTCATACCCACAGACTACGCCTGGGGAGGTCACATTTGCTGGTTGTTCATTTTTGTATTTTTTTGTAAGTCAGTCAAAAAAATTAAATTCCACTTCTTTTAAGTAACACAATATATTTTTGTATCTACAATGGGCTTGTCTGACTGACTCCAACTCCTGGCATTAGTTATGGCTCCTTTCACACGAGTCCAGTGTCAAGACTGGGCTGCATGAAAACAGCTTTGTTGTGTAACATAGCAGCAGACGTGCCCCAATGTATGAGCCAGTGTTCAGGCCATGGAAGCTGTGCCTCCTCTTATTGCTGCTACCTGTGATCTGAGTCTTATAGGGTCGTGTCTGCAGCCCGTTAGCTCCCCATGTGTTTCAAGTACCGGATAGCATGCACGTCTCTGTCCATGTTTGCAGGATATTGAAAAAGATCTTTGTCAGGAAGCTGAGGCCACAGGCCACTGGGGAGCATGTGATCGTGCTGCTCCTAATTACCATATCACCTTTCCGTCTCCATTCTAATAAACAACAAGATGTCTGATGAGTAACACTTGTGCAACAGATTATTTTGCTTAACGTTATATGAAGTAGCTAAAGATAAGTCATCTCTTAGTAACTTACATTTTCAATCAAAGTGTATACACTGTGGCTTTAAATAGTTCATACGCACAGCAGGGGGTAATCCTTATATTCAGCGTAGCTAAAAATGAATCACTGCACAAGGTTCCCCTGTTCCTATGCAAACCAGATGGATGACTTCTATTTAATTTCATAATATTCCCCATAGAATGATTTGTATTACCAGGGATCTCAGAGGGAACATTTGGCCTATAAAGAAATTGACTTTGTCTCTTTGCTAAGCACACCAATGCATCAAGCTATCACCTCTGTGATAGATGAATCATATTTGATATTACACAAGACAAATGTATTCATATTGCATATTTTTCTAATTTTTTCCTGTTGGACCATCTGTGTGTATTACGTCTTACCAAGATTAATCTGATGATCCTATTGGGATAGAGGGCAGGTGATTTTTTTCCCCCTCACAGGCAATAGCAAGTAAGAGCTGATATCAAAGCATAATCCACAACATTATATTTCATATCTTTGTAATGTATCAGGGACAAAGATTTCCACAACTGGGCCTTATTGAGACCTGATTTATTCCGCATTATCTGCTGGTGTGTATGTGTTTGGAGAGACAGAAAGAGAGGGGGAGCATTAAGACCATCGAAAGGGGGCAGGCCATGACCAGAGAAGTCATATGTGGAGCTTTGTGGAAATCATTGGCATCTAAAACAGTACTTTGTGGCCTCAGATCAGTGTGTGGAATCATTTCAGGATTTTGAGCCATGTCTGGATTATGGGGTGGAGGTCAGACAAAGGTGATACACAGGTAGAAGATTGACCTCACTGTTGATCCAAATTTTATCCATCTCTTGCTACAGAGGTCACTGGATTATTCTGCCATGAAATAACATTTGATTTTCTTCCGTACATATTTTTTATCCTTACTTTAGTGGCTCTAGGTGGGTTTTGATTGACAAACAAAAACTCACACAGACGTTACTCACTTTACATGCTGCTGGATATTACATGTGCCCTCCTAAATTCACTTATGTATAAAACTCGTTTTTACTGAGGCGTTAGACAGGACAAGTAGATACCCACACAGATTACAAACTAGTGTTAATGACTTGCCTGTCAGGCTGACTTTGTATTTCTTAATCTCCTAGTCCTGCTGTACATGATCAAAGTAATGCAAATGCAACGAGGTATTGATTTCTGCACCATCCCAGCTCATGCACCAAAAATACTTCTTTTTTTCTGCACACTCACCATCAACATCTCAATCAATGGATATATGCCAATGTAGTTCAATGATATTAAGAATAATTTGCATTTTATTTCAGATATAGTAAATAGAATTATTTAGTCGCTGGCATCTAGTTTGTTTGCACATACATAAATGAACAGCATTTCGTGACTCTTCCTGTCTTAACCAATTACATCTACTTTAAAGGTGAGGTCTGCAGGAATTTTAATCACTGTTTATAAATGCAACATCCAAACTGGGCTCCTTATCCATGGCTCAGTACCAGCAGCAGTACACACCCACTTCCTCCAACTGTGGCCCATAGCTGTAGCTACGTGAACACTCTCACCTGCCCAGTGAGCACCTGCTGCATCTACGTGGGAGAGACCCAAGAGCCACTTCTCCCACTCGCTATCATCAACAGGGGGTTGAGGCAGACACAAATACTGGCGCTGATGTATATAGGCCCATAGATGGCAAGTGAGCAGGATTCTTTATGTAAAGTTAACATTTTATTTTTTAGCAAAATCCTGCAGACCCTACCTTTAAAGAACCATAAATAAAGCTTTCAGCTTAGTTACGGAAAACAAAAGACGAAGTATTTTAAAAAAAAGTACTAACAGGAAGAAATGTACTCCATTAAAGGCAGCAAATGCACACCCTAAACAAATGACAAAGTTAATGTCTGTATGACAAGCAAATGGCCAATCAGGGTTCATGATTTTGTGAGGGCACCAAGGGATGCCAACCTTGGCCACCCTTGCCACTGCTAATGGTGTCTCTGCAAAATCAATAAAATTCAAATCTGTTTCTCAATGATATGATATTTGTTCAAAGATTAGGGGATTAAAAATATAAAGAGCTGTAACAGATGGTGAGCTCTGACTTGAAAATTAAACCTGACAACCTTTCAAACACAGTCCTGCTAACGTTATAATCTGTCTTATATTGATCATCACCTTTTTACCCTCTAAAATCAAGCCTGTACATTTTACAGGCCATCCAGATAAACAGGTCATTACACTGAGTGAACTGGTATTGATTCTGTTTTGATCCAGAAGTCTGTCTGAATGTTGTTAAAATCCCTGTTACTACTTATGAAAGAGTGTTACTGGCTGGGAGTGAAACCCATTTAATGTCCTATTCTTGAAATGTGAGCAGCCACAGTGAACCCTTGGTCACAATGAAACATGGTGATTAAGACAGCCAGCAGGAGATGAAAATGAATTCCTTCAGCTCTGAAGAGGTGCTGTATGGAATTGTCACAGGTCACCCTCCTGGCGTCTGGCATGTGCAGAGTAATTCATCCAAGGCATTATCCCAATAATGATATATTTCAAGCATTATGAGTTGGGATGTTACCTCACACAAGACCGTAAATGATATTTAGGCAAGAGGTCCATGGATCATTTGCCTTTTTTTAATTCATCATGTGGTACTGTTATAGTTGTTAGTCCTTTTAATCTTACAAAGCAATTTGCGATGAAGAGAAACACAGTTGAGTCTTGGTAGGCCCTGGGGGCATAAAATGTTTCTCTCTCCCTGGTTTTAATGTTACAATGAAATCAAATTAAACTGGACTTCCTAAAGCTGCTATAAATGTTTTATATTTCGGCAAACTTTTGGAATCATGTTTGATATTTGCAATATTCAGACTTGTTAACTTGTCATCTGGTTATCACCAATTCTTGTAAATGAAATATAATCATAACCCCCAGCCACTCCCCAACTCTGTGTCTAAGTTTGCAAGTTTGATCATGTATTTAAATGTTTTTATTGTGCTGATTTATTCATCAATCTTTTTTTGAAAGAAACACTTTATGTAGCTTAATATAACTATCTTCATCTGCTAAAACGAAAAAATCAATACATTAAAACTGCGGGTAGTACCAAAGCCATGTAATGAATAAAGCCAAAGACTGGCAAATCTGGGCATGTTTAGTTTGGTTTGTGGCCAGTTTAATTTGCCATAGCTTACATTGTTTAACATACTGTATACAGTGCTTAACAAATCAATTGGACCATGAAAATTGGACTACCATCTAGCATCAAAAACTTTAACTCTGGCTCTTTTTTCAGAGATTTCCTTTGATTCTTTATTTGGAGCAGGAATAAAAAGTTTTGAGTTAATCTTATGTTTATATTCCCAAATTTGGGCTAGAAAACTGGAATTCTCTGAGAGGTTAGAAATGTATTAAAAATGACAAACAACCACAAAACACTTTTTTTTCTATGTAGAAACACAAGTACAAAAGTGGAATCTGACGAAGAAAGAGTAATGTGCTTTACTTTTTCCCCCTTGCTTTTCCTTTTGTAAAACATTTCATTGGAGAAAATATGGATAACAATAATAATTGTATTTTAGCATTAAATATACAATATTGCTCAGAAAGCTTGCACACACTTGTGGATCAACCATAACAGAGACATAAAAAAAATTTTTGTCAGTCAGCAACATGCTGTCAATTTAGAGCAGCAGTGGCAACCAGCTTCACTGGGTGGTGGTCTAATAAGTTTGTCATGTACTGCAAACTTTTATATATTAACATTTTTTTTATCTTGTGCAGTAACTAGTTCGGTAACTAGTACACACACGATAAACCAGGATCATCTTGTGGGACTACAACAAAGGAAATGTCTACATAAGTTTTAAAGCTCTATTATGGAACAGAAGTTCTATATGTATCATCTTTTATTTGAATTACAGTGATTTGAATACTTTATGTCAAACATGTACAAACAGAGATTGTCATCATAGACAGATACAGTCAGCTATGCATATACCAAAAGTAAAACAAAAAAGTTAACTATACCTATATACTTAATACAACTAAAATACTATATTCACTATATCATGCATGCGTTGTAAGTTTAAATGCCCAAAAAGGAGTAGGAAGAAGAATAGACTTATCTAAGCCTACCCCTTTTACATGTGAAACTTTATTTGTCTTGCTGATGTAGTTCTTTCTTTTTTCTTTTTAAATAAAGCAAGAATTCTTGACTTCAGTCACCCATCATGTGACATTGCAGTTTATTAGCCTTGTATTATTGTAGGCCTGAAATCTTTTCAGCCAAACTGTCTGCTCAACTGAAACCCATATAGTGCATGTGCATATGTGTAGATGGCACCCTTCAGTTTTCTAATTGATGACTACTGGGCGCAGTCCGACGGAAGCAGTCTGCTGGCAAACACACGGGAGGAAACTACTGCCAAGACAGCTTTTTCTATCAGATTGCTCTTTGAACTTCAGGCTTATGAGCTGCTGACAAACTCAGACTCTGCATGGCGGCATACTGCAGTGCCCCTTGCCTTCCTTCCTCTACTCAATCCCCGAGACCTTGTGGAATCTACAAAGTCAACATTGCGTCTGAGGAAGGGAAATATCCCGCTGTTTTGCCCTCACAAATGTGTGCAATCTCTTGCGCACTGTGATTCTGACTTAACTCTAAATGGAAACAGTGTTGTTTCTTTTCTTACATGCCACCACCTAGCAGCAGAACAGCGTGTCAGACCACTTTCCTCTGGATAATTTCAGACAC
This sequence comes from Thalassoma bifasciatum, assembly GCA_008086565.1. Lineage (NCBI taxonomy): Eukaryota > Metazoa > Chordata > Actinopteri > Labriformes > Labridae > Thalassoma > Thalassoma bifasciatum. The sequence goes on from RPOG01000056.1 coordinate 555,130, forward strand.
GAGAGACCCGCTTCAGCCCTCTTTAGCCCCCCTTTGCCTACATGGCCTGGCCTTCATTAGGTTGGCTTATTGGTTGCACATGGTTAAAGTGGACCATGCATTATCCTCACGCGAAAGGTGCTGGGGGAAATTGCTAAGTCTTCTGTCATAAGACAAGTACTGAAGGCGATTTCCTTGGCTTGCGTTGCACGCGTGGCCTGGCGTCAGCCCGGTGGCAAGGGGAATAATGATGCTCAGAGTGAGCAGGCCTGTAAACCTAGAAGGTCTTCATGCTTTGAAGAAAACTGATATTTACTGTGGGCCAGACATGGAGCCTGGAGGGATCTCTGCCATCCTATGGTAGATGAGCTTTCCTACCATACACCTTGTATGGTTCTTTTCTTGATTCACCAAACCAACAGTTCACTCATGCTTAAGAGAGGACAAAATGATTGAATATTAAGAGAAAGTGGCTGCTGTAAGGATTAGCTGTTGCAGGCAAATTCATACAATGAATGATGTCTGTGGCCAAAATGTTTGTTTGGATCCATGTTGACCTGTCACATTTCAAAAATGTGGATTCATTTTGAAGTTATAGAAAAAATGAATAGAGACATGACATAATATGTACATTTACTCATAGATCATTTGGATCTGCTCATCAAATTACACATTTAGAGAAATTTACATTTCAAATGATCAAAACAAAACACAAATTTAAGAGGATATGCTCGATCAAAATATGCTTCTATTAGACCTATGTGTTTATGCCTTTCAGTGCCTATGCTCCTGTGCCCTGGGTGAAGATGAAAAGTTTTTTGGACTTGTAACCCCTCTTCCCCTGCCAGTAATCACCCCAGAGCCCTGTAATCCCTGGCGCATGCAGATGCCGCCGGGGGAATATTACTGTTCCTAATATTAATCTGCTCTCAAATTCCTTTCTGTTACCAAGATGAGGGAACTCGTGCACCATGTTCTTGTGGGTATTAAGTGTGCTACAAGAGATTCATCGAGAGGTAGATTCTGACTCGTCAGGGATCAAGCCCAGCCTGAGGTCGTATCGCTGCCTTAAGGAACACCCGCAAGCACGCAAAACCCATCTCCATATTCTCATAAACAGCTTGACATGAAAGACGCTGTGCCACAGCAGGGACGTAAATCCACACCTAGCCCACATGAATCATGTCAGCCTGATCCAGAGGAGGGTTAAAGCCTCTTTAAGGTGCTCGGTCCCTGGCTGTGATACCTGACTTAGCAGCAGGTAAACCCTCATGCCACAGGGCTGAAGCGAGAGCCATTGTCTCTTTCAGCTGATCAAAGGGACGACAGCGCACCCCAACCAAACACTTCTAAAACCACAAGAACAAAATGAATAAGAACGACAGATGGATTGGAAACCTTTTCACATTCAGCTGGTGTTCATCATCCTGTACCTGGAATTTAGCATTGTAATATTTGTTGTACAAAGCTTAGCGCCAGGGTGGATTTGTGGCTTTTCAAAGGGCCTCTGCACAACAGAGTAATCATGCTAAGCCTTTGGGAATGTAATATTTTAAAAATGCATCACTAATGACCACAATTACTTTAATCATAGCGTAGCAGACAGAGTGTTTAGCTAATATGTTCTATTAGGAACTCTGATGACCCTTTTCCCCATTGACCCATTTCCAGATGCTGCTTATTTTTATGGTGATGTACAGCATCACTTGAAGAAATATTTTCAAATAAACCATATAAGGTTTGGAGTTGAGGCCCACTGCAAGACAAAAGAACCCCCTCAACCTCTCTCCATTTGTGTATGAGCATCCTGAGATGTCTGAGCGGGTGTGGAATTGGATGCAGTCCACTGTGTCACTGGGAGTATTTATGCAATCAGGAAGAAAGCAGGCAGATGTGCAGCGGTGCCAGTGGCGTGTGAAATCTGCCGGCGGGATTGACACTTGGATGACGGATACCTGTAAAATACATTCACGCCTCTGAGAGTGACAGATCATTTGTCTGGAGTAACACAAACACACTCAGCCACACTACTGAGGGATCCATCCTCCCTCTGTGGTAGAAGAAGAGAAACCCTGTCTGAAGTTCGGCTGAGGTAAAATGAAGAGAGGAGCCTGTGCCGCAACACTCGCATCATTTTGATGTCTGGGAAAATGCACATTCAATTATAAAGGCAGCGCTGCATGTAAAGCTGTTTGTTCAGTTCCCTGAGCAACAGCCAAACTGAGAACTTGTAATGGAAAGTCGTTCTCTTGAAACAGAGAGTATTTACAAGCCAGGTGTTTGTGTTCTGCCTTCACAGAAGATTGGATTGAAATCTACATTATTTCCACATTATGTGTCTCCATGTGTGATTTTGTTGAGAAGAACAAAGAAAGATGGGAGAATCTGTAATGCAAGGTATTGATCGTGGTGGCCGCTATCTCTGTATCGCTGTCCTGTAAGTGGTGTGGCATATTCTGACCCTCACTGTCCCTCTCCAGGAGTATTTGTCACCATTAGCTGTTCTGAGGTCACCTTGCAATGGGCTGACCGTCCCTGTGGAGGTGACTCTGTCAGGGTGTCACTTGGCTTATGTAGACTTGTATCTTAACCTTGACCAAAGAAAACGTATTTTCCTGTAGTTAAAGATTTCCAATTGGAGCCTGAGGCTATAAAGCCCGAGGGATTTCACTGTCCAACCACCTCTGCTTATCCTGCTGCCTTCCCTGTTAGCTATCAGTATAAATGCAGACCACCAGCCATGCATTAAGTGCATAATTATTCCATTTCCAAGATAAATCTGGTGTATAGTGTCATATCCATCATGGCTGTCACCTCTTACATGGAGAGTAGGGCACTAAATGAAAGCCTTTTTGCTCATATGCACTTCTATATAGTCATCAATTTTGAGCAGTCTATTCATTGTTTGGTTTGACAGACGTGAGCTAATAATGAATGATCAAGCAATGCCCCTCAAACAAGAACAGCCAGCATAAGCACACAGGCACTGAAGAAGAGAGGGAAGGGGTGGAGGCGTGGGTGGGTGTCATTCCATAACACACAGAGAGCCATACTGGCAATCCTGTTCTGTATTACCCCTTATTTTTACAAGGTTGCTGTTCTAGCAGTGGGGCCGATGTCAAAAAATTTGTAACGATCAATATTTGTGAGTGTGTCTGATCAAGAGGACGACTGATAAACAAGTGTTAACAAAGAGCCTAGGCCATACCAGTGTGGTTTTACAGCTTGTATACACTGGGTGATGATGTGAAAACAGTGATTCAGACCTCAGATGGTGCCCAAAGAGGAGCTCTGATCCTTGTCCCCGCCTTGTTTCACAATAAATAACATTGCTTGTACACTCGGGATGGACATGGAAAAGAGCCTTACGACTCGACCACGGCATGGTGTTTATTTTTTTCCCTTTTATTATGTGTTATTCCATTTTACATGGGATTAGGCATGTCAGCGCAGATAAAAAGCTGCAGTAAGTCCTGCTGGCTGATTGAAAGTAAAGCAGGTTATGTGGTGTACATAATAAGAATATTTGGGCAATATTGGGGTTATTTTGAAAGACTTAGTTGAGGACAGCAATCTAAAATCCATTGCTTTCACTCTGGACTTCACTGAGGACTTGCACCAGAATGTCATAAAACTACATTTCAACAAGCCATGACCTTATCACAAACAGCAGTAGCATTATTTTCTATTTTTTTATAATCATGTTTCTCATTACTTTTCCCTTTCTTCACCCAAAAACAAGAAATCTGCACATCAACTTCTTTAAATGAATATTTCTAATTTATCTTATATTGAAAATCAGGCACTCCTTGTTGGCTGATATTGGTTTTTAACAATAGATGCATGAGAAATGTATTCAGCTTATTGAGGGGATATTACATGCTGTCCATTATGGGTATTGGTTTAAGTAATATCCTCTAGCCTGAGGACTATCACAATAGATAGTCCAAATGTTACTTTAGGCTCCCCAAACTGAAATGCTAAGATATGTCGTGCATTACATGCTTGACTACCCCTGTTGCATTTACAGTAATTGATTCTTTTCAATGATTTTGAAATGCTGGGCCCCTGCTGGCGTCGCATGTTTTAAAGGAGTGCAGGCATGTCACGCATGGCTTCCTTCCACAGATACTCTGCTTTCTTGAGATTCAGTCCTGCCTTCCTGTACCCAACCAAGGTGATTAACTCCGTAGGACACAAATGCTGCTTGACTTCCTCCTCTGTACCCACTGACTATCACCTTTAACGTGTTGTGTTATGCATAATGACATACATTTACATTTGCTTATTCTTTATATGACAAAGTAAACAGTATTATTTATTAATTTTGTTGATTAGTTATTTGTTTAATTATTTAGGGTAAACTGAATGCAATACAGCTACAAATAAACAATAATTAGTGAATCTATATTTGTTCAAGAGTTGCTATTAATCTGACATTCTAATATGACAAACATTTTAATTTTTTCACCTTACCAGAAAGACACGGCCACTGAGATAGTATGAGTGCTTGAGCCAAACCCAGTGATGGTTAGCTGTTGAAAAGGCTTTTACTACAGGCTTAGAAACTAAACTCATCAACAAGAGCTGTGTATCTTTACTTAACCAGACAGTCTGGTCGAATCTGACCCTCAGTGGCTACAAATGGATTCAAAGACGATTAATTAAAATGAAAAATGATCGGTTTGATTTGGTTCAGGATGAAGCCCAACTTTATTTCCTCATTTATTAACTATGTACTCTTAAAGGACTCAAAGATCCTTAAATTCAAGACAAGTGACTGGTGGAAGTGGCACTCTGAGACTGATTGATTGTAGGCAGTGCATCTGTCCTTATTACCCCAGCTTGCATGATTGTGAACTCCTCAAGGTAAATAAAGGGAACTTCTTTGCAAAACTGAGGCTACACAGAAAGATTTTTTTTAATGTAATTTGCAGAGATAATTTAAAATATCTCAAAGGAGGACAGTTTAAACCTTACCAATAAATAAAAAAGATAAATAAAATGAAATATAAATAAATAAATTAAATAAAGTTTTGAAAATTTCTCTGCAGGTCACAACTTATTTAACTGATTAAGACTGCATCAATAAGTCTATTTATGAGTTGTACACAAAATGGACCTTTTGTTTTGTCATTGAAATATGTTTCTTTTGTCTTCAACTTCTGCTCAAAGATGTTGATTTTTTTATGACTACTCTTTTATTTTAAAATAGTGTAGTTAACATCAGTTGAAGAATAAAGGATGAGCAATATTAAATTATTGACATTTGGGATAAATTTCCTCTCATTTATAGCCATGTGTTCCTGTTTCTGTACTGTCAGAAGACCCCTACTCACATTGTACTGTAATTCAAAAAGCAGCCTCTGAATTTCCAGTAAACACATTGTGGACCACCAGTGAAAAAAACAAACAAACACAATGCAAAACAAAAAAAAAGGCAGCATCAAATGCACCATGGCACTGCTGTTCACAGTCTTTATCTGTATTGTGTTGGTAAACAACAGAGAAGTTATTTTAGAAATGAAGCAATTAAGCAGATCCAAAATGAACACAACCCCCTTGTAAACCAGCACATGGCAATGTCATTTGCATGCCTTTGAATAACTAATCTCTGAGGGGAGTTCCTTCAGATGGAATTCTCAATGCCATGCGCTCTTTGTTTTAAACACGGCAAACAAACAAACAAAAGCGTCCTGGGTCCAGAGTTACTTAAGCTTCCCCCACTCACTATTCTACCCCTCTCACTCTCTCTCTCTCTATGCTGTCAGATGACCTACAGCTTACTGACTACAGCTGTTAGGGCCATCACTCATCATAAGTAGAAAAAAGAAGACAAGGGTTTCCACCTTCATTAGATAAACAGAATAAGAAAAAAAGAAAATAGCACCTCAAGCTTAGATCCTTTTTTCTCTTCTTTTTTGGTCTTAATTAGAATCACCATCCATCATGGTCAAAGCATTTCTATTCATTGAGCTGATTTAGGACATGACAAATGAATGTGGGAATAAACGGAGTGTCAGGCTGGAGGAGGGAGATGGATGTTCTCTCAGCAGGAAGGAGCCGGAGACGTACAGTTAGCGCTGGCAAGTGGCCAGAGCTTCTGGCCTGTACGTCTCTCCTCACATCACCCCAGGGATGAAGAGCGGGAGCAGTGTCTCTTCTGGATCTCTCTCCCGGTCAGCCGCTCCTCCTGTATTTATTAGTAAATTAACACCATGTCACAGTGATACTTATGACACTGCCACCACCTGCCTTGGATCGCTGAACTCCCCTCTCTGACCTGCAGTGTCTGGGTGTCAATCAGAGGTTTTTTATGGCATAAAAATGGTTCTTATTTTTTTCATGTTGTGACGCAATGTAGCGGGGGGTGTACAGTGGATGTTAAAGTTGTACTAGATGTAGCCTGGGTGTTATTATAAAACTGAAACACCAAGCATTAGCCCAACAGTGAATAGATTAAAGACAGTTTAGCACAATGCCATGTTTTATTCTGCCCCACTGTGTTCTCGGCAGGAGCCGGAGGGCCGTCGTGCCTATTGATATGTGCAGCAGTGTGAGCAGTGCCAAGGGTTGTGGAGTTCAGACTGAATTAGACCCTATTAGAAAGTGTTTGACTGACATACTCTAAGCTCCCTTCTTCTACAGACATTATTAGCAAACTCACTTTGATCCCATTATACAGCAGACAATTGTTATTCTGGAAATGAAGAAAAAATAATAATGTTATAAAGATTAATGCGCCCCTACACCTCATTCTTCCATCCGCCCACTTTTGCACAGACCCAGCTCTCATATAAATTTGAATTGGTTTTTCAATTATTCTAGTGCCTCAGCTCTCTCTGGCTAAACAAAGAATTTCCATCAGATCCATTGAGATGAAGTTAGATTATGCATTACGGCAATATCCAATTTAATAACTCAGATTTTCCTTTATTGTTTTTTCTGTTTGCATTGTATTCCTTTAAACGACTTAACCAGGCTCGATGGCAGGCTGGTATAGATGGAAGTTCTGTACAAAGACGTACACAGGGCTCATATCAATGACTGAGAGCAAGGATAAATACAGGCTCTTTGCAGAAAGGATGACAATAAGTTCAATTCAGGGTTCAGCTGACTTAGAGGAACTAAATAAATGTGATTAAATTAATTACAGAGGGATTCAATATCTGTCTCATCTACACTAGCTTCAAAAATGACTCTGATCATTGTCAGTTTGTCAGCTCAAGTTCTATTAATCATATTTAAATCATGTTTCATCTGACAGCTTGCATCCATTGTCAAGTAACTCTATTGTACAGTTCTGAATAGCTAATCTACATTATATATCAATACTTTCGCTGTAGTTTCCAACAGACACGGTGTGTATATACTTGTGTTTTAAACGACAATAGGCCAGTCTTTGCACAACATGATCTCACAGCTCCACTTTTCTCAAAGCAAGCACGTCAGAAGTGTCATTTCGAATTTGAAAAATTATTGTGATTGAGCTGCATAAACAACCTGCAGAGGAAGTCAGATTCGCTGTCACATCCAGACGCTTTAGTTTTGAAAACAAAGAGAGTGGAAAAAGGGATTGTGATCGCAGCTCTGTGGCATATTGGAACAAAAGCCCAACCTGAATGATTTATCTTTTTCCCCTCTTTGAAGCGAGAAACGCTGTCTCCCCAACTGCCTGTGTTTGAGCTGCGCTGGTGGAGTACCTGGGGAGGGCAGCAACATGCAAGACAGGAGGCTGTGAAGCTCTTGTCCCCATACTTAGTCTATGCAGAGAGGCAGTGCATACAAAAGGGAAAGGGAGTACAGCGGTTTTGGCCTGAGGCTATCTTGTGTAGGGCTCCCTGAGCTTGAACAAAGTGCGTGAGACATTTTCGAAACACAGATGCATTTTGTTACAGAAGAAAAGACTAGATGAGAAGTAATGGCAACTCATGAAAATTAAAAAAAGCTCTGATGCACACCATGTTTCCACAAGATCCCCAGGTGATTATACCATATTGAAATAACCAGCACGATGCTTGCTATGGCTTCCTAGTATTAAAGCCGAGAGGCAGTGTTAAATAAGGCCATTTGATACAAATCTGTCACTTGACACCCCCTCTGGTAGCTTACAACACATGATGTCAGTAAAAAGCTCTTGAACTGGTAGGTGCCACCCCTGTAAGTCTCGTTGTTTGCAGGCCTAAATTTTAATTTATTTATTTATCAATGCACTCCCCTTCATTTCCTTATTTATACCAGAGATCTGATATTCTGAAGACATCTGTTATGTTATTAATTTCACATAAATCTTAAGCTCCTCTATGCTTGAAATGAAGCTTCATTCAAGCTGAATTAATGAAACATGATTGTAAGTCCCTCTCGTGGAGGAGGTTGTCATACAATATTGAGTTGCTTATAATCACTGTGTAATCTCACTGTCTGCCAGGGGAGGGCGGCGCGAAAGCCCTCCGTAAAACAATGTCTTGAGGAGATCAGAAGCACTTGCTGTTATCTGGCAGGAAAAAAAAAAAAGACGAGGGAGGGGATAATGACTCATTCGTTGGTCGTCTGCAGAGGAAAACTGCAGATTTATGCTGTGTATCCAGCTGTTGTGATATGGACTAATGAGTGAGATCAGAGGGCTGCATGATAGTTTGAACTTAAGTAACTGTGGATTTGAGTGCTTGACAGCGCACAGAGAGACACTCTGGGGCATCTTATGTGAAGCAGCGTGAAAGACACTCACTAGCGTGACTGACAGCACCACTTACTCTCAAGAATAGCAGGTGTGTGAAAATCCTGGGTGCAAGCCACAAACAGTGGGCCAACTCCCCTTGAGTAAATGCTGTACTTGGTGCAGAAAACCAGAATGCATGTATATCTATGCAATTACATCTTCATTAGTCTCTAGTGTTTCATATGCTGCGTACAGACTATGAAGGCTGAATGTAAAGAGCGTTTCATGTGTTTCATGTCAGCAGTATGGAAAGAAAGAGCCATAGCACTCCATCAAATAGTTTTGGTCACCAGGGGTCACCAGCCCCTGTACACATGATGACTGGCCTCACTTGGCTGTTCTTGTTGCATTATGTGGGGCTTGTCTCACCTCAGCGACAGTGTCATTGCATTATTCGGGGAGGTTTCTCACACACCTGCGCTGTGAAGGACAAGTCTCATAGACCAAGTCACTTTGTAAACCGTTTAGCCAATTCTGCACTTGGTTTGAAAGTGTGTAAACACCCGGTGACATGTTATGTACTTCATCACCTACACCAGCCTAAGGAGCACAGGGATTTATCTGCCATCTCCATCCACTGCTGCGGCTGCTCCAACCCTAACCTAATTATTGTTTTATGCAAAGCAAAACAAGAGGAGCGAGTGACACACAAATACAGTTGAAATTGGGATAGACCTCATCATTGTTTGGCTGCACCCACGGCTTAATTATAATTCACAAGGAGCCTGGCTCCTTTGTTCCCTCTGTATTGCAGCATTGTTCATCAGAAGTGAGCAGGAGTACAAATAATCGAGTGCAAACACTTCCTCCGGTGAAGCTAGCCCCTTTCTCTAGAGGTTTACCCTACTTTACTTTTCAAACTGACAGAAATGGGTTGTCTCAAATCTGCCACGGCATCAATTCATTAAAGAAGTAGCCTGCTTTATAACAAACAAACAATACACCCACCCACCCAAAGCCCCCCCTCCAGAGCACGCACAGGCACACTTGCCACCCATCCCATCCAAAATGTGTCACATCCCCAGCAATCTGTAATTTTGGACTCGAGGGGTTAATTGCCTGCCATGGCATCAAAGGAGAGTTTTGATGTGCTTTTTGAGGGCTGTCTTTAGCCAAGTTTGCAGAGTAGAAGGGAAAGAGGAGTTAAAAGAGGGAGGGGTGTGCTGAGAGCAGACGGAGAGGAGGGCACAGGAGATTTCACTTGCAGCGTAGCAGCGCAGGCGTCTCCTCAGGTAATCCTGCCTCTCAAAGGCATTATTGAATTTTCTTGTTTTTTTTCTTCTCTTTGTCAAGGCAGGGAGGAGAGAGTGTGTGCACAGGGAGAATCGAGGAGGGGAGGGGGGGTTAAACAGAGTGAGCCCGACTTCTGAAGGGTCTGTAGCGGGCGCTTGATTCTCATTCACCTCTGCAGATCCACGTCAAAACACAGCCAGACCTTTTAAGGCGCCTGGCTTTGAAGTGAGAGGAGAGCCTCAAATCCAAGCTCTCCGCCACATATGCCCAGGCTGAAAAATTAGCAGCCATGTGTGTCTCCCTGCTGCTTTGAAGTTCCACAGACCACTCTTCTCTCCATGTTGTAACGGAGAAATCAGAAGGTATGCAGCCTGACTCCCAGATTAAGGATAGTGATTGTGCTGCATGGTAGAGCAGGCTAAGTGCCTCATCTCTAGCTTTTGTTCAGTCAGACCATGAAAACCTCTACCTTGTTAACACTGTTTACCTAACTCTTCAGAAAAGCTCTGCAGAGTTGAAACAACTAGTAAAACAGTTGGTTGCGACAAAACCCCACTGTGATCTGCCTGACGTGGATCTTAAGATTGGTCTGCAATCATCAAAGACTTTAAACCGTCTTGTATTCTTCACCAATAAAAGCTGAGGAGACCAGCTCAAGCCTGACAGTGACTCTTTGGTTTGTTTCAATATCAAGTAAAATCTTAACAAACAACCTACGTGATTAAAGTTACTTTAAAAGTGATTTGAAAAAACAGCATGGCAGAATGACTGATCAAAACAAAAGCCCTGAGTGACTATGACACAAAAAACAAGAGGGCGAGGCCTGCAGAAGGGAGAAAAGTAGCTCAAAATTTCTGGAAAATCTCTCTTTTTCTCGAATAACCTGTAGATCTGTACAAAAGTCTGCATCCTCTTAATTGAGTCCCCCTACAGATGCAAGAAGAGTGGACTGAAGAGGACCAGTCAAGTCTTCACCACACAATGTGCTGAAGCTGCTTATCCCATTGTAATCTGACCTGATTGGAAGGGTTTGATTAAAAGCGAAGGGGGCCACACACCTCCTAATCCCTGCTGAGTAACGCTCCATGACCCCATCTAACCTCCTCAAATGCCATACGGCCCCCTCCTGTCAAGATGGCTCAGTGCACAGAACCAGACGGTGGAGTGTGTGCTGTGCTGGAGTTTAGGGCCTCTAATCCTCAAGCTTGTCTTGTCCCTTTCTCCTCTTATCCTCATCATTGAGACTGTAGGCTCCTCACAAGAAGATTTGGGAGATGACTGCTATTTTGGTGCTGGAAAGTGAAATAGCCCAGAGGGGCTGTGTAAACATTGTGGCTTAGCGCTAACCATCATAAGGGAGGCTTCGAGACTAGTCACCGTGCTTCTAAGGCAGGCAAATCCGCATCTTGTTATGAGGGAATCGGCTGTGCTAAAGCCTTGCTTAGTGACACGTCTTGTTGTCAGACGGTTTGTCTAAACAGGTATCACAGCTGTAAGCTGTCGTATCACTGCGCATCATTGGCATCCTCTGAACTTACCGTCATCCCGTCATTCGCCCGGTTCATGAGGAAGCATCAGTATCAGGGGTTTCAGTGACAAACATCATTTTTATGTCAGTAACACAGGAATCACATCTGGGTGTGAGTGCACCTGTGTTAGTTCAAACAAACATGTATTTAGGCAAACCCCCCCATCCTCAAGAGCATCTTTAAGGTTCTGCCTTTGCACAGAGTGTAGGAAGTCATCTGTTAAACCCCTCAACTCGCTTCCGTTTGGTGTCAGACTACAATGAGAGAAATTGTCAGGTAGAGCTGAGTTTGTGTGAGAGTGGGAGAGATAAGGGGAAGGGATCAGCTCACTGTCAGTGTCAGTCTCAGATGGTTTCCTGTTAGTGAACTAGGAAAAAGTGTAGATTTGTGCGTCACTGTCTCAAGTATTTTGTTTTCATGGTAGTTTTATGTTTGTACATGTGTTTGGAGGCAGTATGGTAGTGTTGGTACTCTGCAGGCAGTCTGCCATACACATCTGACCAGATCTTACCAAGTCAAGAGAGCAGTTTGTTGGAAGCTGCTGAGTGGGTCTGGTTCAGGTGTCAGAAAGTGAATGGAAGAAAGATTAATGGCCTCTCCTTCCTCCTGTTACCCCAGCCCTGCTTTTCAGGGAGGGGTCCACTAACTGACTTTCTTCAAGGCCCTCTGATTGGTGTGGCGTGTCTTGTTGAGGGGTCACTGAATGATGGAGTGGCAGCGGAGGCAGTGGTTGCTCTCTTTGAACAGTTGCCTCATTCATAGGCCTGTCTCGAGCAATTACAAGTGAAGAGCCCAAAAAAAAGGTCCTGGTGGGTGGTCAGTTGATCTCCACACTCAGCAACTCTTTTTATCTAATAAAAAACAGTTAAAATAAAGGAAAATAAAATGTTTTAGCCCTACTACTCATATGAAAAGTGCTTTGAGGAAAAATTGTGGAAGCCATAAACATACTGATACCTGAAACATGACAGTACAAAAGTCAACAAAACGTACAATGACAACACATTTTCAGCAGTCCAATAATTGATTTTTAATTTTTTTTTTATTGTCATTATTTCTTCTTTTCTTAACTATCACACCATTTAAGTGACTAACACCAAAAACAGATTATTTGCTTGTGTTTCTGCTGCTGCCAAAATAAAGCTGTAACAGAAAATTGTGCAACAAACACAAAAATGTCCTTTTTCAGTGTCTCATTTGACTTTTTTTTAGTTCCCTTGACTATGTCCACTGATGTCGAGTATGAGCAACAAATGGTATGATATTATTTTTAATGGAACTTTGAGCACATCTCCTCTTCATCATTCTGAGCTCATTCACACGCGTAAAACATGCAGGTTGCTCTGTTTTGTTAGATCTTCAATATCAAGTAAATTGACAATTAAATACTATAATTTAAGACAAAAATGATGTTTTTACTGCCTGCCCACGCCCCTGGGGGCTGAGGCTGAACACTGTGAGCTTTGCCAGATGGAATATTCAGTGTGGTTGAGTTAGATTTAATTAGGGAAAGCCACTCAGGGAGAGTTTTGTGTTAATCAGTAGTACAGGCAGGCGGGGATAGAGGCCTTTGGCGGGAATTTGTAAGAGCTTCCTGTATTGTTGTCATCAGCAGCTCCAGACAGCTCACCTTACACATTCACATTGGATCAAGCTCCCAGTCTTTTGTGCTCTTCAATCTATGCGCTATTAGCCAGTCGCCACCAAGGCGATTTTGTGTAATGTCTGAACAGGCTACTTTCCTTTCCCTGATGGCCTAAGACACTTTTTTTCTTGGCTGTCATCTCCACAGTTATAGACCTTTATTGCATAAACATGTTGACAAATGGTCCTTTGTAAACTTTGTTACTGGCGACATTTATTCACTAACAAAGCAGTTACTTGAGCTGGCTCCCTGGGCTTGCTTTCCATTCAGGCTAGTGATCAGTTGTCCGCACGGCAGTGGCCCCTGGGCTGCTAGCCCACCCATGACGGGAGGCTCAATGAAGGAACTTATTTATAATTGCAACTGAGGAAAGGTTTCCTAAAAGCATTTTTTGCCTTAATGAAGTTTACTGGCACCAGTGAGCTGGTAAAAAGCCAAAAGGTTTTAGTGTTCTTTGGTAACATGTTAATATGATTTGTCTTGGCAACAAGCAAAAAAGTGGAATTGGCACAGAGGGTAGCCATGAGCTGGAATCCCAATGCCAAATTTGTCATCCATGATTTTACTTTGAGGTAGGGTTGGAGGAAAAAAATACCGTAATTGAGGCCATTGTTGCAGTTCTCTGTGGGGGAGCATTGGCCTTGGCTAAGCCTTGTAATTATAAATGATATCCTCTTTGGCCTGCTTTACTTTCTGTCCCTGCAGCAAAAATTGGATTTGTTCCACACACCCCTGCAAGACGCGAGATTATCTTTGACCTGAATTGTCGTCACCTGCGAGCGCTGCTCAGAGCGATGCTTTTCCCATTCATTAAGCCCATTCACTTAAAAGCTTGCCTTCTCACAGGCAACAGCTCTAACATGATGAAGACAAAAAAATGACCGCCCTGCCTGCAGAGGGGCTGTGTGATCCCATCAGCGTTGGGTTACCTGGCTGCCCCTGTGCTCACTGTACCTGTTGAGAAAGACATAAGTGCAGCGGTATGCTAAAGAAAAAGGGTGGGATGACCCCTGAGGGTTTGGTTGACGGTGTTAAGGCTCCTCCAGGCCTAAATGCTCTCTCTCACTGGGTGTCTCACCTGACCTGGGCAGTTCGGCCCAGCACAGACCAGTCTTTCATTCAGTCAGCCCTGCGGCTTCAGCTTCTAATAAAGCTACCATCTGATCCCCTTGAATTTCTAAATCGTTCTCCTTTTGATTCCCTCTTAACTCAGCCTGCGTTTTTCACTTTGTTCTGAAAGGGGGGTCAGGTTTCCGCCCTCAGTAATGGAGTGTTCGGTGAACTGTGAAGCTGTGTGTATGTATATAGAAGCCATGGTCTGCTGACAAGATTATTTCAGGCAAGATTTTTCTGCAAATGTTACTCATACTTGTATGTTCATTCTCAGAAAGAAGTTTGATACGATGTAAAATTTGGATAGATCGGACAAAAAGTTAATACCTGGACTGAGGTTTATAAATGTGATATTAAATAAACATAATAAAACTTGAGGATTCTGAATGAACCTGACCTTATGGATCCATCTTCCTAACATAAAATATTATTCCATGATAATATTGCTCCTTGTGTGTTTCTTAAGTGAGTTGACACTTATTCTTGTAGCTGCAATCCTAAGAGATAAATAACACCATGTATGTATGAATGTATTGCCCAAAATTTTATTATTGACCATGTTCTGTACATTTAACATGATTTTGAGCCCATGCAGTGATTTCTACTACAGGGTCATGTCTATTCAGAGCGGTGCCGGTGCATCCTTTTCATAAAAACATGTCATATTTAAACTCCTATTTTGTGTGTATAGTTTTCTATATGCATTTATATGAAAAGTATTTTAATTCTCCACACTACTATATTTTTAAATCTATGTCCATGTGTGAAATTTATCACATTTCTGTTTGATTGACTTTTGCAAACTAGCATCCAATAACTTTCATCATCAAATTATTTAAGTGAAGCATTGCTCAGATAGCTTTATAGTGAGGATTAAATCATTGTAATTAAAACAAAAGGAAACTCAAATACTAGATGAGAACACTTAATAGTCTGACAAGTACATCTAAGTTGTTGTTACAGATATGAAAACTTTCTTGGCACATGAACCTTTAAGATGTGGTTGTGTTATTGCTTGAAGTGAACACCAGGGGTTGGTTACAGGATGATATGAATAGACTTATGGACTTAGGGGGCTCAGGAAATTGTAGGTTTGTTTTAACAGAGCGAATATTCTCTGGTGTAATGAGCAAAGTACACCCATAAATTTTCACAGATGCCTCGAGGCAGGGCAGTGTGTCAGGACTGCATGGTATTTTCTCTTTAGCACCAGTCTTTAACTGCTCAGGATGGTGTTTAAGGAAATTACACCCTAGGTAGCAGACACTCCCAGGCTTTAGTAATTGAATGCCCTTTTCATCACTGTTGTCCAATGGTTCCTACTGTGAGCTTTGTTTTGGTAATTATTGCGTTAGATACATAAATTGAAGCGCAATAATTGTGTGAGCTCTCTGTGATCAGACAAGCAGAAATTGTTATTTTATCATGTTTTGAAATTCACCTTTCATTTGCTAATTGGAAACTCATTGTCGGTATGGTCTCACACACACACACACACACACAGTATATATACCGCTCAAAAAAATAAAGGGAACACTTAAACAACGTAACATAACTCCAAGCATATCACACTCATGTGAACCAACCAACCTGTCCGATCATTTTGATTTACATTGTTACGTTTTTTTCCTCTCAACACACTCTATCATATGTTGAAAAAAAGATTTTCAACTGCAATATTTCATTAAGTGAGATTTAAGATGTGTAGTTTGAGTGTTCCCTTTAATTTTTGGAGTACTCCTTGTTCACTTTGTCCACATGAGAAGCAGTCCTGACACGCTACTGAACCACATTTCTGGATATCAGCCATGGCTGTTGACTCTTTACATCTTTGACTTAACAGGAGGTATATTACAGGAGGTTACATGAATGCATTATCTTAGCTATCTGGCAAGCTAACTCACTGCTTCATAAATAGCACTGACAGTATTTTGCTGTTTAATTTGGGACGCCATTTAATTCTGATTCCCGAAAAACACATCTTATATCACGAAGTACCATGTTTTATATAGTATTTCTATATTCATTTTACATTTTATCAAACAAAATTGACTATTTTGTCAGTAATGTGCTGTTATGTATTGTATATCATCACTATTTTGTACATTATTTTCTATTCTACATATTATGCTGTATCCTTTGGATCCATTTGTGTACATGCATGGATTAATCTGATGGTATTATATTCAGCACAGTAGCATGTTTAGACTGGGGTGCTATAATATTCTATGGGATTTTCTGTTTATCAGATTTTAGCACAATCAGGGGCTAAATTAGTTATTATCGTGTTAATCCACTCATATGAGGATTTATGTGTTATCATAGCAAAAAGTTAAGTCAATAAGATTAATTAGGGTATATGCTACCATAGTCAAATAACTATCCAGCACATTTATTCTTCAGTTATATCATGTGTTTCATTTCCTTTGGTTTAGCCTCACCCTGGAATTTCTGCATGAGCCTTTCTCTCTTGTGTGATCTCGGCAGCTTTCACATATCACTCTGATTGTCAGGGGAGCATGAAGTTGGGCTCTGCTCTCTCAGATCACAGAGAAAGTATTTCCTGACATGTGTTGATGCCCTAGCCTGTACCCGTGCCCGGCTCTGTGTGTGTGCCCATGGCACTCAGCAGAACAGGGGGAAATGAAAGAGCTCTTATGCTGGTGCCAGTCACAGATGCCCAGAACCACCCCCCGCCTACTTCACTGCCTGCTCTGTCTGCATTCCCCTCTGACACTGTCCGGACGGGGCCCTGCACAGACCTGCAGGTGGCCCCATTAGCAGAGAAAGTATGTCAGTGGAGCTGCCCAGGGAGTGTGAATGGAGCAGGCTGTTCCTGAATTCTGGCTCCTCTGGAACCAGACAGATAGTAAGGATGGTTGACACTGATATCCATAACTTTGTCATTTTAACTACATGCTATATCAGTAGAGGTAAAATACGTTTGTCGTACATTTTGTATTATTTGAGTAAGACAAGAAATCAAGTTTTTACGTGTTGTAAGACAAAGAGAAAATTGGTATCTAGTCTTTTCAAAGAGATGCCAAAGCATCAACACAAGAAACAAGGCGACATGACTTTAAGCCATAAAGAGGTGGTATATATTTCCCAGCAAATTTTTGATAACAATTAGGTTGGCAGGCTCCTAGGTGTAAGGAACAGGACATGAGGGCCTCTGGGACTGGGGCCACGTGTGCTCCATGTAGTGAAGCATCCAGCCTCCAGCTCAGCCAGATTCAGGCCCAGTCGCACAGCTATCTGTTCCACAAGCTGAGATCAAAGTACCAGCGCTGGCAAATCCGCCCGGGCCCCGGCACTGCCTCACTCCAGCAGCTGCTGAGCAGGAACAGCCCCAGCATGCTGCGGTGAGGCTGGGGGAAAGGAGCTGAAAGATTCATGTGCTGGATGTGTCATTAACTCACTGCAAGATTGATGTCCCACATGACTTATAATGTCACATCTCAAAAGGAGACAAGAGCTCAGCAAACATTTTCAATCGCATCATTTCTTGTTCGATTTCAGTCTTGCAAAGCCAAAGTGCCAAAGAGTTTTCAGACTGTCTCCTTTTGCTTTCACTGTTTTCTTGTGAGCTCTCCAGAACTTGTTTGGCACATGGAAAGAAAGAAATTTAATCATTGATATGATATTTGGATCCTGGAGTGGCTTGTTGGGTGGCCTGGAGGCTACCACAGCTTCTTCCTGCCTTACTATCACTTTCACATTTTTTTTAATAGTCAGATATAGTTATGTATAAATACACGACATAGAATTTATAAGTCGAACATTGGAGGGTTTCAAAAAGATAAATAGTTCAACTAAAATGTGTAAAAAAAAATCTTGCTTTGTAGAGTACTGTTGTTTTGGCACATTAGAAACAAATCAATGAATATTTAAGGCAATCAAAACCTGGGACCAACATCTCAGGCTGTTACCTCATATAAAAAAGAAAAAGGAAGACTCTTGACTACCATTGCAACATGCTGCTTATCATCACAATACTCGCAAAAAACCTGTACTGGTCAGAAAGCTGAACAGGACACCTCATGCTGTCAGATGGTACATTCTGTCCAGTTGATCCAATTTATTTCCCTTTTCAATAAAGGGCCTCCTGAGGCAAGGTGGTGCACACAGACAGACATGTGAGTCTTTGGCCGTCTGTGAGTGTCTGCTCATTAATTAGGCCAGGGAATTCCACTGGCCCTTGTTCTGAGGGGGAGCAAAGGTACCAGATGGACTCTGAGAGGGGTGTTAACATACGAAAAAACAAAATGGACAGAAAAGATTGGGGACGGGCAAGAAAAGAAGAAAAAAACTTGTCCACACACAAACAATTACAGTGTTGTCAAAAATGTCATAAAAGATCAGCCAAACCCAACCCACCCTCCTTTTCTCCCCTGCCTCTCCCAATCCTGTACAATGCTTACTATATGACCTAATAAGAATCAGTATTAAATGCTGTAAAATTATATCAAAGCACTATTAAACTGAATTTGTGTTCTCCTCTGAAAGAAGGGCGTAATCTGCCATAAAGCCAGCTAGGCTGTGTTTGACCCATAAATACCCTGTTTGCATTCTGTCACAGTAAATCCTCAACCCTCTCCTGGTAAATTCCAAGTCAAAGGAGCTTAAGAAAAGATAGAGCAATGAATTTGCAGCTCATGAATACAGTTAATGTTGTTTTTTCACGTTTCATATGTTGCTTGATTTGATTTTCTGTTATTGTTATTTTAGCGCTTAATCTCTGGGGATTGGAACTCTCCGGGGTGAGTGTATCTTAGCCTGGCTGATGGACAGTGATTTAACACCAGTGTATGCTGTTCAAGCAAACACTAAGATGTTTACTGCTGAGCTATATGAGATTTTAACCAGAAAAGTTGTTTTTGACAGCATATTGCGCTACTGCAAGCAACAGAATTCACAATTTAGGAATAATATTTTGGAATAACAACACCCTTCCAGTGTTTTGCTGAATCTTAATGCATGTTCTGTGCTATCCAGAATCTTACAACCCCTCTTGCACTTGTTTTTATTCCCTTATTTCTGTCCTTCATTTCCATGTGCATTAAATAAACAGTGAAAAAATACAATGCGAAGGAAAAACAATACAATATTTCTGATTGTTAAAATTATAAAGCTTTTTTGATTTCATTTTGATCAGAGGTAAGTGATTACAGTTTAGATCGGTAGAAAGTATATGCAATGCTGAAAGATACAGATAAAAAATGGAGAGAGGGGATGACCGAGTGACTCTCTCAATCTCTTGGTTCATTCACTGTCAGAGAAAAAAAAACGGCTGTAGATAGGTAGGAGTCAGTGAGAGTGTGAAGCAGTTGTGATAGATAGATAAAGAGGGAGGGTGAGCGAGAGAAAGAGCTTCTTGATTGCTGGTCTCAGGCAGTTTGACTGCTCAGTGACAGCATGCTCCTGCTCCGACCATACGGCCTGTCTCCTTAGCTAACAGCCCAGCTGCACGGGGAATGTCCCCGGGCCTGACATTTTGACACAGGCGCCACGTTGACAAATAGCTGGAGTTTTCACCTCCTGCTACACTGTCTGCTTCCTGCTAAACCAGCCCTGGCTGACTGTATGAAGCGAGGGGGCGGGAGGGCTGACAGATCTGCTGTCAAGCCAGGGAGGGGGCTGCTGATCGAGGTCTCTGTGGGTGGCAGACTCCTATAAACAGGGAGGGGTGAGGCAGCGCTGGCCATTGACAAAACACTTGAGCCAGTTTTGGGGCGCTCTTTGCACACTGGTTACTGCAGTTATCTTGCATCCTACGTAAATCCAAATCCCCCCTTCACACACCTCAATCCCATCCCCCAGTTCGCTCCCCCAGCTGAGAGGGCTTGTCAGTTTGGTGTTGACACGGCAGTGGTGTAATCACAGAACAGCACGGCATAACAGAGTGTGTGCCCAGACCCCAGAGGTGTTGTCCTAACATGGAGGTGTCTGACGATAAATGTGTTTTTGCTGTAATGGTCAACGGTTCTTTAACATGTTTTTTCATGAACTGATTCAAACAGAAACTGCAATTCTTAAATTTGCTAACCTGAAATCGCCCCACTCTTGAGTAAGCAATATGAGCTCCACGTAAAGTTATTATCAACAAGACAGTGCTCAGTCCAAGTTGTGGCAACCAAAGTGAGATGGTGATTTGGTTGTACCAATTTTGGGATACTTTGCCACTGAAGTCCCCCTAAGTTTTTTTTTTTTTCCACATATCCTTCCCAATAGGAGGACAAAAACGCAGGGACATAAAAAAAAAACATAGTGGAAGTAGCCATGAATTGACAATACATAACCAAGATGTTGCATGGCAGGTGAACATGAGGCCATGGCACAATCACAGTTTTTGCCTTAAATTTAATAATACATCCAAGTCAATGGGTCAGTGAAGTAGTGGATGCTGTGGTTTCAAGATACACATTTCATCATCTCACCCATTGGCTCATGGTGAATCTTCCTGAATATTATCTGCTATGTCACACATTGGCTTACTTCACTTATTTTACAAATGCACAATGAAATAGTGAAGCATTCAGATTTTTTCTTAATATATTGATTTTGGGGAGTTTTGGGCATGTTTTATGGCAAATGCAGTCTAGGGAGAGACACTCTGTACCTGTGTGAAGGCTTTTACCTCCATGTATCTGTGAGCCAGCCTGTGCGAGTCAGCTGGGGTGACTGCGTTGTGTCTTAGTACCGGAGGGGCTTTAAGTGCTGGTGGTGGGCTGTTATTATGGGGCTGTATTGATTAATCCCCTTGCCTGTATAACCTCCAGCTCACTTTGAGGTGTCCCAAGTGTGCCTATGCCTGTGCAGAGCCACACGCTGTGATTAATGCCCATCTCCTGAGTCTAACCGCAACAGAGCACCATGTCAGGCCAGATTTGTCAGCTCACAACTATAGATTAGTCTACGTCTCCTCACCAACTTTGGAGCCACTAGTGCCCTGTAGTGTAAATCTGTCCCCTCTTTCCCCTCTCACTCGGCACCTGTCCCCTGGGCGAGAAGATGGCAGATGCATTAAACAATTCACTTAACAGATAAGCTACAATACGCTTGACTTTTTCTTATACCCTCCCTTCTCAACCCCCTCCCACGCCCCCCCGTCCTTCCTCTCTCTCTTCCCTCATATCTCCCGCCACTGAAATGGAATTAGATCAAAGAAGTAGAAGAGGGGGTGTTGGGGTGGAGGGAGGGGTCCTCATTGGGTTTTGTTGAAATATTTATAGGTCAGGGTTGACTGGTTAAATTGAATATCTATGCTGATCTCACTTGCCTGTTTAACTTGCGGCTAGGCAAATATGTTTCCTAGGTGATAACCTTTTATGTACCAGTCTGACTTCATTGAAATGCATAGAGATAAAAATGTGTCACACTTCACAGCCAAGCCAGGCAGCTACTGATGCTCGATTATTCAAATGATAATTGACCCCCACCTGTGGCTTGCTTATATTCAATACTCAATCACTCTGTCCGCTGTTAAGATATGGAAGAAAATACGTTCTGTAATTTACATTACAAACCACTGGTGAATGTCAAGTACCCCAGGCGAGTCATTTGTGTGGAGAAGAATGGGAAAAATATATGGCCAATTATGATTTCCAATCTTTTTAATAATTTAAATGCTGTTGATATGTGAATTACTGGCAGCATAGCTCTCAGCCCTGTGCCCTGTTTATTTCCAAGCAGTGTTATTTTCTCCCTAACAAATGACTTGATGTTAATCTTCATATATAATTTTCATTTGTCTGATATAATGGTTTCTAGTGGCTTGCTGTCAAACTCTGATAAATTGACAAGCAGTATCATAGCACTAGAATCAACAATGCAGAAATGTGTGTCAGCCAGGTTTATTTTTTCAACCACAGGGCACTCATGGAAATGAATCAATGCATATTCATGTACACACACATATGTGAACACATTCAATTATCTGATACTCTAGCAATGCAAGCTTTGATCCTCATTGTAGTGAGTGTCATACCTTTAAGGGTTTTTCCTCTCACCCACTGAAGGCCTCCTCAGGATTATTCCCACAATTACCGTCTGATCCTAGTATTGCTTTAGCAATGTGCTTAAATGTCCTCAGTTTCATCGAAGAAAACACATGATACAGATACAATTTGCATTAATTTCCAAATGGAAGGCGTGAAAGCACGCTCGGCAACCGTGCCTGTTTGTTTAAAGCCAGCCAAAGCTCTATAATTAGCAGTGTTTAATTATGGAAATGGCTGCCGAGGAGAATTTCAAACACACTTCTTCCCTGGATCATTAGTCACAGGGGCAAAAAAAAAAAAAAATGAAATGCTTTCAGCAATGAAGGGTTCATATTTCAAGCTTATAGCTGCTAAAAGGGTGTACTCAGAAAATCAATTTTATGAAAGTCCGTTCAGCACTAAAGGGAGTTCCATGCAACTAAGCAATTTTGAAATAATGTCGGTGGGGGCCTGATTCATGGACGGTAACGGGACTTTGCTCTCCTTGCCTGGGACATTATCCTCTAAGCCCAGGTCAGAGGTCAACCTCTGGTTTAAATCAACCTCTGTTTAGCATAACTCGATTCTTAAAGCGCTGCCGGCTATCCCACGCTGAATAGATAAGTAGTCTTCTGCAGGCAGAGATCAGGCAGTCAAGCAGATCAAAGCTCATGAAAGCTGTCTAAAGACTAAAGTAGGAGGAGAGAAAGTTCAGGTAAACTCTGGGAGGGAACCTAACCTTGACCTCATGAAGTGCTAGTTACCCGTTACCACAACAATAATGTCTTACCCTTGGCCACAACCTCACACACTGACAGTAAACACACCATTCCTGCATGCTTCCCAGCACACAGGCGCCCTCCATACCATAAATCCAGTCTTGGCTGCATTTTTGATTGCTCCTCACATTAAGCAGGCTGTCAAGGCCCAGTACAGGGGATATGGACAACACATGTGCAAGGGACTGTAAGGTCTCCCAGGCTTTGCCTTAGAAACCACATCACCAGCACATGATGCCCACACACTCTGTGGGAGGCCCCTGAACTAATAGCCTGTTGTGGGGGCTTGGGTGTCTTTTTGGTGTGTCCTCTGCTCTCAGGAGGTGGTAAAAATGAATATACAGGGACATTTTGGTGGGTTTAAGCTGGGAGGTCACATATAAAAATGGCTACAGCTGCACTGGGACGGCTGGCCCACGCTCCTCACAGGGGATTCCCATTAGGCAGATTGATTGTTTCCTCTCCTCTCCTCCTTTGATTCATGTCTTCCATCTGAGCTCTAATGAGCCATCGGCCGTATGGCACCACTCAGGGCATCTGTGCATCAGCCCCTGTACTGTACATGGCTAATGGGAGGCATGCACTGTACTGTAAATGCGCATACATATATGCAATATGGACACATAAGAGTTGTACTGTTTTTTTCTATGCAATTCTTTCCCTGAAATGGTTCAGTCAGTGGACAAAAATCAAAAGCATTTCAACCAATATGGGCAATAAAAGTACAATAACTTCCTTTGCCTAGTTTCCAACAAAGTACCTGACCTCACAGAACAAAGCAGACCTCAGACGAGGGTATTTCTGCCCTGAGCACGTGCACACATGTTATTTATTCTGCCACAGAAGAGAGAGGACAGCTTTACAGCCCTCCACCACAACCATTATTTACAGCCTTATCCACCCATATATCCTCCATCATCCACTTTTATGGTACAAGCAGAATGATAATTATGATAACAATAATAACTACCCATATAAAATACCTTTACTGCACTGGGGAGTATAACTGAGATCCATTCTCTGCGTTCCTCAGTGGAGAGTGAAAGCAAGCACACTTTCCCCCTCACATAAAACTCCTGCAGGCCTGCATCTGATATTGATTCTCGGATGTGTTTTGGAACGTTTTATTCAGGATAATTTTCTACCTTGGGAATTTTGGGGGTGTAAAGTCTCCATAGCGAATCATTCAGCATGTTTGAAGATTTCATACTGTGTTTTATTTTTTTTTTAAGCCTGAGTCCTTCTACTTTCATAGTGCAACTGGAGGTAATACTCTTACTGTGTGTGTAGTGGTTTTGCACATCAAAAATGTGCCTAAATGTAGTTTAATTCCATCTGCTTCCTAATCAAAACATATTCTACTCGCTGAAAGAAACCATAAGATACTTTTTGGGCTTACTTCTTCTGGATTTTAAGCTTCAAACAGATGTATGTTTCCCAATACAATGACATATAGATGTTTTTCTTCCAGGTTTTTTTTTTTTTTTTTTTGCTTTGCTTGCCTCTTGGCCTTCATGTTGGCTTTAATGAATTTGATGTTTAAATTTAAGTTCAAATAATGCAAATCATTGAAAGTGTGGTTTAGAGCCTGTGTGTTACAAAGAGCTGTTACAAATAAGGAATTGATGGGAATGTGGTGGAGGGAAAAAAAAAAGAAAGGCTAGAACGTAGACCAGTGTTAAAGCTTGAGTGACCTGCAGATGAACTGAGTGAGCAGAGGCACAGTCATAAACACATGCTGCTCGTGTTATTGATTGGGGTGAATAAATGAATGTTAGCTAAACATATTAGATCAGAGAGGACACAGCTTTCACACTGATCAGGCTGATCTGCAGGGTGGCCCTGGGTCTCATGTGTTTGTGTTTGTTTCACTGTGTGAGTGGTGGTATGCACTTTTAATTACGCGTGTGCATTTCAGTATGTATTCATTTCCATTTTCTGCGTATGTGGTTCTTTTCTAATGTTCATGTTAGCCCGTACACAAGAATTTAACCATGTAACCAGGCTAGGCTTCAGAACAATCCACATTCTCAACCTGCCTCTGAACACACACACACACACGCACATACACACACACACCCTTTCACCTCACCTGATTTGTGCCTAAACACCTCTGAGTGCCGGCACACTGTATGTGGGGAGAGCTGTCTCTAGAGGTCACTGCAGTTCCATGGGTGACAGATGCAGCTGGGGCCTGAAACAACATCCTGTTTAACACAGCCACTAAGACAAAATGCAGGAACTGCAAGGAAGACGCAAACATGATGGTATCACTCCATTAGATAGCCTCACACCCCCCCATACATGCATCTTTGAAACACACCATGCAACCTTGCCACAAAAGGCTGCAGGTCTAAATCAGCATGAGGCTGTGCTGGGTGCTAATAAGAGTGATTTCACACTGACACTGAATATTATGTCGCTGCAGCTCCCATAACCGCTGCTCTCTGAGGAAGGAAATGTAATGTATCCAAGTCTTCTCCCCCCCGGTGTATTGACCTCATCCTGAACTGGTAATCGACTTTCAACTGAATTTCTGAGGAAATTATTTACTTTTTCTGCATTACTTTTTGTTGTACATGTTTTGCATATTCTCCAAATGAAAAACGTCAACACAAAATATTCTAAACACAATTTTTTTGTCCATTAATCAAGACTGAACCGTGAAATATCAGCTTCACTTTTACCTGAAGAATCATGGTCTTTATTATTACATGTGTAGCAATAAAATACTTTTGTGTCTCATAATCAAAACTCTCATAATTTAACCTCCTAAGACCTGAGCTTTTGTCTGGTGTGCATTTTTTTTATTTCTCCTCGCTATTTGGAATGAGCAAGACCTAATAAGTATACAAACTAAACTTGATCTTTCCACTGGAACTTGTATTTTTAATGTTATTAGTCAGCTGTTACTCTTTAGTTCTAAGTGCTCCTGTAGTTAAATAGGTAGAACGTTGTGACATCACCAAAGGATGACGTGGGCAGTGTGTCAAAATGTTGCTATTAGGTCAAAGTGGGAAAATAATACTTGGATCTGAGAGGCAGAAATGTGATAACTGTATATGTGGATGCAGGGTCTTAATAAGTTAAGCTTATGTATGCTAGTGATAATGATAGTGATTTTGGTTCTTCAACTAAACATATAATACCTGATATATTCCTCTCAAAAAAAGTCTGTACTTGTTGGTTTTTTTTGTAGAACAAAGTATTTCTAAACTGCAAAATTAATACCTAGTTAAAGTATTACTCAGTATCGTCAAATCTGCATTTCACACTACTAAATTTGAAAGGTAAAATTTATCACCTGACTTGATGGCATCAACTGCTGGACCACAGCATGCTCCTCACTTAATAACCAATCAAATAGTGTCCTTCTGATTTTAAAATGCTCTCCTGTGAAGTTTTTTTTTTTTTTTAACACAAAGGAAGAAGAGGCCCATGGATTTTCAAGCTACAAGCAGCTGAAAAGACTGATCACAAGAACACAAAAGCAGCCTCATCCTCTTCTTTATTTTGTTATGCTTCTCAAACTATTATTCTAATCTGGTGAAGAAGTCAGAGAGAGGGGAAATCACACTGCCAGGCGCTTCTTTCCCACTAATTCTATTACACTGGGTTCTTTTTAAAAAGTTTATTTTCTAAACATTTACTGTCAGTTGTACAGTGGGAGCTGCTGTTCCATATGCTTTGTTTGTATTGTGGTTGTGGTCGCAGTGGGGCAGAACCCGCCTGCATGCAGTAAGCCAGTGGCAGCTACGAGGTCCATCATGCCAAGTTTAAAATTAGTAACAAATTTAATATGTACTCTGCTGGCATCCGGTGCCTTCTGTAGAGTGCAAAATGCTCTGATAGTTTGTTGAGGGGTCTCTCTGGAAGACCACAACTAGGCCCAATATAGAAACTCCATTTGGTTTATATATGAGGGTGAAAAGAAAAGATGAAATCCAGAGCAGATGCGGATAACGTTTGCAGTGATGAGGCTTGGAAAGCTGAAGCACTAACACAAGACCACCAAGACAAACTCAGCTCCCCCTCCCTCTCACTGACTAAAGGGAGGAACATGCTTCACTCTGTGCTGCTTCACCACGGCCACAACCTCAAGCCCAAACTATTAGCATGACCTAAACGGCAAAACCATGCTCCTGTTAATGTTATAATCGTAGGGGGGATGTGATTTATGGCTTTCATTTCTAAGGATCACTCTACCCATAACTCCTAATATGGAGAAAAATATCTGTTTTCACTAAAGGGCCCTCCCATTGTGCCATATAGGCTGTTAAAGCATGGAATAGAACATATTGGTGTCATAAATCTAGATTTCAAATGAGACGGTATAAAACATCATGTAGGAATGGAGACAGGCACAGGAGTGAAGAAGTTAAACCAAAGTAAAAAGTTTACAGGACATCTTGGCTTGGATGTAAAGTCTGGTAGTTCGAGATGATTTCTTTTAATGGTGCTCATCAACAGATCTCCTCTCAGCTTCATTTGCCATCCATCATGTCCTCAGCTGCTCACAGTAATATTCTGAGGATTTAAAATACATTTGAAACATGGAAAGGCTTTTGACTGTTGCACAAGTTATCCACCAGTTTAAGTGGAATTTAGTGGGATGTTTTTTTTTTCCTATAAATGCAATACATCAGTCATCTTTGTCCTTTCTGTTGTGATTTGTCATAAAAGAGGTCACATAAATCAATTTTGATGTTTTAAGAATCTAGTTTTCCCAAAATCTATAACAAAGAAATTAATATTTCTATCAAATGATATACATTTTTTAATCCCTTGCTTTTTACATGCCTTTTTTCTAAAGTCATTAAAGCAGACAGTCAGCAGTCTAAGGTCTTTTTATTTATCCTCCTGTAATTTGGCCTCTGACCAGTAGAGGGAGGTCACTGATTTATTTCTGCCATGTTACAGCAGGGATCTGCATTCACCTCCCCTGGCTTCTTGATTATGAGTGATTCTTAAAAAATGTGTCAGTTATTATTTTTAGACAACCACATAATGCAAGCACAGTGGGCCCTTTGAAGGCTCATTTATTATGGAAGAGATAAGCGTGTTGCGGCAGCCAGATTCCTCAGGAACAGGTCACCGGCTCTGATTATAAGTGACTTCACGTCAGGCCATAAATATTTGTCAGCCCACCTTTGAAAGGCAGGCGAGCCGTGGCTTTTCTACTCGTTTTGCCACATGAAAGTGCAAATGGAAACACTTAAGGTTGGGAGCAGCATCAGTCATAGCTGGAATAAGATGGCCAATAAAACGGGCGTAATTATGATGCTCCATCATTTGACACAGCTCGGGGGGTTTGGGCTGTTTGCCTGCATGCTGTAAGAGAGAAATCCCACCCATGAATAATGGGACCTGTGTTTTTATGAGCGTGCTGTGTTTAAGGTTGAACTTTGAAAATGTGTGGTCTTTTTGTCACCTTCTCCTCCTCTGCTCAGCTGTTTACCTTGTTGCTGTAGAATGAGGAGCATGTTTCAACTGCCCCTCTGTGATGCCTCATGCTGTATAGAAGCCACGTCATGATTTGCATGCCACCACAACAACAATGCCTTGTTTTCAGCCACTATGCTTGCATATGGGGCCCATGCGTTGATGCTGCTTGATGTGACCCTATCCTGTTTGCTTGAGATCAACCAAGCCAGTTTTCACATTTCAGGGCCTCAGCAACCTCTAAAAAAGAATCACTTTCATTTACAGATCTTTTCCAACAGTCGTACATTGTTTTACTTTCTTTTTATATCATCCTTCTGTAGTTATTCAACATGACATGGTAGCTCAAAAGTGCACTTTTGCAATCTTGAGTCATTTTGCCTGCTGGGATTTTGAGGTCAGCGTTGTCACAATAATGATACGTTCCATAATCATGGAGATACTGTTCTTGGAAATGCCTCCACATTCCTTGGTGTGTCTGCTTGATATGTGAGGGCCATGAATAACAGTAAGCAGAGATGATGTAGACATCAGGCAGGTGTGGAGACTCCATTAGAGTTAGCATCCATTTGACTTGCACACCAGTGTCTAATCCTACACAGGAGCTTCACACAGAGAGGCAGGCCCCCAAGCAGAGCCCAGTGGAGAAGAGTGCTGTCGACACCATACTGTTACACAGCCCTGCTGTGAGTTTTCCTCATGCCTGCATGATGGCAATGAAACTAATGTAGTGGAAATAGTCAGTGCTCAGGTGGAGGAGGGTGTTCATTATAGGTGCTACTGCTACAGCTTCTCATTGTACGGCATATCTGTGAAGAAGGTTGAGTGAAAAAAAAACAGTCAGGTGTGGAGTCTCCAAGAGAGACAAGCTGCTGGCTTCACATGCTGGACTTCATCTGTCAAATCTGCAGCGCTGTTGGCACAGGCTGAACTCAGGAAATTGGAGACATAAATTGAGGAGAATTGATAGTGCAGCTGCTGCTTTGCAGAGTACTGTTGCTGAACATTGTTGCTGTCTGCAGTCCAAATGAACTGCTCCGGTGGGTGTCACCCACACAGCTCCACCAAAATAAACTTACTGTGACACAGTTCTCCTCTGCATCACCCTAAATCAGTCCAAACCCAAAGTTCAAGCTTGGATGTGATAAATTATTAGTGTAAGTCTGCATATGTATAGCACCTGTTTTATAAATTCCAATGTAGTGTTCAAAAAAAGAGAAAACCTAGTCCAGTCAAACTATCTATAGAAACAGACAGAAATATAAAAAGTGAAGGGACTATTTTCCAAAGCTTTCTGCAGCTTCTTTCAAAAGTTTTTAACTAGTTGTGGCACAGACTGAGATTAGTATTCATACCTCTTTATAACTGGGAAAAGAAAAAAAATCTTCATAACCTATTTCTAAACTGTCACTTAATGTCTGATACCAGTTATGAGAATGGGAATCCAAGTGCAATGATACATACAACTGTTAACTGAGCAGGATTTAATCAATACGTTTTTTTTACATATCAGGGCAAAATCATAGTATATACTCTGTCTGGGTACATCATTTGGCAATTACTATTTCAAGAAGAGTTTCAAGTTTCTTTTAAGGCAGATTTCACGCTAATAAGCAACCATCAAATTTTGCTTTAAGCTAGTTTAAGCTAGGTTAAATCTGCACTGATTAACACTTTAAGTTTGTAAGTACAACTACAAAGCCAACCTATTTCTCAATTACAAAGTTGCCAACCTGATTCATTCTATGATAACTTTTTTATAACATGAACCAAAAATTGATATAAAATCCCTAAAGGTAATCTACTTTTGGCAAATTTTTGGTCTCCACCAAATTATGACACAATATGTGGGTCTGCTGCTACTACTGCTCCTACATGACACTTTCCACAATCCATCCATGGATGTTTTGTTTAATTGTGGTCTTAAGACTAGAGAAGTTGGTTAGTTTTGCCTGTCCTTGATCTTACAGTTCAATAGATACAGTATAGGCCAGTGATAGCAAATATTAAACCTAGGGAAGATAAAAATCATAGGTTACCATTCGATTCTCTCTATGGTGATTGATGATGTAATCATAGTTTGCTTTAGGAGAATTAACTATGGAGTGTCATTTAGTTCCTGCCAAATGTAATGTCCCATTACTTTTTGTGAAATCCTGATCTCAAACAGTCTGTCACACGCTCCCTGCCATGACTGCAAAGTTTTCAAACAAAACCAGACACTTTCTTGAACGAAATGTTGTCCTAAATCTGGCAAAAAGCTGAAAAACTGAAAACAAAAACTTTAGATTTACATCTTTGTTGAAGTAATACTATGGACTGTGTTATAAACAGACTAAGTCTCCATGACATTATCCATTTGATTCTGATGGTCTTTTTTGAAGCCTATCATCAGTGGGTGCCATATTTAAATGCTAATTGATCCTTACTTTGCTCACGCTAGAATAAGGTAAAGGGTGGAGTTGAAGCAAGCCTTTAACTCCTCCACCAACAGTTACTTGATGCCTGTTCATCATTTAAGTCAGCCATATCATAAAAAAGCAAAACTTTCAGGTTAAGTGATAAAGAATTAAACTGGTCACAACAACAGTATATTTTGCACCTGGCAAAAAAAGTTTGATTTCCACTGTAAATATTTTTCTTTCCAATGGATGTGTATGGAGGTGGTTTTGGTTGCTTATGCAGCCAGCCTCTAGCGTATCCTCGATGGACAGCATTTTTCAGCACTGCTGCATAGGCTTTTAAATATATTGGGTTGCCATTTGGGTCATACTATGTCATCATACACCCTTAATTCAAACAGACTCAACAGCAGCCATTAAAGGCCAACAGATGCCTAACATCAAGGGGAAGAAAAACAGAAGGAGGGAGAGCAAGATTAAAAATGTGTGGGAGTGTTTGTGTGTATGTTGGGGGGGGGGATTATTAAAGGCCATGACACAGAAGATTATTCTGGTGTTGGTGACGCCACCAAAGCCAGCGTTAAGGTCAGCCACAGAAAAACTGCCAGTCCAGCAGACAAACATAACAGAACAAGAAAGATAACAGGAACAAGAGGGCACACAGTTTAATGCACTCTAGTCACAATGTAGGGATTTAGGCCACATATGAAGGCGCCTCTCTCATAGGCATCTCTCAGAGAAGTCATTTCATTGTTCCTGCTTGTTTTCTTTAACTGGGTACGAAGGGATTAACCTGCTTTTGCCTGTATGAGTTGAGATAAATATGGAAATCTTTGTTTTCCTCCATGGGCCATTTGAACCAGTTACAGATGGTCCAAGATTATGATTGACCTTGCCTTTTAGGTTTAACTTCTGACATGAGAGGAGAGATTTCACAGCAGAGGTTACGTAAGCATACATTTTCCAGAGGGTGACTCTTGCCTATATGCCTTGTCATCACATATCACAAGGGGCAATCCATGACTGACAATAAGACAGTGACATACTGTGGGCAGATTAGATGAAGGGCGCAGAATTTGTTCACAAGTCACAAGTCTTATCAAGGTCAAAAAGTCAGAAAAGACTCCAAGGTTTTACTGGAAAGAGAAGACAGTCTGCAACAAAATAAAAGTTCAGGGAAATGGCAGCACTAACATCAGTTTGTACTCTGGCCTCATACCTTGGATCTAGTTAGGGACATGACTGAGAGAGCAAAGGTGCTGGAGCAGATCACTGCCTGAACTACAGCTCCGGTGACGGAGCAGAGGCCTGGATTCTTCTGGACACGAACAGCACGGGTCAAACACAGGTTATAGAAAGACGCATGGGGTCACAATGCAACATCTACCCAAACCGCACAAAGCCAGCTTTTCATCCTCTCTCTGGCCATTCCACCAAGTCCATAATTGTCTTTGACAAAACTCATTAGCAGAGACCTTGTAGCAACATCGGCAATCAGAAATTCCATGGAGGGAGACATGCACAGAAACAATGTCCCACACACATTTCATTGCGCCTTTTGACAAAATGTAATGAAGTGTGTGTATTGTCCCCCTCATCTGAACCCTGAGCCACTGCCACAAAGACTTTGTTTTATGAGCCCGGGCTGCCCAGCGTGGGACACATCAAATGGCACCTCCATGCTGCTTCTTTGGTCAGAGCAGAGGGCAAATTATTGTTCGAGATGTTGTTGTTGTTGTTACGGCTCCTATTTATCCAAAGGGGCCCTCGCTATCGTGTCAGAATAATTCGTATTATTCTATGTTGCAGGCACATGCTCATTAACAGGGGGCCTAAATGTAAAGCCCACATGTGATGGATGCTTCTGACAGTGCTTTGTCAGAGGTTAACCCCTCATTGACCTGTTGTATTATATCCAACAACATACCACAGTAACACATGTTGTTAAACTGGTCTCAGGCCTCTTCAAATCCATGTTTCAGAGAAATAGAAATGCAAATGCTCAAAACAAAGCACTGTCATGATTACACACTTTACTTCCCTGCACTCAATCAATTCAAGTTTACTTATGACTCATATTAGAGAAAGGATTATTCAATCTCAATATCATTTTTTCAAGAGCTCTCTGTATTTCACATTTGAGTGATGAGTTGGCATTAAGCTGATGTGTGTTTTACAAGATGTGAAGCAGAAGAAAAAGGAAAAACAATTCAATGCATAATTCCCGGTGTTGTCATACTCATTACATTTCAGCCAGCAACAGTTCTTTTAGTGGAGGTTGTGGTAGACTTGTTCTTAAGTTGTACTGAAAAGGTGTGAAGGTGTGAAAATGTTCACATGTATAGTTCCTTAAAGTGTATACAGTGAGTTAGACAGAAATTATATTTTGGAGAGCACATTTCAATTTCATGCAGTATAAGTAAAACGTGAATAGCTCAAATTTTCAAAAAATAACTTCAAAAATATTTTAAAGTGACCTTTCAGTTTAGGCTGACGCTACTGGTGATACCCCGTGGGATGCACTCTTTATATGAATACATGACTTGGCAGACCGTCATGGCAAAAGAAATAAAAGTTTTATTAGTTTATTGTTTTGCCATTTTGCTTCTTGCATTGAGAAGAATTTAACTCCCTTTAAAAATGTGAAAACAATGATCTAACTGTGGAGAAGATGTATCAGGGTTTGAATTCTGTGATAGTATAGTACACAGTACACAGATATGCTGTATCCCTCCGCACAATCAGAAGGCCTGCTGACTTGAAAAGAGCAGAGGATGAAGGCAGTGACCCGCTCCACAAAAGACCAATGACCCCTGATGGTAAAGGCGGGGTGGGGGTTTACTGAATGTTCATTACACTTATGGAGGTGTTTGTTAATAACTGACATATGAGCACCTCCTGATCTTACACAAACCACATTCACAAATTAAAAATGTCAAACTTATTTAAGAATACATGTTCATCACTGCTTGTTTTTCTTATTTTTGAATATTTGTGCCTCATTCTCAGATTATCTAAAATCTGTTTTGGATTATGCAAACATGCTGGTAGGCACCCCTCAACAATGTGCCCCTCCCTTCTGAAAAATGTAATTTCAAAGAGGAGGGTGTGTATTAGGGAGATTAAGTTGCGCATATATAGGCTACCTGGGAACTTATTATTCCCTAACATTGTACTTTGCAACAGATTTCATGTCTGGCCTCAGATTAAAGATGTCAGACAAATAGAGAGTCTTGTGTTTGTCCCCTCCTGCTGTGTCCGTCAACACTAATAACACCCAAATTACATCTGTTTATTATCCCTTCTTCTCCACTTAGGGTTATTTACTCTGAGTGTATCTTGGTCGTCGCCTTGTATTACAGTACTTGTGAGTAGCATTAGTGCAGTTTCTGGTGTGTGGCAGCTTCTGATGTGTCTCTTGATTGTCTCTACTGTGTACGGGGCTGACTAATTGACCTGTTAGCGGCTATATGAGCCCATTGCGGCCATTATTTCTGCTTTCCCTCAGGTAGCCCATGTCTCCACGGTGGTAATCCCATTACGCATGCATCATTACCTTCAATAGCATAAAGCAGCTTTTTCTTTACAGCGGCCGATTTAATTAAATTTAGTTGTAAATATTTGATGCTCACATATACCGTAGATTTTTATGTAAAGAGCAGCGCGTCAGTCGTCAGGACTGATTACTGCTGAGGAGGAGGAGGAGGAGGAGAGAGGAGGAGAGAGGCTCCGTGTCACAGTGCGTCATTAACAAGCGGATGGTTACTGTGTCTGTATGCTACAAGTTCCTATCCGGGCAGAAAAGTTAAGAAAAAAAATCCAACTCATCTTAAAGGGAGTGGAATTATTTACAGTTAACCTCAATTAACTCATTGTTCTAAACGTTTCTTTAAGTTCTTGCATCCAGATTCCCTCTCCTACAGGTGACTTTATGAACTTAAATGTATAAATAAAAAGCTGTCAATGACATTAAATTCTTGTCCTTATTAGTATCTAAGAAATAATCAAAGTTGAGGTCAGATCTTAATATGAAAACTCTGACACAAATACATATTACAGGTCAGATAAAATGTTCACTTGTTTTATTTTTGCCTCGCAGATCGTGAACTGGGTCTTAGAAACAAAATAAAATAAAATAAACCAGGAGGAGAAAAAATCCCAATAGACTCATATTATTATTCCTGACCTTCTTCATTCTTATTTTGTATTTTGCCGGATTTAGCAGCTTCGTGCATCACGCACAGCTCTGCCATTGGTCAATGGCGCACAGGATGGACACCGCGCCTCAGGACTGAGCCTGAATTGCGCATTAGACCTTTATTACAGGCATAATCCCACAGATACGACCTCAAATGGCTTTGG
This sequence comes from Thalassoma bifasciatum, assembly GCA_008086565.1. Lineage (NCBI taxonomy): Eukaryota > Metazoa > Chordata > Actinopteri > Labriformes > Labridae > Thalassoma > Thalassoma bifasciatum. The sequence continues at coordinate 590,315 of RPOG01000056.1, forward strand.
TGAGGTTGTTGACTCCATGTGGGTATTGTTTTAGTGGGGTTATGGAGTGAAATTAAGACATAGAATTAAAGTCTTGGGATGCAGGACTGATGAAAAATTAGTTCCACTTGCTTTAAGACGCGGGATCGTGTCAGGAAGGTGAAGGGTATTTGTTGATTTAATCCCCTAGGAAGTTTAAATGTATACTGAATTGATAGAAGTATTAGTATTATGTATGCATTGGCATAGTGATCCTTGTTCAACAGTTATTGCTCCAAAGTCAGACTATTTCACCTTGCACGTTGTGCGTAAAAATCAATATTCCAGCAGCCGCAATGAGTTTGCGGAACACCCTTTAGTTATTGTCTTACAAACTGTTTGATTTTAAAAGTTTGAATTGTGAGGATCAAAAGTTTTTTTTCACTGTCAAAACGCATCACTCTCTACAGTGATCATCTTATTACAGCTGTCTTCAGAAGAGCCACTAAAGTTAGCCTATAATGAGATGGACTATAGGCAAAACAGGCAAATCAAAGAGACTTTGATGGTCCATGTGAATTTCCCTGCCGGGTTTGATCCTACAAATGACCTTTTAATGAACACAATGTTAAGTTAGTGCAGCGGCTCGCTACACAGGGGACAAAGCAGCATTCATCCTGTGTTTCTGCCTCGTTGCTCTGCCTGAACAGTAACAAAGTGTTTGATGCCACTTGTGATTAGACGCTGACAATGGAGAGATGATGTCCCCTTTCTTCCACAACTTGTGGATTTCACTCACGTCCTCCTGTGAGTTATGACCCTCCATCAGCGCTGCGTCGAGTCAGGATGAGAAACTTTGATCAAATGCACATCCGCGAATATTTTAATTGGCTCTATAAATAACCAGACAGAGAAAAAGCGAGCTCTTGGAAAAAAATTGTATTCTTAGAAAAAAATGTCATCAATGGCAAAAAACACAGAAGAAGCTCACATTTGAACACAATGACAAAAATGTTCAGGTCCACGCGCAACACAGGGGGATCCACTCCTTATATGGTCAACAAAATGTACGACGATTCCTCTTTTACAACAGGCCAAATGACACGAAGCCACAGTAAAAAGCAACATGTAACAAAACACTTAAAGATCAACACATTAAATAACCAACAAACAGACAACATAACAAAATAATAAATACACAGAGAAATAAATAGGGCTGCTACACACTACACGATTGCCATACACAAAATCGGCCGTTTGTATCTTGCCCAGCCTCATACCTTTGCATCTAGAATTTTTGCATAAAGTCTTCAACACCGTATGAAACAAAGTTGTGCAAAATGATAGCCACGTCCACAGTCTGACAGCTCGTACTGCTGAAGCAGCGCCAGGTAGCTCCAATATTGAGGCCGCTGCTCGGCCAGTGAGTCCTCGAGTGCATAAAACGTGTCCATTTATTCATGAAGGTGCAGGTCACAGCAATCTGGACAAAAAAAAAAAAAGGATTAAGATTTTCTTTTTTTAAAGCCTAAAAGTAAAAAGACTGAGCTGTGTGTGAGATGCTTACTTTTTTAAGCCTCTGACTCATATGTCGATTGCAGTGGAAATATAATTATTTTGGTTCAAAATTTTTAAGACTGTTGCACAAAGGTAATCCAGTGTTTTTTCACTTGTATATGGGTCACTTTAGATTTACAGTTATTCAAATTAGGTGTCTGAATTCAATAGAGACTAATATTTAAGTAAAATATTTGATGATTTTCTGAGTTCTCTTTAACCCTAAAGTATTACATGTACTTTTTGTCTCATGTTTGTGTGTGATTGTGTGTGTGGGGGTGTTCTGTGCAGACCCTCACCTGCTTCACCTCTTCATCACTGGTCTGAATGCAGTGACCTTGTCATCCTGCACAGTCCCGCAGGCTTCACTGAGGTCAGATGGCTGTGTTTCTGCTTTGCCACCAGAGAATCCTGCACACAAAACATAAAGCACATCCTAGAAACTTGTCTTTGATGAAGGATTGGAGACAGACTTCTCTATGCATGACAAGATTTTCTTTTCATTTATTTTGCAATACTCAGGTGTGTGAGATTCTGCACACCAGTCTGTCTATATAACATCCACCTCTCGAAATGGTAGACTGGAGACCAGTTGAACTCTAGTAAAATATAAGATATTACAGGACAAGAAAGGTGTACCTTCGATGGACGAGTACTGGCATGTCTCTGGGAGTGCAGCATAGGATGAACAGTGCAGCAGGAGGTCCTTGTGGCTGTAGCTGCCCGTGCCGTAGACCTTTGAGTGCAATGACGAACCCTCAGGGAAGGGGCTCTCAGTGTTGGTCACACTGCTAGAGTTATGGAGGCCTCTGATGCTCCCACATTGTCCAGTAGGAGCCCCGCTAAGCCTGGAGCTCTGGAGTTGGCAGTCCCCGCTTGAGTTTCCTGTCCTCAGCTGCTCAGAGTTCTGCTGCTGAGGGCTCAGAATGACCCCAGAAGCCGCCGTGCGAGCCAGAGACCAAATCCTCGGCTTATCTGATGCTTCAAAGTGAGACAAGGACACTGTTCCTGTGAGGCTGACCGAGGGAGCAGCTTTGGACACTACTGGGTCCAGGAAGTCAGACGGGAGAGGAGGGAGGGTTGTTACACTTTTGATTGCACAGGGGAAAGAGTGGAAGCTGTTGGTTAAACTCAGGTGCAGGTCGGAGCTGCAGTCCCTCTTTTGAGGGGCTGTGGACACAGCCATGGCCCTTTGGAGGTCCTGTTCATCTGCAGCTGTTTTTTCACAGTCGCTGTCCAGTTTGTCACAGTCGTCTTCATCCATGTCGTCCAGATCACTTAGGTGCAGATCCTTCTCCTCCTTACAATCACTGGAATCTGCATAAGAAATGGAGACACTTACCAAAGTTGCTTAGTTTAAATTCAAGGATTCTAAATAAGTTTAAGAAGCTTTGTCAAAATAAAATTTTCTACCCTGAGACTGACTTTTTGTTTTTGATTTAGAAGAAGAATTTTCAGCCAAGTGACAACATACAGACAAATGCTTTACCTTTGGTGACACAGTCCTGCTCACTTTTGTTGAGGTCATCCTTCCTGTCATCCCCAGCTTTATTCTTTGGTGACCAGGTCATCTTATTCTCCTTCTTCAGTCTCCTCCTGGCATTGGCAAACCAGGTGGACACCTGGGTGAGGGTCATTTTGGTGATGATGGCCAGCATGATCTTCTCCCCCTTAGTGGGGTAGGGGTTCTTACGGTGCTCATATAACCATGTTTTCAAGGTGCTGGTGGTTTCTCGGGTGGCGTTCTTTCTCCTGGCTGTGCCATTAAAGTCGACTGTCCCGTATCTAGATTTTGTCAAACACAGGCGGTGGCTATCAGTGCAGTGCAGGGAGTGAAGATATCATTTACTATCCACTCATACATCCTGAATCCCTGATATCTGATATTTTTACAGCTGTGCTCCATGCAGGTATCAGCCCAGAGTTTCACTCTGACCTCACAGCTTTTCAACCTGTGCATGACTGCTTATAATGTTCACAGGGATAGAAAACTTTAGCGCCGTTGCTCATCATGCACATGCAGAAACTCACCTGTCATACTGATACTGTCCCAGTGAGTGGTCATAAGGATAGTACGCTGCCGTTTGGGTGATGCCAGAGTGTAAAGTGCCCGTGCTGTCCTTTATGTCATATTGCGGATTCTGTAAAAACACAAAAAAAAATTGCTCTCAGGATTTAACATTCAGGATTCATCAGTTTTTAATAAATGCTTCAAAACAATCTGAAATAAACAATTTATGGATGCTACATTTTTTTACAACTGTAAACCTGCTAAATATGAGCTGGAAAACTTAATTAAATTACAGGATTTTTTTTTTTTTTTAATTTTTATTTTGCATTCACTTATCAGGGTCACAAAGGATAAAATGTACACAGCTTGCCTTTCTACCTTCATGTTGTAAAAATAAGAGGACTGAGGAAGGAAGAACTCAGTAACACTTTGAAATGTTAGTTTAACAAGTATTTGAGTCTTGTCACCATTAAAGTCCAACTTTTTTCAGTCAACAAATCTGTAGAGTTAGACTCTTCAACTTTTCAGTGTCAGCCATTGCCTATATATAATTTTTGAATGTAAAAGCTTTGAATATTTTTTTTTCATTTAATATTTCTGTTTAAAATGTAACAAGCCTAACTGCCTTGCACTACTCCTCACAGAAGTGACAGGGTTATTTTGACTTGTTACAGACGAGGAAGAGCAGACTGCTTGCTGAATTTAAACGGCATGTCGAGGCAGATATGCTGGCACTGACAGATAAATTGATGAACAAAAACTGGGTTGATTTGATCGATCATGCTGAGCCCCCCTCCCCCCTTTTAGTGCATCATATGAACCCACCAGAGTGGAGTAGATCGCGGATGGATCGGTGCTGTAGGGGAAGTAGTTGGCGTAGTTCTGGCTGGCTGCTGCCGCTGCTGCGTATGGAGAGCTGTACATGCCCAGCGCCGCGTTCAGCTCCGTCCGGCTGCTCGCCAGGAGCCGGTTCTCGTAGGACGGGCAGCAGAAGGAGGCGGCGGCAGCGGCAGCAGCGGTCTGGGAGCCGCCTGTCCCGTCAGAGACCGACCTGGAAATCGAATCGCAGCAAGTCGTACTGGGGTTTGCCGACACGAAAAACTGCATGAAGAGAACCGTGGATAGAAATGGTCATTGACTGTCTGCTCTTTTCTGAAGTGTCTACACTACAAAAAGATGACGAAGTTAAGTTTTTCAGTCTTGTGTTAAGTCCGATTCCAAATACAAGCGAGATGTGAGTTTGTTACGAGTGTTTTTTATCTTTGTTAACACCGGGTCACTTTTCCTTTATCACGTGTTATCTTAAAACTGTAACCTGCTGTAAGTCACTATATGAAAATTCTGATTGTGACAGAGAGCAGCGTAATCTGTAAGCAAGAGTTGCGCGAGGCAGTCCTCGATTTCCTCCCGTAATATTTGATCAAAATAAGAACGTTAAAGTCTTTTAGAAGTTAATGGTATCAATATTTTGTATTTTTAGTAGGCAGTATGTTGGAAAGAGACGTGCGCAATCCGTGCGTAAAAGTGACCTGATCCAGCTTATCATCGGTCTCTGATAAGTTTGAAGTTGAATAATTAGTGAGAGAAAGAATAAAGCTATGTGAGTGTTAAGTTATTCCCTTCTTAATTTCAAATTGCACAAAAAAGATTTCGACACCATTTCAAATTGATCAAACTTTGTCAATATTACAGAAGTTGGGTGACAACTTTTCCACGAGACTAACTTTTGCTCCCATTTCCTCTCAAACTCCTGTAAACTTGTCACTGAGGCACTGATTTGATCTTAATTGAGAATAAACAACTTTGTACGAGTCAAGAAATAGTTTTTGTGATGGTTTTATGTCTCTCATTTAGCACGTCCCAGAAATTCAAACAGAAAGTTAGCGCAGCATGCAGCACAGTCCAATTACACCTCATAGTGAGCAATAGGTGACATTCATCTCTATTGTCATCAGAAAAACACGTGAGTTCATTCATAATTCAGTGTAATTGGACACGGGTACGTGTATATCGATATTTGGTACAACAACAAACGCTGCACACGAAAAAAAAACTGTCAATACCTTCAAAGCAGTCACTAATTCAGGGTGTTTCTTCACAGAAGAGTACGCTGACTTCACCGAAATTAAAGAAAATATGCAACATGACAAAAGAGGCATTCGTGTGTGTACGCAAAAGTGAGGAGAAATAAAAGGCAGAGTGTCTTACCTGTGAAGTTGCATTGTAGGGGTATCCAAATTGCGAGAAAGACATAGCTGCTTCTTTTGTTACCATCAGCAATATTCTTCACCCTTGATCGATTGCAACCAATTCTACTTCAAATCCACCGTCTTCCACACATTTCCACGCACGGCCTTTCGCTCAATAATAGATGACTTCACTCATAGGAGGGAGACTTTAGACTGGCACCAGCTGCAGATTGTTTTATATGAATGAATAATCCCCCCCGAGGACCCGATAAGAAATGAAATTAAGAGTCATTAAGTGCAAAAAAATGTTGTTGTGTTAGCCGAAGGAGGCTTAAAGGATAACGTAAGACTTGCAAGATATGGACTGTGCTTGTGCTATTATTTGTGGCTCTATAGTTCTTTAGCATTCATCCATGCAAGGGTATCAGCGTGACGTCACTGTAATCCCGGAACGGCAGGGTACCAAGGATGGAATAATGTCTTTGCCAATCACGTCCAACACAGGCTTTTCTTGAGGTGCACTGTACACAGTGTTGTAAAGCTTTTGTAATAGAATTCTTCACCGATTTGTTGTGATAAAGGCTTGGGAAATTGTCTCATTGTTCACCTTTCTTGAAATGTCGAACTGCAATAAAAAAAAAAACCTGTGAAGTTAAAAACATGAACAAGAAAGGAAACGTAAGGAAATACTTCTATTTGTTCTGGCCAACATATATTTAGAACATTTGTTTAACCTGTTTCTTTCAAATATGGCTCAAACATGCTGATTTACTACAGACTGTTTAACTTTCTGTTAAAAATGATTTATTTTCTAATCTCTTTCTTCTCTTTGACAATTAAAGCTGATTAAATAAACATATCTCAGTATTTTCTCTCTTTTATTTCAATCTCGACCTCTGTACGCCTCTGGCTCTCTGGCCAGAGGTCCATCCCGGAGTTAATGACGATGATGTTTCTATCTTTCTCTATTAGAGAGAAGGGCAGTCCCGGCAGGAGCGGTTAGAGGGGTTTTTGGCAGGTCAATAGACCAGTGATTGATGCGCGCCTGGAGACCTACGTGACCATTACGCGTAATGCGTAATTGTATCAATTAACAAATGGATACATGCCCTTGTTTAACCAACGAGTAACAGAGTGAAAATATGCCTTAGAGGTGAAATCCGAAGAGCTGTTGTAGAAAAAAAAGACAGTGGAAGCCCTGCTCTCCAGTCTAATTAAATATCCGTGGAAGGGGGCGACGAGAATTGCATTTTAATTGAATGATGCTCACTTGAAAGATGGGTAAGAAATGATGCTGCCTCACAGTGAATGAAACGAGAAATAATTTTAAGCCTTATTAGATCAGCAGCTCAAGCATCACCAGCTCGCGCACACTCATATAAACATAAACAAGCTGAACCCCCCCCCCCCCTCTCTCTCTCATGATGCTAAGCTTAAGGGGTAGAGGAGGGATGTGTAGTATTTTCCCTTCAACAACAATCTTTGTATATACAGTGTGATTGTCAGCGTTACTGAGTCACGTGATCCGCCTGTTTCTTGCTCAATATAGCTGCGTAAAGTTTCCCTGGTCACGACAGATAACTGGTACCAAATGCACCGGTGCCCTGCACTTCATCTCTGATGTATGGCGCTTCCTTCCTCTGAGACTTATCTGCGATTATGGTCTTTCTCTCCGAGGGGCGCTAAAGAGCCGCGCGCAAGAGATGTGGATCTCCCGCCCGGAGATTTTCCACATAGATACAGTGGACAGACCGGCTATGGTCCAGACTCCGGGAAGAGTCTGAGAAGTAAACAGTGAAAGGCAGAAGCAACTCTCACACACAGCAAGTGTTTGGTTCTGACAAGTGCTCATTTCCTCGGACTGTAAACTTGGAGTTGCTGCTGGGAACTTGTTGTCTGGTCCTCAAAAATAAGCATCATCTGTTCCTTATGTCACCACAGATTCAGGCAGCAGAGAATTCTTTTCGGACAGTTCTTTGGATTTATTTTGACTCCAACATATTTCTCCCCTAACTTGTTGATTCTCCACGGTTCAATATCCAGCAATTTACCCAAAAATCTCTTTGACTATTATTGAGTTTAGCTAGTTTGACTCTATGCCCATGACTTCTAAGTTGTCAGAATAGAACACAGAGAAAATAACTTAAAAATCAAACAAATCTAAAAATGGTTTGGGCATTCCACCTCACTAATCATGAAATGAAATGTATTCCGATGACATTAGTGAGGATATAGCTGAGAGTTTGCAGAAAACAAAATGAAAAGGACAATAACATCTGAGTTGGTCATTTACTGTTTGCAATGGAATATCTGAAAGAGCAAAACAATGTGTCTCCAAACAATTTCTTCTCCAGAGACAGTAAAAAACAGCTCTGCTTTCAGCTTTGTCAACATGTAATTTTGGATAATCCAGTCGGTTTCTAAATTGTTTATCAAGCTTAAGAAAAATGGGAATTTGTCATCCCCCTAACCGACACTTAATCCTTCTGTTTATCTCAAAACTCAAAGTCTCAATATTAAGATATACAAAGTTTTAACCAGGCTTTGATAGGTGTTTGAAGGACACAATGTGTAAACAGAGATCACTGTTAAAAATCTTAACTTTCCATTTTCTGGATCAGAACTACTGCTCTAAAGACCGCAAACTCACCCAAAACCTTATGGCACATAGGAGAGTATGCACATACACAGAGAAGGTTGAAACAAGCTAAATGTAATTGCATGCTGGTGGTCAATGCATTTTTCTACAAGGGCATGCATGATGGCCCAAGTGCATATGGACAGACTCATGCATAATGTATGTGCAGCAGTCAGTGTAGATCTCACAGAATCCGGCCCAAATGAGCACTAATTGTAATGGCAGACTGACCACAGTGCCCTTCTCCCTAAGATATGTGACAACCCCACAGTGAGACACTTTTTTCTAACAGTGTTTTGTTTGGATTACTTAGTGATCACATTGTAACAAGGTTTTGTTTTTAGCAGCTTAATAGCTGACAATGGCAATTAGTGACTCTCTTTTTCACAGTTTTTTTTTTCATAGGGTGGAATTACTTTTGGCACAGTCTGCCACTTTAGAGGATGAGACTACTTTGGGGTATTACTCATTCATTGGTATTGATTCTATAGGAGCAATGTTTTATGAGAAAGAACAAGTTATTTGGCAGCAGGATGACGTAGAAACCATCCTTCAGGAGTCCTGGCTTCATGTTGTGTCATAATTTACATTAAGTAACATAAGAACAGTATCCTATGGTCTTCTAATTGTGAGAAGCGATGTAAGAAAAAGCACTTAAAAGTTGACATAATCACACCTTTTGAAATTTTAAATCGTGTGCAATGTCTGCCATCCTGCAGATAAGAGAAAAAGAAAATAGCCCTGCTGATCTCCAACACAGCCAGTGATAAACTCCTAAAGTTTTCATTTGTAGTCCTACCATTTAATTGCTAGCAGACAAAAGTAACCCCCCTTACTGTGCAGTCATCCATGTTATTTAAAAATAAGCAAGTCCAAACCTCCTGTATATCTTGTTCTAACAGATCCCTGTGGTTACTAATGAGACTGAGTAATGCACGCATCCTCCATTAGAGGCATCACTGGGTGGAAAAAGAAAAAAAAAAACATCTAGAAAGGTTAAGTCAACACTCAATAGCTCCCAGCCCCATTCTCCTACTTAATACATTTCCTATGCTGACTTAATGAACCACACAAAGCCTTTCTGGTTTTTCATCAGTTGGGGGGTAGCAATGATAGAAGGTTGTGGTGGCGGTGGTGGTGGTGGTGGGGTTGTATGAAATGGTAATAAGGGCAGACAGACTTAGAGACTGAGGGAGAAGCCAGAGCCGAAGAGGGGATGAAGCTGCACCTACCTGGAGGTGTGTGATCTCATTAAAGCCAAATTGGTATATGCCAATAAATCCAAGGCACTTGTGATCTGGAATTATTATACACACACACACACACACTGGATGAACGCAAACATCTCTATGAAGAGCATTATTAACACAGCAAAATTAACCAAACTGGAAAGAACAGTAATAAATATTGTAATGAGAAACAAAGGCGATTATGGTTGGGGCTGTGACCAGTTAACACCAAAACAAACATCTCAAGGGCTGTAGAATAATTTGAGCACACTGGGGGAGTCATTGAAGCTTCATCAAACAGAGGAAAAAGGAATTGGGTGAGTGTGACATCATGACTTCTGTCTTAATAAATCAATCTGCTGCCAAGGAGCAAAAGACAATCACTGTGTGTGATGACTGTACAAGTTTTATTGGTGTTTGAGAAGTGCCACAGCGCTGTAGCATGCTTTGATAAAAGAAAGACAATGTGAGTTTTGAAAGAGAACATAATCACACACACATCCAGTGATCTTTGTTTTCCACAATTGAAACACAAATCTCCACATTTATGGACAAGCATAATTGGTGTTTCCTTCATAACCTCCCCACTTTGATTGCTTGTAGTCTGATGTTTAACTCAAACAAACCCTAGGCATTTTGAGTCGGGAGCCACATATCCCAGAGGCCCCTGGGGCTCCTGGGAGAGTGAGACAGACACACAGAAAAAGGGGAGAAAGTGAGGCATGTGAGTGTTGTTTGTGTGTGCTAGCTGGCAGAGTCCCCTTGAGGCTCTACTGTAAAGCTATCATCAGTGGTGGTGTCAGGGATTTGTAGCTTGTCACTGAGCGAGCAAGCGAGCGAGCGAGTGCTGGCAGTGACTCTGGGAAATAACTGCTTATGGAGAGAAAGCCTGGCTTGCACAGGCTGTGTGAGTGAAGGTGTGTGTGAGAGATAGAGAGATGGAGAACAAGAGGGAGGAATGTGCATCTATTTTCTCTCGGGGGTGTCTGGAGATATATGTGTGTGTGTCGGCATGTGTGTGTGTGTGTTTTTGGATGGGTAGGTTGTGGGTCGATCATATGATGTGTGGATCCATGTGTGGATCTTTCATCTCAGGGCCTTAGGCTCTTTGTCTATGTGTGTTCTTGTCGGCCAGTGGTGTGTGTACATGTCTATTCTGGGTGTGTCAGAGCAGTTGCGGTGGCTTTGCAAGGATCTACGTCTCCTTGTGAATTAATGTTCACATTTGGACCTGAATGTGATCAAATATGTATTTTCAGTCCCCAGTAATAAGGAGTCTGTGTCAGCTGCTCTTGTTTGTGTATGTGTGGTCTTTGCCGAGATGGATGCTGACTTCAAACCCAACTTTCCCTCAAGGCGGAGGGCCAGCAGCAGCAGCAGCAGCTAAAACGCTGCTGTTGGGTAAATACATGTATCTGCAAAAAAACAAGTTCTTCTGCAATGACGAATAGAGGGCCTGTTTAATCATTGACAACCATGTATTTCTGAAATCGCATGTTGGCGGTTGACCAGGTTTCAAGAGCCCGGGGGTCATGAAATTCACTCAGCTCATAAATGATCATGTCAGTGTTCAAACGCTGGAAGAAAAAAATAAGGAAGACGAGGAAAATTGCAGTTACATGGTTTCCATCTGACTACAGCTGCTAAATCCACAGCAGCATTGTGGCCCATCTCTTGAGCCCGCGAAGGCAGAAAGACAGTTCCTATTACTGTCAGTCCAATTACCGGCCACAGCACAGCCACCGCTGTCAACACCAGACGGGTCATGGTCTGCATCGGCATCTTTCCTCTCATGTTAAGCCATATTTTGGAAGCAGGGGAACTTGGACATAATGCTGCAAGGCTTTGAGCTACAAGCGACTGCTTTTCAACATTTGATATAATCTGCTCACTAAATTAGCTGCTACAGGGGTCAAGAGTTGAGTAGAATGGGAAGTGATCAGTGGGTTTCCTCAGTATGAGATGTGAAGGACAATTACAAAACAGAGTATATGGATGACAGTCTGCTCTGAGGATACAGACTTGAAACAAGGACAAATTTGTGCAAAGAATTGACAACCCTTAACCAAATTTTACAAAATTTACCCGGTGGTTTAGTGTGTCCTTGTGACAATCAGCCACACATATACACATCTCCACTAAGAAGTGGGAAATGTGATGAGAAGTGGTCTAAATATTGAAACACTCTCTGTTACAGAAGATGGTGCTCTGTGCCGAGCGTGTCTGCTGAGCTGCCTTTAGTGTTGCACCACACAGAGACAGAGAAGGCCCAGCCCCATCTGGTCCTGGTTCAGTCTGGTTTACTGCAAAGTGGTGCCAATACAAATAGCTGCGCTTGATGTTTGTTTGCATAAATTGTTTTGAAAGGCTTCACCAAGAGTTTTTTGGGTGGATTACTATGGGGAAGTTGGGGAGCCAGCCGTGGTGGAATAATCCTCACTGAGCTGACAGTAAGATTTGCTCTTCTTTAAGAATAGAGAGAAAAAAAAAGATTGTTTTGGATTTTTCTGCTCAGTTCCTGGCAGTGAGTTTGGACTGTTAACTTTTTCAGCCAGTTGTGCATGTGTGAGTGTGCGTGTGCATAAAGCATGATTGTATGATGATGGAGAACGCTCAGCTGCTCTCTCTTTTCCTTCTTAGCATAGCAGTGTCAATTTCAATAACATCAATGGAGCCCTCAACACATGTTAAAAGTTCAGTTGTAAGTTCAGGAGGCCCAAAAAATGAAAGCAAATGTCTCTCTTCCTAAAGCCCTTGTATATCCACTTCAATTTTTTGATTTTGGGGTCAAGGCAAAGGAAGGAAAATACAAAGTTAGGGTTGCATTACAATGATGAAAGAGGAACATGAAAACCTATGTCGCATTACAGTGCCCCCGCCTTTTTTTCGTCTTACAGTTTGGTAAAGAAGACATAGCGACCAGTTGGTAGTCATTATTGCTTAGCCTGTGTTTGGCTGCAGGTCTGAGAAAACTGACCTGATTGATTTCATGTAAAGGTAAGTGTGCTAGCTCAGTGCTAACAAATACCAGACAGGTTTTTGTGCATCTGCATAGATAGCCAGGCTGCTGAGTCTCTGCCAGAACCTCTGATAGGATGGAAATCACAAGTCTATCAATGACAGTTCAATCGTTTTGGCCCTCTGTTCCTCATTTGCCGCTTAGCCGGTGGAGGTCCCTTCATGGCTGACTCCCAACCAGATCCAGATGCTGCAAAAAAACATTTTTTGCAGCAACGCTGGTCTTTTTTCAGCACCTCTGCAGACACATAGTGTCATACTGCAGAGCTAATGATGGTTTATTTTCATGTCTTTGGACAACAACCTGACATTCCTCCCTGTCCTGTGCCGTTAATGAGTGTGCTGTTAACACACAGGTTTGACAAGCAGAGCGACAAGTGACACAATATGAGAAAACCGAGTGCGCTTGTGTGCTGCCATCCAAACTTAAGAACAAAAACAAGGATTAAGTTCAAATGTAGATTTTGTTCTACTCTAATTTGATTTTTTTAAGCTAAAAGTCTGACAGTATTTCTGAAGTTGTGAGCAGTAGAAGCTTTGCTCCAAGCACTGCTGTATCACACTAATAAAATCCAGAATAAAGCAATATGATGCTTTGCTTTTTCCCTCTTAAACCTTTTGTCTCATCAGTTGAATTTCCATCTGTACATGCATATTTAATTCCCCTTGCATCCACCTTTAAACCAAGCCAGCCCCTATCAGCAGGTCTGGTTTTTGTAATTTTTACATGGCACACTCTTGATCTACTTGAGACAAAGAGAAAAAAAAGAATAGGGCTCCCACAATCTATCCAACTTAAAAGCAGATGTTACATGGTTGTGAACATCAAAAGGTCCCGTTAACCATAGAGAGATGAAATCATATACCTTTGATTAGCCTTTTCACTGGTTAATGTAAACGAGCCTTAGAACATGGTTGCTGAGTGAACTCTGACCTTGGCCTCACGACCAATACATCATCAGATTACAGGGGAAAACACACACTTTTGTTTCAACTTTGCCTTGTTAAAGCTAATTTCTGATTTGCAGATTGTCAAGCTTACTTTGGAGAAAACAAGAAGCCTGGATCAGATCTCCACTAGGCCCCCTGCTTCGGGTTAAAAGGGACGCCTCTAAATAAGGGGGCAGTATCCTTGAAATATTGTGACTTGGCTTGTTGAAGGCTCCCTTCCCTTTGCTCTGTTCAAGATGTTTTCCATTCTGAGGTCGAGATATGTTGAATGTGGACATGTCTTCAATATATCTCAAGGATATTTATTCTAAGAATGACAAGGGGTAAAATAAGGAGAGAAAAAGGGGTATGCAGGGAAGGATGGGGGTAGGGTGGGGACAGAATCCCCCTTAAATATATGGTGAATGAGGGTCCTTCAACAAGTGTTGTGTTTACTTAGCTTGTGGGAAAACAAATCTACACAGGCGACGTCTGAGAGGGCTGTAAAACAGCTCTTCGGTATGGAGTAAGGCTGAAATTCCAGGCAGTAAGCACAGCAGTGTCAGCCCAAGGTGTTGAGAGTAAATATACAGTGTTACCTTTAGGCTAAATAGGGGGAAAACACACAGAGATTGAAGTGCACATCTGTGCCAGGTAAGAGAGAGAGTATTTATCTATGAGCAGGAAAAATACAACAAATAATACACTATTTGTTTATAGTACTTTTTATGATATGTTACAAATTTTACAAAAGGAAATACTTGCACATCATTTGTGTTGCACCTCAGCAGAGTAAAAGTGATCTTCATTGCTCACATTTTCACTATCAAACATCAAATCTCCATCAGTAGGACATAATTTTGCAGACAAATTGGACAACAACTTATGAAGCACCAAGACAAATATACTTGGATAGTGCATGGTTATGGTTTCATAATAAAACAATAACTGACGTTGAAATTTATATCATTCCTTTCTATCTAGTTATGTGTACCTATTTTAGTTGTAATAGAATGATAGAATTAAATAGTGGCGGAAAAAGATGAAATGGGAGGCCTTTTGCATGTCAACACACTTCATTTGTTTATTATTACAATTAAAATTACAATAATGTTTAATTATGATTTTGTTTGAAGACTTCTGTGCTGAAGTAAACGTGGTCTTATCTAGCAAGCAAGACCAACCTATTTTTGTGACACTGTACTTCTAAGATAAGATAATTTAAGATAAGATATACTTAATTCATCCCACAAAGGGAAATTCACAGTCACAGCAACAATGCAATGGGTGTCAGAAAGGTTTATCACTGATGGATGTTATGGCAAAATTCCAGGATAGTCACTTCTTATAGCAAAAATCAGCTATTATTTGACATCTCCCAGCCCATTTGAGATCCAAGTCAAGCTGCAGTCACAATAGTACAGACTGACAGGGAAATGCTCCACAAAAAAGTACACTCACCTCTGTTGGATTGTCTTTAAGTGTAAGTGAAAGATCTGAGATCTTTTTATACTCACAGACAGAAATGGAAAACAAAATGCAGCAGGCTAATGTCACTTTCTGGACCAACTGTATCAACATTCATTCTGTGTTTTAAAAGGCAAAACATAAAAATCTTCTCTCTAAGAAAAAGTGGAAGGAAGATTTTTATCTTCAAAGAAATATAACATGTCCTTGTCCTCCTCCTCAGAATAAAAAGTTGTGAGCTCCCTGGCCCACAGAACAATACCAGCCTGAGACCAATGATACCATCCTGCTGGCTACTAAGAAATGCATTATTTTGGTAATTCAACACATGAATGTTTAGCCTGCTTGCAAAATTTAAACAAGAAGCATTGATCCTGCCCATGGTTTAATTGAGAAAGTTTGATTTTGGGGGTGATGGTGACAAAACATTTCATGTTTATAGGAATTAGTATCACATTGTTGTCCTGTCCAAACTGTCAGATTTGAACCTCAGAACAGATTAAACCATTACCTTGCACAAGCTTTGAAACTAATATTGTCGTAAGCTTCAGTAACTGTCTTTGTGTGTGTCTAGTACTGTCTAGTGACAGTGTATTATATCAGTGTATATGTGTGTGTGTGTGTGTGTGTGTGTGTGTGTGTGTGTGAGTGTGTGTGTCTTCATGCATGCTTTTGTGTCTTCACTGAAGACTGTGTGGATGGAGTGGGTGCTTGACCTTTGCCTGTAAAGAGCAAAGCGGTGGAAGAGTGATTCCACTGTGCGGTCCTCTAATCTGCTGTCTTAGCCCCAGCTTTGGTGCTCACTTTACTTGGCTTCATCTGAAGCTTCCTCATCACAAACTGCTGGCAGTCGTCTCACAGACTTTAGCCTAGTTTTAGTGACAAAGTAACACTGACTTTCATATTACTTTTTCTTAACACTGTCTTTTCTCTGATCAGCTATCAGCCTTTTTGACCCTCAACTTTAGTTGACCTATCATGGAGTTCAGAATAAATAGTGGGCCGGAAGGTGGGCATCACAAAAATAGATTAACACATAAGTAAACAGTCAGTTAGGTAAATAAAAGGCAAGTCATTTCAGTTTTAGCCGTGTTTGTCTTTCTTCCTCTCTCTCAGATAACGTCTTCCATTTTCTGTACGAGATAATAACCATTTGTGACAACAGATGTTGTTGTTATAGAATGCACTTGGTAATTTGAAATAAGATGTAATATGAAATAAAATGTGGTAGCTCCATTCCCAATTTGCTAAATGACACTTTTGTTTATTTTTCAATTTTTATAAATGTTCAAAAGTTATTTTTTTCTGAGAACAGGTCGTCATATTTCAATCTGATTTTTAATCACTTTTTTGTAGTTTATTCTTTTTCTTGCCAAACGGTCATTTTGCCTTCACATTTTTGGTTAAGTATCAGGAAACAGTAGCTGATAAAAGCACAATCTTGTACACTCTTAGCTTGTAGAGCCTTGGC
Organism: Thalassoma bifasciatum; assembly: GCA_008086565.1. Classification (NCBI taxonomy): domain Eukaryota; kingdom Metazoa; phylum Chordata; class Actinopteri; order Labriformes; family Labridae; genus Thalassoma; species Thalassoma bifasciatum. The sequence goes on from RPOG01000056.1 coordinate 606,783, forward strand.
AGTGTGATGGCTAGATGGGGTCATCGGGGACAGATGTTGGAGTGAGCACTGAGGCTGAAGTCTTGTAGCCCCCAGTCCACCCTCAGGGTGTGGGGGTCCTTGCCAGGGGCTTATCGTTTCACATACATTGTCATTTCCTATAGCCTCTCTCCCATTCATCCTTCTCTCTGTCCTCTTCCTCTTGTCGCTCACATCCTCCAGCTGTCGGCACACCGGTTCGGAGGGTTTCCTTCAGGAAAGAGAGGTCCATGTTCTGACCACAGGCTGATAGAAGGAGCTTGATAACCCCCAAAACAAGTGCAACACTGCCAGATGACATGAAGCAGACATCCTTTCAACCCTTTTTTTTTCTTTGGGAACCAAAACACACAAACATAAATGTCAGCAGAACAGTTCTGCTACAAGGTGTGATGTAATCCTTCAGACTTTATGAACCAAAGGAACAGTTTTATTAAAATTGAATTTTGGTAAGGCAAAGCAAGGCTCACTAGAACTTTAAGGGAAATGCTGTTTTATTCTTATTAAGTTTTAAATAATTTATTATCAAGCACTTGTCAAGCGTCAAACGATGAATATAACTGTTTTTTTTACTCTGTAGCTTATTTACTCCTTTTTATCATAACAAGTCCAATGAGCACTGATGGTTTACAATGTTTTCTTCCACAGCTTGAATAAAACATGCAAAATTGATATCATACTCTCACTATAAGTAAAATATATTGTTTTTTCATCAAATGTTAATTTAGACGAACCTCTCTGACATTAAATTATGTCAGATGTCTCTATAAGCAATAGGAAGTTATGTAATGTATGTCCCCAGCTAAAGGTTATCTCACATACACAAACACACACACACACACTGGTGGGGTTAGCGTGCACAGAGACCTTATGACCTCATTGCTATTCAGAGCTAGCAGTGAGAAGACAAATGCTCCTGCGTTCCCAGTACAGTTCAATCCCAGCTCTGAGATGGTGTGCACGAAACTAAAGTACCCACCCCTCACCACTTATACACACACACACACACACACACACACACACACACATTCATACAAACAGAGAGACACAGACACATATACACACACACACACTTCCTCCTGGGAGATAGGTGGCCTCTGCTTTCTGTCAGGGTGTACTCGGCTGCAGACCCCTGGGGCCTCTTGCTTGGTGGGAATCCAGTTTTCTCTCCTCCACGGCTGCCCCCCTCCCTACTGATGAGAGGGAAAACAAGACCTGAGGAAGACACTGTTGCTCATCCTCTGCTTTTGTCCCCTGAATTTTCACCGCCATTTCTCCTCTACACCCCCGTCCCCTCCTCTTCTTCTCTTTCTTCTTGCTCAGGCGATCGATAGCGTTAATTGGCTCACTCAGTCAGCACTGCATTGATTGCGGTCACTAATAAAAGGGCTATTGATTGGCACTTTGTTTAACACTGGCCCAAGCAGTGAGAGCTGCCCTCTAGTACCATCCAGACAGCAACCTTTTCCTGCTTGCCAGTCCCTTAATGTCATAAATTATGTCAGTCGATTAAGAAGATACATCCTCCCTCATGCTTTTGCCCCATCAGTGTTAAGGACACTGCTTGACTGTTTTTGAGGATTGGAGAAGGTGGAACCTGGGAAATAAGAGTAACAACCACTTTCACTTTTTTCTGTTGAACACTCAGATGATCAGTCAGTCCGAGTCTAAACCTGAGTTGTAGTCCAAGTCATCAGTGCTTGAGTCGGAGTTGAGTCACCAGACCTAGGGACGAGTTGACACCACTGATTTCAAACATGACAATATATGCACATGAAAGGTTGCTGTGCGACAATATGGTGGCAATACCTTGAGATCACTCTTCATCACATAGCTTTTGGGTTTTAGGTCCTGGAAGCATACTGACATAAACAACCATGCTGATATTTCAAACATAAACCTTAGCATGTACTTCCCAAGCCCCCTCGCATGTATCCTCTACATGCTTTGTTAGTTTCTCTCTCAGCACACATAATTTGCATTTCATTTGTTCTATTCTCGGCACATTAATTCTCTGAAATGTTTTATAAGGCTGAACCAATTTATAACATCTGCTGAAATTGACCACCTCACTTTGAATGGTACAAGGTGATTTTCACTTCACATTTTTAGTATAATGTCTCCTTCCCTGCAAGAACATGTGAGGTTGACAGGAAACAGCCCGCCCAATATTCTCAACATGAACTCAATATTTTGTTTTATAGCAATTAGCTGCGTGCTACTCTTCAGTGAGCTTGAGTGAGTCAAAGGCAGATCTCTTGAGTGAGACGATGAAAACTGGAAATGGGGTGTAAGTGCCTCCATGAGAGATTTAATTATACCCATTAAATATTCAATGATCAATAGAATTTGTTTTAGCCGATCAATAGGTGGCCAGGCCTGGGAAGGACAATGTGCATAAGTTACTATTTGCATTTCAAAGCAGCTGTCACGTGGCCCCATTGGAAATCCATACCATTTTGTTAGGCTGTATTTCATATTTAGCTGCTTTATCCCCTTATCACTGACTGCTATTGATTCCCTTCTCTTTATTTACTGCCTGCAAACTGCCCTAGGTTTAAAATGTCAAAATGTTTTTAGGGAATCCGATATACCTCCATCTGCCCTCCTCATCTCACATCAAGCTCTTCATTCTCCCCCTTCTCTCCTTCTCTCTCTCTCCTTTTAATTCCCTTGTCTCTTTCCCTTTCTCTGCTTCCCCCACTCTCAAAAACCCTCTCAGTAGAGTTGGAAATTAAACCCTGTCATCTTCCCACCCACCGCACAGATCATTGCTCACTGGGGTGTGAATCTGCACATTATTCAAATAAATATCTCAGAGGTGTCAGGGGAATACTCTGAGCCACTTCAAAGAACCACCCCTCCTCTGCCCCCAACCCTTCAATGGCGCTTGTTCTCGCCGGAGTCCTATTTTGTTTACCTGAGCTGGCTCTAATGGCTTGTTTTCCCCAACACCTATAACCAACATTTAGCCAGGTTCAAGTGCATGTGTGTTCGGGTCTCGCCTCGACTTTGATTGTTCTGAACATGATGTTGTTTCATTAGTTGAAAACATTATTCCTCTCTGTTTCCCTTGTAGTCTTTTAACCCTCTTTTAACCTTGTGTTACACTTTCTCTTTAGCTTTCCACCTTTTTTCTTATCTTTTACTGCTTTTGCTCTTCTCCCTCATCCACCTCCGTCACTAGACCTGTTTGGTTTTTCCCTCATGGAAGTTTGTGAGGAGATGTCTAACATTCAGCATTTATCAAATGGTTATTTCATACATAATACAATGTTTAATTAGATACAGAAAAATGCTGTATAGTAATATACTTCACTGTCCTTACGTTCTACAGATGTACAGGCTTTTTCGGTCTACAAAAAAACCAAAAAACTAAATGAAACATTGTGTTACAGAGCTTCTGCTAATTCAGAAATGATGAACTGAATTAAAAAAAAAAACAATAGCTGGAGTGTTGCCCTTCTTGTTGAGTCATGTAAGAAAAGCCTATCAATCTCTGAGCAGGACTTTTTATCCATCTATCAGCGTAGCACTCAGTCAGGAGACCACAGAGGTCAGGGAGTTAACCTTCAGAGGCCGAAGGGCTGCATGAAGCATCATCAGTGCCATCAGGATACATGGCCTCGGCGCTGCAGCACAGCTGGGGGATGAAAAATATGAAGGTGCTGATTGGGTGTGTATGTGTAAATGTGCATTTGCTTGCACATCTGTAGATGCCTGTGTGCATCTGTGTAGGTAGTGTAAATATGAGGGTCAAGATTGATGGTACAATGTCGCTGGTAATGATCTGAAAGCCAAAAGGAGCCACTCAGGGTGTGGGAGTCTGTTGAACATCTTCCTCCAAATTAAATATGCCCTAATTCATGCTGTTCATGCAATTCTTAGCGACAGGACTTTTTTGCGTACTTGTTTGACCATGTCTTGCGCTAATTTATTCTACAGATTGATATATGAGAATGAAATACAGAAACACAACTTTTTCCTTTTTTTTTTTTTTTTTAAAATCTTTTTTGTGATAGCTCTCCTTCGACCACAGCAGGGGTAGGCAATCAATTTTTCAAGGGGTAACATGAGAAACCTAAATTGTGTCAGAGGGCCGTTCCAATAATAACTTACTTAATTCTGCTCAATATTAACTGTTTTTCCCATTGTAAAACGCATTTATAGATTCTATGTAACTGCTACTAGTATCAGTACCAGCAGAATAAGTGTATCCTAGATATATGTGAAACTGTTGTGTAAGTAAAACAAGAATCGTACACCTACATAGGTAATAAACTGTAAAAACAACAAAAGAAAATGATGCATTAGTGTTTCATTTCATCTTTGGCTTTATTGTCTTGACAAACAATGAAGAACTTGTTTCACAAAAGACCTGAAACTTCATTTTTTACCTCTTCAGTGAGAATAATCAAGGCTGTCTTGGACTTGAATAGGTACAATAAAATGTGCAATTGTCATGATTTTCAAAATGAAACAAACACAGTTGTATTATGTGCACGGCGTACTTTTTTTTTCACTTTTCATTAATTTATGATGAACCTTGTGTGGGCCAGACACAGGGACACCCAAAGGGCTGGATGTAGCCCACGGGCCGCAGTTTGCCCAGGTCTGGTCCACAGGGTGACTGTTGTCATCCTATGCTTCCTGCCACCAGAGAGGCGTCTCACACGCAGAGGGATATGAGGTTGGTACGTCGATGGTGCACAGTTCAGTTAGCAGGAGTCTCATGCCAGTTTACAATGTTACCAGTTTGCACATTTCAAGAAGTTTGGGAAAGTGCATTGTATATCATATAAGTTCATCTTCTGTGCAGCTAATATAGTGTTACAGCAAAAGCTTCAAATGACTTACCTCACGTGGTTTGGCCTCTGTTGCTAAGGTTGTCACAGCAGGCAAACCTGGATGTGATTGAGTTAAATGGTCCAATAGAAGATCAGCGCAAGTATGGCCAACATGTGAGTTACACGGCCAGCTAAGATTATTCGACTTTTCAAAACAATGCAAGACAGTAGCATGAAAAATAACACATAGATCCCTTCACAAGCTACATCATTCATAAGGAAGCTGAATCATTTTGACAACAGAAGCAGGATTCAGCACGATACAACCAGAGGAGCAAGGGTAGAACTACAGTTAATCAAAACTTTAAACGGCATAAAAATGTCAAGTTTTGCCGTGGTTGCTGTCAGAAACAATGCTATACTACACTGTTATCAATATTTAAATCCAATTTTTAACTTGTGTAAATAATGAAAATGATGGTGTTGTAAAAGTTATGTTCAAAGATGACACTTAAGACCTAATATGGAGAATAAACAAAAAGTGAATGCTCAAATTACAATAAACAGTAACAGATGTCGTGACTAGAGGGGCTGTAAAGACTATCTGGAAAAAGTGTTTTTCCAAGGTAAAGACTGTTTCTCACAAACACTTGCAACCCATTGTCTGAGAATGAGACTGTAAGCAAGGCATGCATTTATTTTGAAGCAAGTGCAGATCTCTTCCTCAACAATACTTAACTTTGTTCAAGACAACCCTTCACCATATGCAAAGCGACTTATGTTTAGTTGCATAGAGCTCTTGTTCTAACATCAAGCAAACTTTGTAAACTAAATTTGCACCATAGTTTAGAACCAGGCTATATGTAGCATCACTCACAGCTTGGTGCTCTGAAACGTGTCTGAAAATTATAATGTTAGTAAATCCTTGTCATGTCAAGCAGAGCAAACAGCCTCGCTCCTCATTTCATTGAAAGACTCTCAAGGTTGAACAGATTACTGCAGTGCAACTGCTGCATGTGGGTTTGTAATGAACATCACAAGAAGCTTGTTAGCCTTTATATTAGCCTTTCGCCTGTGCTCTGCCACTGCCATTACTACAAAATATGTCCAATAAATTGTTTTTAGCAGGGAAACAGATTTCTTTGCTCATTGCTAAACTTTTTCAAGTGCTGTCAGGGGAACTGTCAAACACAGTGGTCTTATGTGCTTTGTCTATGGCTTGGGGAGATTTCTGATGTATTGACACAAGTTTATGTCTTGATAATTCACAGCCTGTAAATGTAGATAGATAATGCTGTCACAAGCATGGAATGAAATGTGCTTAACCGCTCCGGTGTTTCACCAAACTGATATTATTTAAGTAAAATTGTGTATTTGGTGGTTAACCCCCTCACATAACTTGCCAAACCATCGTACCCCACTGTACTTCCGTTGCTGAAATGCGTGTGCAGCTGCAACAGTTACCAAACAGTTAAGGGGTCTATATCACCTATCCCATGATTTATTCATCTAAATTTAATCCCATTCCTGATCCAGACAATTGCTCCTCCAAACTACACATTGTCTGGGTGATTATACATGTTTAAAGACATCACTCACGATTGGCCCAAGATACTTCAACTTGTATGTTTAAATTGCTCCCAGTAGTGTCCTTAATCTGGGTGGAAATCAATATGGCTTTTACTGTCACATTGGAGGGGCGTGGACCATGTATTGATGTTCAGATGTCATTTCAGGGGGATTTGATGTCTTGTCCTCTCCTCAGTGAGGAGATGGTGTGATAGATCAACGGATGGTGTCTTCTTTCTTTCTCCAGGGTTTTACAAGAGCATGGCCTTGTTTTGAGTGAAACAGCAGCTGTAAAGTTGATTCTGAACGTGCTGGGCTTACCAAAAAATTAGAGGAAAGGTTTAGGGTAAGATGTTATTGATTATTTTTTGTCAGGAAAGCTGTTTGAATTAAGACCTGGTATCTTAATAGGGTAATCATCATAAGCTCTAGACCTGAGAAAAAGGTTCTTAAGAGACATTATCACACAGAAGACAACACAGGCAATGCATTTTATAAAACAATTCAAACAAAAGTGTTTCAAAGCCCTGCTTTGGCTTTAAGAAGCAACTGTATTTTCATGTATTTAGTACACTTTTATAAAAGATCTTCTGATTCATGAAAGTCATAGCACAACGAGTATTATTATACTGTTCTAGTATTAAAGGTGGTCTGGATGGATACTGATTTATGAACTTATTAAAAATATAGAAAATAAGAGGAGGTGAGACACAAAATATTGATAGGAATGAAGCATAAGTAAGGTAAAATGTGATGTCAAGAGCTTGCTTCTTCACACCGTTGCAACAGGCCTCCATATGGTTTTGAAACTTAAAGAACCCTGTCAGAGATGCTGCCACTGTGCAGCCACACTCTGCACAGTAGAGAATCTGAGTGGAGCCAGTTGACAAAAAAATTGCCTTCTTTTCTTTCAGAAGTCTAATCTCTTCTTGGCTGTCCTTCTCAATGGCAACCTCCGATCTGAAAAAATGAGACAACACGGAAGTGCTAAAAAGCTGCTGTTCTTCTAGTAGCCGCTTGAGGCTGGCTCCAGAAGCACCGGAAGTCCTGTACAAGCAGACGGGAAAAAGGCCGTTTTCAGAGCCAAAATCAGCGTATTTAAAGCCTGGTACAAACTCTGTCTCCCGTCTGGATCGCTAATTTCACTAACGGCACACACTGTGAGGGGGGTGAATTTTTTTCTAACTCAGCCGTTTGGAAGATATTAGGATCGAGAGCTTGCCCAATCAGAGCCACAGCTCAGATCACGTGACTGACGGGCGCCCAATAGCTGTAAGTTTGGGCACTCATCACTCATCCCATTTCGCCCGCGCCCGCCGTTTAGCCCCAAAACAGAGCTGCAGTAACAGACAGGTGACGTCACGGAGACTACGTCCATGTTTTATACAGTCTATGTTCCCATCCATCCATCCACCCATCCATTTTCTTAACCGTCTATCCTGCTAATCAGGGTCGCGGGTGGCTGGAGCCTATCCCAGCTGTCATTGGGCGAGAGGCGGGGTACACCCTGGATTGGTCGCCAGTCAATTGCAGGGCTGACATATAGACAAACAACCATTTACACGCAAACACATACTTACGGGCAATTTAGAATAATCAATTGACCTGACCATGTGGGCATATTTTTGGTCTGTGGGAGGAAGCCGGAGTACCCGGAGAGAACCCACGCATTCACGGGGAGAACATGTAAACTCCACACAGAAAGACCAACCATGCCCGAACGGGGAATTGAACCGGCGACCTTCTTGCTGTGAGGCTGGAGCGCTACCTGCTGCGCCACCGTGCAGCCCAGTCTATGTTCCCAACGTAACTTATTTTTTTCCAAAAAAAAGAATGCAAGAATGGCAGCTGTCAATCATCGTGAAATGTCACATAAAACCCTGTTTTAAACATCTAAAAACTAATGAAAAAGAAACTTGTCAGAAAAAAGAGGACTTGAAGGCAAAGCAGCCCAATAATATTTTCATATCACAGCAGCATGTGAGTGGGAGACAGTTTTTCACCTATACTGGGAGGGCAGTGGTGGTGGTGAATTCGCTCTATGCAAAGTGAGATGGTGTCCATATTTTTTGCATTCTGTTGGTGCAATAAATGAACTGGTATCCGATGCTGGGAGGTGTTTAACTTTATTAAGGTATATTACCCAGAGGGTGGCGTCCAAAGAAGCAAGCGACCGCTTTGCTGCCTAAGCATGCTGGATGCATGCAGGAAAACAAGTCTCTCAATAACATTGCCCTCTCATTAGCTTGGAATCATGCATTTAGAGAAGTGTGGTATGTTGTTTAGTATATTGTTCTTGTGTCATGCTGGTTTGATTGGAGCAATTCCCTCGTTTGTCACAACATACGACCAACTGAGTTGAAAACAGTCACAAGCAGTGGGTCTTTCCCATAGCAAAGGCTAAGTGTGAGCAAAAGCAAATACACCTGCATGGTTTGTCATATCTCTCAACTATGAAGATTTCTTCTAACTGCTGTTCAATGCTCTGGACTGCAACTTATGTCTGTGGGTTGTGTGCATTAACAAACACTGATTTGTAATTTTTTTTGCTGTGATTGATACAGATGTTTGAGAGGAAAAAAGTGATACAAGTAGAAAGAGTTATAGTTTGAAGGACCCTCTTTAACTCACTGTCTCCTGTTTTCTTAGAGAACTGATAGCAGAAGAGGATGGGGCACATTGAACTGGTTAGATGAAGAGACAACAGACACTCTCAGCAGTTTGGATGATCTCTTACCTGCATGGAGTTTACCTGGTAAGCAAAAGATCTGTTTGTCCATTCTATCATTTCAAAAAATAATCTTTGTGGCTTGTGGTATGGGAGCACACAAATCCTAAATTTGAAAGATAATTTACTTCTAACCGTCTGGGCTACTTCTTGGTTGTTGGCCATTTACAATACAGCAACAGGTGAAAGGCAGTTGTATTTCCCTTACCACAGCATGAGGAGAAATAGGTTTCTAATGTTTTGACTACTTCAGTGCATCTGTTTTAACATGGTAAAAAAACACTTTTCACAAACTGCTTGTTTTATTGCCTTTGTGTACAGAAAATTATACACAGTTTAAGTGCATTTTCCTAGTTTGTTTACTGGCTGAAGAGAAGCTTTGGGTGAATTTTAATTCTTGAAGCCCTCATGATTTTGTTATAATTAAAAATTCTTTGAAATTTTATGGCGCCTAATGCATCAAAAAAGGTCTCTGTCTGGCTTCATGTGTTTTACTTGCTTATGTTCATTATTCTCTATATTCTTAGAGAACGTGTTTGACAGTTTTTGTGTTTGAACATTTTGCTCTTGCTCTTCCTAATTTATCCAAACTTGCTAAACCTTTTTCAATCCACGACATATACTTCTCTTACTGTTAAAAAAACTTTATCTCTTTTAGTGCACCTATTACATAAACTCCCCCCTACTCTCTACCTTCATATTTGTAGATTAGCTTCTCACGTAATTGTTAGCCATTCTCCCTCTCTGTCCCATCCCACTGACTCTCTCAGTGGAGTTTTGCCTCCTTCCCAACAGACTGTGAGCCCTAGAGTCACATTTCAGGCCTGGCTGCTACTTAAAGGCCCATAATCTGCTTGGCGAATGGCTACAGTGTGGCTGCCTGAGAGGAAGCAAATTATTCGCTTTAAGGACTCCTGCTGCCGTGGGACCTGGGGCGAGTGGCTGGTGCCGTTAACGTTAGCACACACACACAGTGTGTGTGCAAGCCATCATTATTTATTTAACCCGTTAAGTGTTTAAAGTGGAAGGGGTCCCTCAGGACACAGCTTGGTTGATGAAATTATTCCACACATTTATATAAAGTTGAATCCTTTGAGGAGACGTGCAAAGAAACAGAGAAGGATGAGGCCTACATTTTGAGATTCAAAGTCTGATCACAAGGTCAATGAGGGTGTATTTGGCTGATGTGTTAGAGTTACCAAGCTCTTGTTAAGGCACAAGTTATAGTTTTATGTGTTAAATTTAAGTGTTTCCTGGGTTGTGTGTGAGAGATGGTTGGACAGTTTATATGGTCATGGAACTGAAGGACTGTGTGTGCCAGACAGGTATAACATGCATGAGTGGTTGTGTCGGACATAGAATCACCAATTTAAATTTCTATGTAATGCCACTTCAACTATGCAGAATTGTTCAGCAAGCCCATAGCTGAAGATAAACATCTGTCTCCACGAACCAACATTTACGATGTCATCTGTAACCCTGATTTCCCAGGAAACTTTTATTTTATAGATGAGCACTGTTGTGTATTTAGAGAGATGTATCTGTGTCCAGGTGTATCTGTTTGATCACTGTAATAGACAGTGGGATAGCATATTTGTTTTCTGTGTGTGTGTGTGGAATAAGGAGTTATAGCATTAATAAGTAATCACTGGATGTTGGCCCTCCCATAACATGTTGGGCCAGCAACACTTGCCCCCAGTAATGACACCATTACAGGACTGAAGTAGCCAGTTGAGAGTATACCTCTGGGAATCTCTTCTCTTTCTCTCTCCCCTTGTCTCACCCCCTTGTCATGAAAGCTGAAGCATGTGGAGCTTGTCGTACAAAGACACAAACGTAACTTTTTCCTTTTGTTTTCTTTTATTATAGCTTACAATGATAACCCCAAAATAGATACGAAAAAAGGCAAAGGTCATAGTATGTTGTCTTTATCACTAGGTTTGACATACTAGTATCCATAGACTTGTAATTCTACAAACTAAAATCACCTCGTCAGTACAAATTTAATGACTAAATCTTTGGCTCATTAAAAAAACACCAGCATCTTTATACAATCACCATCTAGAAGAATATCTCATAGCAATATAATCTTTTATGATAAAGAAAACACTTTGGAAGGAACAGGCATTAGGCTTCTACTCATTAGATAATATATAAACACATTTAAAACAATTACAGAGCAAGGGAATGAGAGAGAGAGAGAGAGAGAGAGAGAGAGAGAGAGAGAGAGAGAGAGAGAGAGAGAACAGATTGAATGGCTAATGAAATGGGTACCTCCAGGCCTGAATAAATTCTCTGGTCTGGCGATCCCCCAGGATGCTGGCCTCCCAGGGAGATTAATGACCACTGGGCCATGGTATAATGAAGTAGTTTGCCTTGGCAATGTGCTTGTGAATTCATCACAGTGTCCACAAGTGGGCTGGCCCAGCACAACATCTTTATAAATCCCCCTCACCCTTCTCTCCTGCTGCTGCTGATTTATGGTTCCGCCACCCCCAAATGGTTTGGCCCTTCTCACCAGACCCCGCCCTGACTGACCATCAGTATCCATGCAAAACCAGGTCACTGCACTGATGGGGAAGAAATGGGAGGCTAATCAGATAATGGGAGGTGAAAATGGGTGAGAGTGAGTCAGTATCTTGAATCTCTCAACTCCTTCTCTTCTCCTGTTTCCTTATTCTCGTCCAACATGCCATCACATATTTATGTTCAAAGATGTGTCTCTCATGTTCCGTTGAATTTGTGAACTTATCTGTTTTCATATTATGCAATCAATTTAGTATTAATGTGTGTGATAATTTCTTGTGTAGTAATCCCATACATGTCATGTGGTGATGTATTGCTGCAGGACTTCACTTACCTTAAGAAGTCATTTTAAATGAGAACATGACAGGTTTGTTAATGTATGTATAACAAATAATAGAGTTCCATAGGGTATCAGTGTGTCAATTCAGAGTTGTGGTCTGCGCTTATATGATCTCTATAATATGATAGTGTTTGTGAGTTGCTGAAGCTGCAACCCACCTTCTGTTAAAACTGAGCATGGAGGGAAGATGACAGAAGCAGAGTACTTTCAAATAACACATCAAAAAAGGAACCTTTTATTGTGTGTTTTTTGTTTAGTAAATTTTGTGCCAATGCTTTTTTGACCTTTGTTCACATTCAGGGAAATCCCTTGAAATTCTTTACTTTACACATCCATTTTGTAGCATCCATCTCGTCCTACACATCCTGGGAGTCAATCTGGACATCCTTTCATGTTGAAGTTTGATACGCAACGAATGAGACTTAAGTGCTCATGGGTAACAATTATGGAAAAAGCAAAACTCGGGTATCAAATCCAGCTTCCAGCATTTATGCTTTATGACTTGACTGACTGCCCAGTGTAGGGATATTGTCCAAACTGTTGCATCTGCTACTCAAAATATTTGGATCATTCACATGTTGAAAGCATCTGGATGAACGGGGAGGAGACTAAAAACCTCTACCTCTCTTCTTGTAGGGCTATCCGATAAGGTCAGATATTTTATATGTGAGACTCAAAATATATCTGAAACATAAAGTTTGTTGAGTCAACTAAAAGTAAAGCAATTTCCCTTTGAATAAATGTTTGCCCGCTTGAGGGCAAATCTCATGGTGCGCAGCCATATCCACTAGGCCATCCGCGCCCCTAGTTTGGAAATTTTATCTCAAGAAATTTGGTGTTAACATGACCTAACTAAAGTCACAAATTGAATTGCTGCAACTTGTACATTATTTGTAATAATGATTTTGGTGATTTTTCGTTGGTAAGAGAAACGTCACAATCATCAAAACTTCATACAACCTTCACTTCAGCCTATAATGACTAGTGTTGTCCCATAATTGTTAATAATTTTTGGATATCTGCAGTAGTAAAAGCAGTCCTACATAAAAGCAGTGATTTGTTCAGTGTCCGTGCCCCCTGTTGCTGAGACATTGCCATCTTGTTAATGGCTGAGGACTGATGAGCCCCAACGTTACACAACTCTGTCAAGCTCATAAAGCCTGTCTGCATGATAACTGATGCTCCATATGGAATTGTGGCAGGGAAATTGAAGAGGAACAATAAAGCATATTGAAGGATATTTAGATTAAAAAGCATTTAATTGGGTCCTTGCCTATCACAGTTGAGATGCTTTCTACTATAGCTGTCCAATCTGTGGGTGCCTTTAACCGAAGCTAAATGATGCTGCTGTCACGGTGATTGTAGAATAACCTGGTAAAGATTATTAATGAGTGCAATAAATCTAAATTGTATAATAGAAAGTTATGAAAAAGGAATGTCAGAGTTAAGTCTAATGAGTATTTAGTTGTTTACCAAGAGCAATTGTCACCCTGTGCCATGTGTAGTAAGTAATTGTCAAAGGCTCAACACTATCATTCTTTCTCAAGACAGCTTATCTTAATCTACAGTGTCTTATTTTTCTTGGAAAGGGATGGATGAGTCGAGTAATTGTACAGTTGACATCGGCTTAGACAACATCATCCCCTTAGTCCCCAGCTAATCCTACAGAGTGATAACAATAATGGGAAAAAAGAATGGAGATATTTTTTCTCACAAAAGAAGATATGGAGTTTAATTTGTAATTAGCTTCAGAGGTCAAAGACTTGATCCACCATCTGAAGGTTATCCGCCCCTATTTATTTTTTTCCCCTTTCTTCTTCTTCCTTTTTCTTCTCAGTAGTCAACCTCTGAATCAGATTCTGACCTTGTTGTGATGATGTCGAGTGTTAATTGTGTGCATGTGTGTGCTCTGGTGTGTGCTCAGAGGAAAATCAGTGAATAACATGGGGATATTTCCCTCATGATTGCTTGACAGTTTGTTGAAGAAGGATGCACATTTGTGAGTGTGTGTGTGGGTGTGTGTGGGTGTGTGTGTGTGTGTGTGGGGATGGTGTGTTTGCAGACAATTTAGAGTGTAATTTATTTGAGGGGGGGTTGTGACCCTGTACCCACATCCACTGCCCATCCCATCTGGCCCATGTCAGACAGCTCTGTGTGGCCCCTGGGGGGCTCTGAGGCAGCAGTGTTGCCCTTTGTCTGTGTGTGTTTATGTTAGTTTATGTGTGGAAATCAGACCTTTTTGCTTGTGTGGGTATGTGTGTATTAACACGGGCCTGAATGTGTCTGTGCTAGTATTGATCCCCCCCTCCTTTCTTATAATGAAGTGGAACTACAGCTCCATTACGAGCTCCACTCCCATTGGCTGGAGGTAATATGAAATTAGCCAGCGTGCCATGAGCCTGTCAGTATTGATTTCACTATCCAGATTACTTGTTACAAAAGAATAGAGCTGTCTGTGGCATAATTGAACAAGTTAACTCCTTGTCTCATAAAATGTAGTCCTGTATTGATTGTTACAGGGGAGGGCTCAGTGATATGCAGAAAGAAAGAAAGTTGTATGGGTGTTAGCCGTGAAGAGGTGCTGATGCTTTCTTTTCTACTCCGCCTGTGTTACCCTGACATGTGGATCACGGCGTTTCTTGCTGAGTTGCAGGATGGCCGACAGCAAATGAGTTATGTTCCTTCATTTTCATGTTACAACACACATTTTTTATTTCCTATCCCACTGTCATTTTTCATTTCATTTATCTGCAGATTTGTCTCAGTCCCACTCTCAATTTATTACCATATGTAAGAGGTGTTAGAGCCTGACATTGTCAGGGAAGATTTACATTGGTTTATCGTGAGTGACCTGTTTGTAAGTCGAGCAGCCATTGCTGAAGTGAAAAAGAAATGATGATGATGGCTGGAGAAGTCTCTCCATCTCACTCCCTTGCTTGGCTGATGAACTGGAGCACGCTTCCCCCTGTCTAATCACACTTGGCAGATTTGTGCCATGGAAAGTGAGGTATTTAACAAGAGGCTCAGTTCATTAATTCAGGGCCTTCTCAGTAAAAAAAAAAAACAAAAAACAAAAAAAAACCAGAAACTGTGCTCAATTATTTACTTCAGCTTAAAGTAACTACAACAGCCTTTAGTAAGTAAAAGAAAAAGGAGTAGATACTGTGGTTGCTTGGTTTGATACACAAACACACACTGCAGTGAAAGAGCCTTTTACCTGTTATCCTTTACCAATTAAATTTGAAACAACAAACTTCAATATGCTTCTGTGTGAGCAGATACTGCATACTTATCCTGGGTGATTAAAAAATGGTGAGTCAGTCTTGAAAATGAATGATTTACTTGACAAATTTCCCATGGTTGTTAAAAAGCTTGGGAAACCAACGGCTTCACTGACTGAGGGTAAAGCAGGAGGTGAGGAATTATTTGATGTACAAATGATGCTGTTGTCCCTAAAACAGACATGAAGGTAAAACGTTTCCCCCCGCTGACAGGGTGAGGGATTAATGAAATGCTCTTCCACGCACCGATTTCCTGCACTCCACTGCTGAGTGATAAGTGGCTAACCAACGAAGCCTGTAATTACAATCTTACAGAAACCGGCCTGATCTGTATATAAATCTCACCATCCAATTACAAGATGTAATAATTCTGCACTCAGGCTGGTAATGAGGTCTAATACTGGTGCATGTGATAATCCCCTCTGGATGCGGGCTTGATCAGATGTTGGCTTTGTAATTAGACTGGCAGAAAATCATTATTTCGTGTTCGGGAAAAAATGAGGTTGGTGGGAAGTTAATTTTCTCCCCATTCTCTGAAGCGTAGACAAGAATTTAATGATTTAATCATGATTGTTAGCTATTTTGCAATCAATTTGTAATGATTGTGTCGCAACAGAGGCTTTCAGGGAGAAGGGCCTGTAAAGATTGAAGGTGTCATTGATATGGCATGGTTCTGTCAATAGATCTATAGTGTAATACTGATACACTGGAAGATTGTGCACTCTTTTGCATATTTGTGAGGGGATGTGTGCAACACTATATACATTTGGGGGAATTAACAACAATTTGGAGGTCTGAGATAGGAAGTCAATCAACTGGTAAAAAATGCAGAGGAGCAGGGAAAATAAATTTTGCACCACAGTGAAGATCTAGTAAAAGGGACTTTTGGTTGCTCAAGTCAATGGCAACTCAGTTAGCTTATTGGTGTGACAAAATCTAATTGTAAAAAGAGGTACTGGCAATTTACCAGACACCTTAGCAACAGCCAGTAATGTAGAAAAGAAACTTTCTCTCACTCTAATGTTGCTGAATTTTTGCTCTTTACACCCACAGCAGATACTATATACCCACGTTTGGAAATTGTAATTGTGGTAATTTCATGTTGTGGATGTGAAAATTTAGCAATGCACCTGAGAAAATCAAATTATATCCACAAAATGGACTTTGAACCTATCTTGTTTAGCTGAGAATTTGACATGGTGACTGTTCTCATCAGCAGTGGATGGACAAAAGACTCAAGTAGACCATTAGACTTTTTTTGCCATAATTTTTTATGTTAATACCCAATACATGTCTAGAATATAGACGTTAAAGGTGGCAAGTCATTACTCGTTACATACAGTCCTGCTTTACATACCTTGGCAGAATTTATAATTTCTTGGCCTTTTTTCAGAGGATATGAATAATAACTAAAAAACTTTTCTTTCACTCGTGGTTAAAGATAAGTTGAAGCTTTTTATTAACAAACAACTGTGTTGAATTTTCTTCTCTCGAGGGACCATACATTAGCCCCCAACATCCAGCTTCCATGAGAATCTCAAGCTTTGGCACCACACATTTTTATTTTTTTTCTATCAAACAGAGTTTGAAAACATACTCCTGAGGTTCACATTGTACTAACCATATCTTCCAGCATAGCCTCATGCAGTGTTTGATCGGAATACCCTCTGTTTGATCATCTGTAACTATTAAGTTTACTGGAGCATCCACCATGCAGTTGATTAAGGCAGTCCTCTGGGTTTGCAATTGGCTCATCTCTCTCCTAATCTCCTGGTGATTGCTGCTGAATACTTTATTGACAGGGAATTGACTCCACTCCTCAGAGCCGATTTCTATAATTGATACTTTTTGAAGTTACTCCCAGAGGACAGAGCGTTCAAAGGCTTGCTACTGTTTTGATCAATTATATTAAAGTGCAAACTTTAAAATCTGGATGTAGTCAATACTGGCCTCTTGCCTACTTTACCTCAGCAATGTTATGCAGGACTCAATAAAGCACAATTGGTACACACAATGAGGGATGATGATGCAAAGCAAATAAACATTACTTTAACACGGGATATTGCACTGAATAGTATGTTTACTGTTACGATTAACGATATTTGAAGAATTAATTTTGTTCAGATAGTTACTGATAGAGGTACCTTACAAGTTAGTATAAATACAGGATTGAATGGATACTAAAAAAAGATCAAAGTGTCCAGCAACTTTCTCTTGAAATATTTATCAGTGTTGCTCTTCTTTTCCCAAGCGTGGATACTTTTTAGGCAGCTTTTGTGGTTAGCCTTCATCCTGCGTGCCCAGCCTCGCGCCTCCAATTTCCACCTCAGCTCGGCTGAAGGCTCCTCAGAGACGCTTGGCTGGAGCTCTGGGCCACTGGGCCTTTGGACCTCTGAGTCCCCCACTCCTGTGCATTGGTTGGAGAGAGAAGAAGCTGCTTTACCCAACCCTGCCCACTCTTGGCCCCAGTCTGCCTTGCCATAACACTCCCACCTACCTGATACCTCAGAAGAGCTTTCAAGTGCTCTTTGAAAGAGAAAAAAGTAGAAAGGGGAGAAATCAGAGACTTTGCTCTTCCAGGCGTTCAATGGCATGGCACTAGCCTCTCTCAGCTCCCACAACACCACTCTCCCGCCCACTTCCCTGTTCATGGGTGTTTCACTTAATATACTGATCCCCCCCCAATGTGTATTGCCCACTGGCCAACATAACAAGAGACCCCGTCCTGGAGTGAAATAAATATTGCTGCCAGGCTGTAAACATAATTACTCTTGTCTCATCTACTCTCACCCCAGCAATTAAATGTGAGCCCTTTATGTTTTATGGATGCAAAGCATAGACCCCTTCACTCCAAAAATACATTGTAGATATAGGATGGGGATGTATGTTAAGTAATTGCTCAGTGTTGGACAGTTGCCACCAGAGATGATATTCTGAGCTGAAATTATTGATATTATTACTGGGCCTGTATAACGAACACACACATACCAAGAGAGCATCTATAATGTACACTGTCAAAACTAACTCCCATCCCTCTAACATCTTCACTGTTAAGGAGCAGAGACAGTGCTTGGGAAAGCTGTGATTTGAAGACATAAGCCCCAGGCTCCTCATTCCAGTCTTCCTCTGAACTCCCTTCATACTCCCTGATACCAAGACACATTATAAAGTCCCTCCCTGTAGCTCTCCTCTTATCTCTGCCTGCTATAAAACTATCTCCAAGAAATAGGACAGGGTTAAGGTTTGAAGTAATCTGTTTCTTTTTATTCTTCCATGAAACATATGCCTACTTTGTAACAAGGGGAAAACTAATTATAGACTTGTACTGGAAAGATAATACAAGTGTAGTGATTGCTTTGTATCCACTGCTGAGGTTGTGTGTCGACAGTGTATGTGTACAGTAATGACGTCTTTATCTAACCTCAATACTCCTATACAAACCTACAAAGCCCTGTAATTATGTTAGATGCCCACAGAATGGCAGACACACACTCGGGCTCTGGCCATTGTGAGGGAAAGAAGTACGAAGGGTCTATTAAAACTCCTTTGCTCTATGATTGTGTTCCAGCACATAGGTTACTACGTGGGCAAGGCATGCTTGACTGGCAGCAGGCATGCACACAGTACAAACAAAGTCAACACAAATAAATACATGGAACGGTTTGTTTTCCAGGACTCTTAGGTCAGATCCTTGGTGCAACAGTTTCCACTGAGCAGTCTTTGCTGACTGTTTACACATAGGTGGATGGCTTAGAGGCCTGTCATTATGAGAAAAGATCGAGTTTACATGTTGAACAATGAAAATATGCCAAAGGGTTGTTGTAGCATGTAATCATAATTCTGGGGTCAGAGTTAACCACACTTTTCTTAAAATTAGTACAGTTGTCCACATAGGCTCCCCAGCAGTCTGTTGTGGTTTACAGTTTTCTGTCACAGCAAGGTAAACAAACTTGTAAAACTGATTCTTGCGCAGCTCTGGTACCATCATCTAAAGGTTAATGTAGTATAAAAGGTGTACAAAATAAACAAAAAAGGACTCCAAAACAACCAAAAACAACAGAAAATCAGTCTGTTTAAAGTTTACAGGATGCTTTATTACACTTTGCTAACATAATTAAAGCCAAACCAATTAGGTGCAGCATGAAAACCTATGCTAGGGCATTAGCAAACGCCTACTCATGCAAACCATATCAGTACTTCAAATAAGTTGTAAGATTTGCAATACTGTCCAAGCAGAATGGAAAGTTTTGCAAATTACATTTGACTGGACAAGTCGAGACTTGACTGTCCCACTTGTAAAACCAGTAGTGTTGTCAAACTTGATTTGAAGCTTAAATGTGATGGGTAGAATGTCTGTACCTCCCCCATATTTGTTCTGTGCCACACAAATGCCACTCGCCAACACAATAAATTACACTTTCAGTGCATAAACAACAACATGGGTTTAGTGTAGGGGGAATAGGATAAAAATGAAAAAAAAAAGAAATTTTATTCATTATAGGAGAAAAAAAACATTTTACGTGGTGTAACCGTTATTTTACAACGTGCTGTCTCCAATAACTATTTTTTTGAAAGTGCATATCAATGCGTGTTTTCCACTGTTGATGAACTTGCATTAACACAGTTGAAGTTAATGTTTGTAATGGCATTGGTTATACGTTCCTTGACATGGTTCTTAAGGAGTCATTCCAGATGTATCAAGTTATCATTTTCACCTGACACACCTGAGATGACACTATGGCCTACAAGTGCCCCCAAAGATAACCAAAGATAATCAAACGCATCTTCTTAGGGTATCTGAAACATATGAAAAATATACATTATACATTTTCCTATGAATGGGAACTTATGGCCAACCCTATATTCCATTACGAATGCCTCTTAATTGTTTTCCAAACTTGCATCGCTACATGGCTGCTCTACTGATACACTCACATCCTGATGGTACGTGTCCTTGTGTCAATGCAAATTGGTCAAAATTCTAATGGTTGTTGTATTTTGAAGTAGTCATCCCATTTGATTTCACAAACCATGATCAGTCACTGCAAACTACAATACCAGAGGAAATATCATGCTAGCCCATACACTGATCTGGTTTCCAGGTATATTTAACTGCAAAGCTAATGTTCCCTCCAGTTTGCATTGTTTTACCCTGAGACATAGAGCACATTTTTTTCTTCTTTGAACCCTCAGGTCAAGGAGAAGCATGGAGATCTCTCTGTCTTCCTCACTTCAACCCATTTCTCTTTTCTCAGTCTCTCTCGCTCTCTTTTCCCCACATGTAGTGGATCTGGCCGTGCAGCATCATTCAGCCGTGAAACCATTTGGCAGTGTAGAAGGGTGGACGAGCTTAAGGTCAGTCTGGGGCACTGAAAGACGGACAGACACCCTTATGTATGTACTGAGAATCATGCCTCCATTAGCTGTGCCTCTGTTTACCACTGGGGAAACGCCAGGGATTCGGTGGCATATGCTGTAGCCCCTGGCAGCCTCGTGACAGAGCACTTACCGTAGAGACGACAGGCCAAGGCCTGGTTAGGGGCCACCCAGAGGCAGTGTCCTAGGGCAATGCTACTGGGCTGGGATGGACAGTGGTTCTCTGATTGGCTCTCCTACTTATCTACTATTCTTAAAAGCATTTCTAATTTTTGTCATGTGCTTCAGACTGCATCAGGGGAAATCTTCATAAACATCAAGGACCGATTTCTTCCCATCCTCACACCACAAAACCCTAACTCACTGTGTGTTGCATCTTAAGGAAACTTGCAATCTGTGAAAGAACTGATTGTGAAAAATAGAATAACCAAGCATAAACTTGCGAAAAACTTTCCTGGTAGCCTTTAGAAGGTGTTTCAAAGCAATTGAGCAGATGAATGTAAAGGATGTTGAAAAGATTTAAATCCAAAATGTAATCAAACTTCACTTTTATTTGTATCAAGTTTTGTCTTTGTCTCATCATTGGAATTCCCTCTCTGCCTGAAGCTTGAGCATTTAGTGGGGAATGTATTATAAATCGACTGAAAGTCTTTATCCCAATGTGCATATCCATTTTTAATGGCCCAGTTAAGCAATGTCATGGTTTTGTATTATTAATAGGGCTGGGGGAAACATTTGCAAGATGTTGTAATTTATATGGAATGTTTTCTCACCATTTAAAGCATTTTATTGAGAAAAAAAAGGAACAAAAAAACATACATTTTATCTGAAGGAGAGGCATTCTGTGAGTGCTGAGCTACAATGCTACATGACTGAAACATTGCTTATAAGGTGTATTACTTCACACAGTCTGTGTAGCCCAGTTGTGATTATTTTCAATATTTTACTGTAAACCTTGTTGCCAGCAACTATGTTATAGAGTTACAGTGCCAAAGTACTCCCTCACCTGTACTGCTTCCCAGATATGTTTATTTTATAGAGGATGAACATTGCCTGTTGTTGTCTTCCTCTGTCTTAAAGTTGGATCTTCCTTTGCTGCTGTAAGTGACTTTGAGTGAGCAATATTCCGCAGAAGATGGATAATAAGTGTATCTGCTTTTAGTGGGGCATTTTCAAGACAACAGTGTGAAGCTGTCTTCATTAGGACCCTGTTAGAGCGTGTTTCACCTGACTGACTGACAGACTGGCCGTGATGAGGCTCCATTAGACTCCAGTGCAGGTCTCTGTGGACTGCCCATTTACTGAAGGGCCTCTTCTCTCTCTTCCCTTACCTTTGTGTCTGTCTCTCTCTCTTGCTCTCTCTTGTTCTGTCAGACCAGGCTAACCCCAGGAGCCCCCTTAACCCGTTGTGGTTGAGAGCCCAGTCAATCAGACGCAATAATGTTAAACTCCTCTCCAATGAATACCCTTCACCAGTCATCAGAGGCTGTCTGTGTCTGGCGGCTGATTAGAGTTTCATCTCAAATAGGTTCTTAATGTACAGTCTGTTTTAAGCTTAGGAGCCTGTATTCCTTAACTCTTTTCCAACACTTCATTTCAGAGCAGTTATGAGTTCACACCTGGATTTCTAACTTTAAAACGGCTACTCCCTCAACACTGGTGGAAAATTATCCTGAAGACTAACTAGTAAATACTTGAATGTTGTTTGGATTGGGGTGGGAATTACTGGGTTACTTGTGATACACAATACTTGGCATGCTATAATGATACTTTTGCTGTATACCAAAACTGTGACGATTGGTGTATAGCAAAAAAGAAAAAAAAAAGAACGGAACAATACATCACAATATCTGACTACCCAAAGAATTTGAAAAAAGGTCAAAATGCAGGATTAAGTTGATAATTCACTGCACAAAACTTGGTACACGTTTGGTCTGTAAATTAGATCCACAAAGCAGACATTGAGCATTTCCTGTTTGGAAACCGATTGTAATTTAATGTTCACATTTAAAACATACATTTTTTTTCTATGTCAACTTGTAACTGTTGTATTTGATGTGATGTCAATAACTACTGCCAGGTATTGGTTCACTTTAATTTCTCTCCAGCTCCAGTATAACTTCTGCCATATGAGCAACACTGTAAGTTTTGTATTTCATAACACAAAAGAAATTTTTCTTCCTCATTTTCAGTAAAACAAGCAGTAATTAGAACATAAGACTCTATGGTGTGAAATTCACCAATCACAGTTGGGTAACACTAAATTTGCAGACTTAAGTTCATTGGGATGGGTACTGATAACAGGTTTCTGTTAAGAATTGATTAGAACTGTTGCTTGTTTAATGACTTCAACCATACCGCTAGAAAGCTTTACTGCTCTGATGTAAAGAAACATCACTGATGGCGTCTCATATCCCAGCCGGTTTGACAATTTTTTTGATCAAGAAAGTTGTACATAGGTACTTTAATGAGGTAGGCTGGAGTGGTTGTTACCCACTGTTAACCCACATTTAGTAATGTAAAAAAAAGTGTTTTTCTAACCTTGGGAGTTTGTCAGTACTTAAATTTACAAGTAAATGACTAAGGAATAGTGGGTTAAGGACATCTATATAACAGACAGTTATTTCAGTACAAAGTTGATGGTTTTTTAAGTACACTTAAAAGCTCTGTGAATACTTTCTCTTTGGAGTCAATGCAGAAGTGGTGTGCGATACTGCAAAATTTGGTATCGATCCAATACCAAGTAAATAGAGGGTCAGTATCACCGATATAAATACCGATACTGATACTTTTTATATAGAAAAGCAGTTCGTCAAAATTAATCAAAATAACACACAACCACTAAAATTAATGTTTCTGTTCATAAATTACAGTAAGAAAGACTGTTTTTTTTCTGTAAGAAAATAATCGTTTGCTGTAATATTTTCCTGCTTTGTTGTCAAACAGTAAATTTGAATATTCATGGATAACAGCAATTAGTTTGTATTAGCATTTAAGACATCATACTAACAGATTAACCATTACAGAAGCATAGAAAAATATTTTGAAAGTCTGTGATTTACTTAAAATGTAGCGCAGCAGTGCAAAGCAACTTGCACTGGGTGGTGCTCTAATAAATTTTTTGAGCAAAATATAACATATTTAGCAGAGTGCTCGAGAGAAAAGTGAGAGGAGCACACATACAGAAGAGAAAGTGAGAGTGAAACTTAAGTATCGAACTCATCACATAAATATTGATCGATACTGATACCAACATTGGTATCGATAGATTGATATTTTGGATTGATCCGCCCACCTCTACAATGCAGTGACACCTGTGGATGGAATTGGTTGATGAAGACTGGCTGTTTTCTAAACCGACACACTACATCAAAGTAGTAGGTAGTAGACACTTCCTTGGCAGTATGCAAAAACTTGCGAGATCAGTAGGACTTAGGGGAATTTTTAGCTTTCAGATCTCACAAGTTTTTGCATACTGCCTTCTACATACTCTATTTCTATCTAAACAGTTGGCACTACCAGTGTAGTAGTTTGAAAACAGCCACTGTTACCCATGTCACCCATGACAACATGGCTCTTGCCAGGGACAACTTGTTTTGAGGCAATACATAGAACAAATTGTCTTTTTAACACCAATTTTCTTTGTTGAAGAGCTTCTTGTAGGATACAAAGTCATAAAGTGATGAGATTTTTTAATAAATCAAGTACATGTATGAAATAATGATAAAACCAATAAACACCATTTCTTTACAGAACTGCATCAGTGGAAAGTTCTTTAAGATTGTCAGAGTTTTGTAGCTTTGGTCATAAAAGTAGAATCAACAGCTGCAGTGATGCAGTCATTATTATTATTGTTATTTTATTTGTCCTTACATCAGACATCATGACATGTTAAAATGCAAAACAAACATATGACGCTACATTTCTTCTTTTCAAAGTTGCCTTGAGTAGCTCTGCACCTTTTCTTTTATCTACTGATTTTCCTTCCACATTATTTCTCCTATTCTTTCCTATGATCCACTTGCCACATATTTCTTTTGGGATAAAAGGTGAATTCTGGACGCCCCCTCTTGTACTGCCTCCTTCTGAATACTCCTTAGAGTGTGGATGAGGTGTGGAAGAAAAGAGATGGAAAGAGGAAAAAAGAACAAACAGCCGGCTGTGATAGTGAAAACAGACGGTCAGTCTCTGGCACCGATACAGGCTTTATGCTTTGTTGTGTAGTTTTGGTGCTGTGGGACCAAGCTAGCGTGATACTGTTGGATACTCTTTTAACAGGCTTATACAGTACAAGATTTCTTTTTTTATGTGCAAAAAGAAGCAGTGGCTGCAAAATCCCATTTAAAGACATCTCAACATAAATGGTGAATTACAGGGCCAATGAACGGTTAGTCAAACAACAACTACTGTCTTTTGGTCCCTTTTATTTAGCATATGAACAATTTCTGTTTTGTTCATTTCAGTTTTGATTTCAAGACAATGTTTTACTGCTTTTTCTGGAGAAATAATCTGTAAATATGGGGTAATATCTCCATCCACTGAAGTTTTTTACACCTTTAACTTTTGTCCCCATGTCAAAGGTCTTACAATGCCTGTTAAGCAAAATTAGATATTTTGTTGTTTTATTTTAATACCTTTACTTACACATTGCAGGTTTAACTACTTGAGGTTGGAGCTTTGTCTCTCTTTATACATAGAGTTGGTCAGTCTCAGTTTTTGCAATCTTGGTATTTTTAGATACTTTAGCTTTTTTTAAATCCATATGCTGAACTGAGTTCAAAATCATCTTGCTGGTTTCTGCTTCACACATGTTTGTGCCTTTGAATGTTTCACCCCTAAGTATTTGTCTTGTTCATTTTGACACATGGGCTTGGACTTGGAGAGCTATATGGTCATGTGTAAAGATGTTACAGCTTTGATCTGGTTTGTTTCCCCTCTCTTCACTCTAAAAAACCTTATGAGGTTTAAAAAATGTACAGCCCCAATTCCAATGAAGTTTGGACGTTGTGTAAAATGTAAATTAAAAACACCATGCAATGATTTGCAAAATCTCCTCAACTTATACTCAATTGAATACACCACAAAAACAAGATATTTAATGTTAAAACAGATTAACTTAATTGTTTTTGTTCAAATATTTACTCATTTTGAAATGAATGTCTGCAACATGTTTCAAAAAAGCTGGAACAGCTTCATGTTTCCCATTATGTTACATCAACTTTCGTTCTAACAGCACCCAATGAGTGTTTATGAACTGAGGACACTAATTGTTGAAGCTATGGAGCTGGAATTGATTCCCATTCGTGTTGATGGACAACTTCAGTTGCTCAACAGTCCAGGGTCTCCACCCTGGTATTTTGCACTTCATAATGTGCCACACATTTTCAATGGGTGACAGGTCTGGACTGCCCAATCATGACACTCATTTGTTTCCAGTGAACCTGTTCACCTGTGGAATGATCCAAACAGTTGTTCTTTGAGCATTCATCAACTTCCCCAGTCTTTTGTTGCCCCTGTTTCAGCTTTTTTGAAGTTGTAGATATTTTGAATTTGATTCTGACTGAGTGTTGAGTGCTTTGTCAGACATGAAACATGAGTAACAAAATGATGACTTCAAAGAAAGGACACTAATGGCCCTTTTCCACTGACTCACCTTGGCCCTACTCTACTCGACTCTACTTGGTTTGTGTTGCATTTCCACTAGAGCAGTACTACGAGTCAGACGCCAGTTTTTAGTACCTGCTCTACCCTGGTTCCAAGTGAGCTAAGCCGACACTAAAAGGTGACATGGACAGACTGCCGGTCACTCACTGGTCAGAGAATATTGTCTCCGCAGCTTCTGACTTTGTACAAATCACTTACAAGAGGCAAACGAATAAATCAGCGATGGGTTTTTAATGACATTTCAATCCGACGGCACAGAACCACACTGAATGAACACAAAATACAGCCCAAAAATGCACCTTCATGATTCCTAAATAAGTTAAAAGTCCTTTTTAAACAAAAAAGGAGTTAACAAGGATAGTTCGGTTTAAAGAGTCTTTTGGATTAAATCAAAGTTCGTTGGCTCAGGAGCGATCTGTCTGCCACGAGAGTCTTTGAGCACCAATCAGTCTATTAATCCACAGGGAACTAAAAAAGGAAAACCAGGTTTAAAAAAATGATTGATCAACAAAAAATATCTGGTATACCAGGCCCAAAAATCAAAAATTAAAGCAATCTCACTGGATCCATGGAAGAGTTAATTTTGGGACGCAGCTCCTTCGTTTTCCTCCGCGTGCAGCAGCACATGGCTGTTGTTTTTCCTCCACTGTCATGCTGCCCGACATTGAGCTGCTGTATTGCTTTAATGAAATCTTTTGAAATCTTTTTTTTCCCTTTAAAGACCATCGTGGCCACCACATATGTTAGTACAAAATTATGTTTGTGTTGGGCTAGTGGAAAAGCCAACCAAACCGTGTAGAGCCAAGTCGAGGAGGGCTGGAATTTTATAGTGAAAAAGCGCCATAAACGGCTACAGCACTTCCAGCTTGTATGGGCAATATCCTTTTTTTGAGTAGAAGATTGACTTCAAACATAATTAGTTGATTTCTATATCAACACTGTACTTTACTGAACTCCACGATGGCCAAGCCCCAGCACAACATCCTTAACAGCGTGATACAAGCCCAGAAAGAGAAAGAAGAGAAAACTGTGGCACTGTCAATGAAACTACTGTTTGGAGCTTCAGGTTCTACAAGATTTATGCTCATAGAGAGCTGACTCATCATGTATACAACATCAAATTAGCATGGTCTTCAAAAGTACGAAAGTGAAGCTTTGCACATAATCAGCCTCTGTCCAGCAAAGAACTTTATACCCCACAGGGTAGAAAAGTCCAATAGGATCATTTGAGATTTCAGTCAAACAGTCACAAACTGTGCTGCCTCCTGCCATCTGTCATACTGTGCTGTAGCATGCTGTCCCACACCAACAAGTTCAGGGTAAGTTCATCCCTCAGGCCATGGGACTTTTGAGCCCAAAAAAACATATTGCTGTTACCTTACGTACACCGTACCAATGCTAACTCCCTGCTTTGCTAGCTGCTATTACAGGCTCCCACTTTTTACGTCTATTTTCAAAGTTATCAAACAAATAAGATCTACCCATGGAAGGGCATGGCTGACACACAGTAGTAGTCTGCCAAGAGGTAAAAATGCTGTCTTGAGGATTTAGTGCTCCAGTCCAAGTCCTTATCCAAGGGCCACATCTCACATTTCCATAACCTCCTAGCACCAATAAACAAGTCAGTTGTGGAGAAGAGCAGGGTAGACTGGTAAACTCGGCTACAAATAAATATTTCAGCTATTTTTGGGGAAAAAGCTCTTGGCACGATCGACTCTTCTTCTAGTCGTGCCCAACTTTCTGTGATACAGTTTAAAGTACTATTTAGACTGCATTACAGCAAAGATGAACTCGTTAAACTATATCCCAACAAGACAACGAAGCTTGTCACAAATGTTAACAGACACCATGTAACTTCTCACACATGTTCTGGTCATGCTCGAAACTGTCCAGCTTCTGGCAATCCTTTTTTAAATTAATCTCTGGTGTCCTAGGCCTAGCAATAAGTTCTTCTCCACAGATCACGATATTTGGGGTGTCTCATTTGTGCAGAACAGTCATGGCTTTTGCGTCTTTAAAAGCGCATCTGAAAATTATCCTTCTATGGGAATCTTGGTAATTCTTATCAATAACATTGCCAGTAGATCATTAAGTAAATCCAATGCCCAGATAGATGCTTTAGTGTCATTTTCGTATTGTGTTGTGATCTGCTATGTCAGAGGTTAAAAGGAGCGATCAGACACTTGCAGTGGGAGATCTAAGCAAGCTTCTGGGCGGCCTTTTAGTTCCTGTACCTCCTCTGGGATCTCTTTTCACATCAGTATTCAGGTCCACTACCTCTGCCCCTTCTCATCCCATCTACCCCTGGATTTATTTTCATACTATGGGGGATATGATAGCCACTTAATAATTCATATTTAGAGTGTATACCCATGCACTGAGAAATTCTGATTCATCCTCCTGAGTAGCTGCCCACCCTCTTGCATCATTTAAGCCTCCAAGTTCTTTCTGTGGCTTATTTGCTCAGTCTGCGCAATGCTCTTTGGAGTGGAGCTGTCAAATTTTTTAGAGTAAGAGGGAAGTTTGTGTGGGTGGACAAGATGGTCTGTTTTCTTTTAGCCAGCATGCTTCTTTAAAGAGCAACAAGAGTCAGAGCAAACCCACTTTCAGACTAACTTTAAACTGTTCCAAGGATGACACAGTGTGGCCTGTCACCCTGAATAGTCTGCAGTCATGTAAAACACCACACACCTGACTGCTAAATGTGTTGGTCAGATACTCACATCTGAAAATGCCTTAAATTTAATCAACTACATCAACTCATGTTAAAGTGAATCAAAGGTAGATTTCCCTTTTTGTGAAATCAAAGCAGGACAAAAACACTTCCTGAAGTGTGTGTTTTAAGGGCTGAGTTTCTGTAAGGAAGGCTGCTAATGAAGAGCTGTGTTTTTTTTATGATAGATCATTTGTGGCTTAAGATGTCAACTGTTTTATTTTAAAAACACTTGGCAATTTGAGAACTTTAATCTTCTCCAGGACCATACCAAATTAGTGGCATGTATTTCATATAATCAATGCATTTTATAGGTATAGGCAGTAGAGGTGAAGTGGTGAACATGAAAATTAGTGCACCTCTGAGGACTAAAATCAGATCCCTTTTTTATAGCATAACATCAATTGAGAAGAAACCTGAGAATGTTAAAATTGGCACACAAGCAGACATTAGCATCTGTTTTGATCTTTTAAAAGGACCCAAACTGACAGTGCTTTATGTGGGAATATTCTTGTACAACATGTGTTTATTGTTAGTTCTAGCTGGTTCTGTATTTTATAGAGTAGTTTTTATTCTTTGGGTTATATTTCAGTATAAGTCGACCCAGTGGTGACTTGGGTTATGTTTCTGGAGGACAACCATGGGTAAAGTGAGTTTTGTCAGCAGTTAGTACCATAGGAAACTGAATATTCAGTGTTGAGTCAGCTCACTGTGTATTGAGCGATACATATACTTGCAGTGATGTACTGTGTGACTTGGTGAACGACTTTTTTGTACGAATCATTTTACTGAATTGATTCTAAAGATTTGATTCACTGCTTTGCCCATCTCTAGTGTGAGCATAGCAATGTCCAGTCATGGATGGTTTTTGAAAAACAGAATGTTCCATCTTGTCCTTTTTCCCCATCATGTTTTTGAGCCCTAGTGTGTACATGTTCCTCATGAGATGATAGAAGCTGTATTTAGGGCATGTCTTTGTCAACAAGTTGACCAACAAGCTTTTTTATGAGTTTCAATTACATGCCACTTAAAGCATTGCATGAATAATCAAGTTTTGGCTTACAGAACAGCCGCACTGTACATACTACAGGCTGACGGTAATTCCTCGGACTCTCAGAGAAAGCCAGAAAGGGAGACTTGGTTGGGCTTCACTCTTTACTCTATGTATTTTTTTGGGTCCCACTTGTCAGAAAGAAAAGATAAATATAGTTTATGACAAACCAAAATAAATGGGTGGGTTCAGAAATATGCAGAACAACAAGCCACAAAGGAAGAAGTGGCCTACACAGGCCACATACAAACAGCTCGCTTCTGCCAAGGAAATAGATGCTTACATGGAAGGAGAAAATAGTTGTGACAATAATTAGAGCTGAAAATGTTGACGAGAGGTTATATCATTTTATAAAAATATGCCTGATGTCCAATATAATCATTACCCTTGATTTCTTTGCAGTTTTACTTCAAAGTTGTCAATTTATCATTCATCATTTTGCGATAAATATTATCTAGTCATAATGTTAAAAGCATTAGACTATAGACTTTGTATTTCAAGGTGACTTAAAAAAAGTCTTGTAATCTTGGTAGATTTTGCACAGTTTAGTTCCCCTAGACACAGTTATAATGTAATTCTATCTCCAATGTGATTATTTTACTTAGAATACCAGTTTATACATTTATGCCCAAACCATTTGAAATAAAGAAAGTATCCACAGCTTTACTTGAGTTACTTTCCAGATCAAAATTCCATTACCATCCGTCGATACCACACAGCCCTGACACATAACCCTTGCATTTTGATGAGATTTCCATGACATTCCCAAGAAGTTGTTTAAGAAGTGTTAGAGCCCACAGACTTTGTGCCCATACAGATGTAGTTTAAATACACCACCAACACTGCGGTGGAAGACTTACAATTAGCGACAGCAGTTGTTGGGTTGCTGCAATTTCTGACACCAATATGGGGTTGTTGGAGCAATAAAAAAAAAAAAAAAAACACTGCTCATTCCATATTTGTAGCTGTGAATAGATAGCAGGCCTTTTCCACTGGACACATTTTGTCATAATTACATTAAACATAACAGCGTAACATTAAGTGGTTGAAGTGACGCTTGCAAAAATAACAGTATGCTAGTAACTTGCAGCTAGGTTTTAACAGTGCAGAAGAAATGTCTTCAAAACTTTTTGCCTGGACTTGCTTTCACCCTGATTATGAAAGGAGGGCTGGCAGCAGAATACAGCAGTGACAAGATTTACAACACATGATTTGTCATAATTAAACAAGATAGCAGTAAGGGCAAGATCAAAAGCACCAAACAACGGTGTAGAGACAAGCCTTTTTTTCTACAGTTAAGCTAGATAGAGTGCATATGTGAGATTCCTTCATTCACTGTATAGAGAACAGCATAATAACAGAGAGTCTGCTGAAAAGTGAGGAGCAGGAAGAAAAGAGGATGGGAGGTCTCCCATGAGAGTGTTGCCCGGAGGAGGCACGATTAGGAGGTGAAGCAGTCAAACGCTCACACCAAATGTTCTGGCACGTCATGATAACCCCAGGCTGTTCTAGAGTAAGAGGACTGACAAGCAGACTCACCTTATGGCTGACTTCAGCTGGATTGTTTATCATTTTCTATAGCCAGGCCTTTGACGTGCCTTCTTTTCTGCTTCTACTCATTTGGAGCATGCAAATGTGTACACGGCTTCTCAATCTCAGATTTAGCCACAAAAAGAAAACATTCCGATTTTTTATAGTTTGTTAAGTGACTGCACCTTGGCCTGTAGAAGCTGTATAAATGTGTTCTCTTTGAATTAGTTTACAATATGGACAAAAAGCAAAAAGGTGTTCTTCATTGATACTGTATAAGTGATGGTGCAACACTAAGACAAAACGCACATCTCATTACATATTTACATGTTAAAGTTTATCCAAAAATCCACAGTTGTCATAACAGAGGTGTAAAGATTCACCAATCTGAGACTTAATTTTATTTATTTTGATTTATTTTGATTTATTAATTTAGAAACACTCCCAAACATTAACATTTATCGCTACCATATAAATCCTTCCCATGTTTTTTTCCCCTCCATTTTGCAAAATCTAAACAATTAGCAGAAATGCAATAGTCCAGCAATAAGTCTGTGTAGCAAAATTTTGTAAACTCTTTAGATGGACTACAAAGCATGACATTTTGATTTTGAGTTTCAAACCATAGTTCAGTTCTTACTTAAAATACACTGGAATATTTGTAAAAATCCAGCTGTTAATTATGTTAAATACATTTTTTAGGAGAAAAAGATAAGCCTGTTCTCACAACCTTTTCTCAGACACACCGTGACACTCAGATCATGGCTGTCAAATGTCCCATCCAGATGGAGCCATATGACTTTGTAAGTTTTTCTTCATTATTATTGTTTCAAATAATTATGTGAATGCACACCTATACCCATTTAGGCTTGTGAAAAAAAAACAAAAAACTCTTTGAGGTAAAAGAAGCACCTGATTGCCCCCGGTGGTTATCTTTCATTTCATTCAGCAGCTTGTGTCAGCTGACATGATGGCCGTCACGATGAAAACACCTTGGGTGCTAATGAATAGCTCCTTTGTTTTTGCATTCCTCTGTTGTGTGAACACTGTTTTGCTTTCTTTGGCTGATAATTGCTGAAGAGATGGGAGCTTTTTTTTTTTCACGCTTACAGAAACACCTGCCGGGCCTGTAACCTCTGTCGTGTGTGTGTGTGTGTGTGTGTGTGTGTGTGTGTGTGTGTGTGTGTGTGTGTGNTTGCCCCCGGTGGTTATCTTTCATTTCATTCAGCAGCTTGTGTCAGCTGACATGATGGCCGTCACGATGAAAACACCTTGGGTGCTGATGAATAGCTCCTTTGTTTTTGCATTCCTCTGTTGTGTGAACACTGTTTTGCTTTCTTTGGCTGATAATTGCTGAAGAGATGGGAGCTTTTTTTTTTTCACGCTTACAGAAACACCTGCCGGGCCTGTAACCTCTGTCGTGTGTGTGTGTGTGTGTGTGAATGTGTGTGTGTGAATGTGTATGTGTGTGTGTGTGTGTGTGTGTGTGTGTGTGTGTGTGTGTGTGTGTGTGTGTGTGACTTCATGTTTGTAAAGACCTTGACTGTAATAGAAACTGACACCTACTTTAGTACCTTTCAAGCACAAAGAGACAATAATCTGCCAAAATTCCTGACACAAGATAGAAAGAACAATTGTCCTGGTACAAATGGATAGGAGAAGGGTCTTGTTTTCCTAGAGATAATTTGAGACTGGTCAAAAATGAGAGCATCACAATATGAATGCCAGGTGAACTGAACGAGGCCCATGGGCAGGGGCTCCCCTTTGTTTTTCCAGCAGCAGTGGCTGGGCGTGTTTGATGGATCCTAATTGAACACATATTTATTGTGCTAAGTTCAGCTGGAGTGTGACGGGTATGATGATGCCTCAATTAGAATCATTTAGAGGATGATTGTGCTTGCTTTTCTGGAAAGTTTTTGGTGAATGAAGAGGTTTTTTTTTTTCTCTCCAACCACTGTGATCCTGCTTTCAAAGCACACAGCCATCTGGGAAAATAGCCTCATGCTTTGACAATAAGGATGATGGCGGCGTGATTCGTCAGTTGTCGTGGAGGCACAATGCGGGAAAAATCCTTTTAGCCTTTGAAAGAAAAATGCCAGGATGTGTGAAACAGCCAGAAGTGTGAGCAAAAACTGCACTTTGAGGTGTCTGTCTGAAGGCCAGTGACTGAACACAAAGTTATCTTCACTCCTGTCTTCAGGGCAAAATGTGAGCAGTCACAGGCAGNATGAGAGTGTTGCCCGGAGGAGGCACGATTAGGAGGTGAAGCAGTCAAACGCTCACACCAAATGTTCTGGCACGTCATGATAACCCCAGGCTGTTCTAGAGTAAGAGGACTGACAAGCAGACTCACCTTATGGCTGACTTCAGCTGGATTGTTTATCATTTTCTATAGCCAGGCCTTTGACGTGCCTTCTTTTCTGCTTCTACTCATTTGGAGCATGCAAATGTGTACACGGCTTCTCAATCTCAGATTTAGCCACAAAAAGAAAACATTCCGATTTTTTATAGTTTGTTAAATGACTGCACCTTGGCCTGTAGAAGCTGTATAAATGTGTTCTCTTTGAATTAGTTTACAATATGGACAAAAAGCAAAAAGGTGTTCTTCATTGATACTGTATAAGTGATGGTGCAACACTAAGACAAAACGCACATCTCATTACATATTTACATGTTAAAGTTTATCCAAAAATCCACAGTTGTCATAACAGAGGTGTAAAGATTCACCAATCTGAGACTTAATTTTATTTATTTTGATAGTGTTATGTCTCCAATCCATTGTGCTTAATTTAGAAACACTCCCAAACATTAACATTTATCGCTACCATATAAATCCTTCCCATGTATTTTCCCCCTCCATTTTGCAAAATCTAAACAATTAGCAGAAATGCAATAGTCCAGCAATAAGTCTGTGTAGCAAAATTTTGTAAACTCTTTAAATGGACTACAAAGCATGACATTTTGATTTTGAGTTTCAAACCATAGTTCAGTTCTTACTTAAAATACACTGGAATATTTGTAAAAATCCAGCTGTTAATTATGTTAAATACATTTTTTAGGAGAAAAAGATAAGCCTGTTCTCACAACCTTTTCTCAGACACACCGTGACACTCAGATCATGGCTGTCAAATGTCCCATCCAGATGGAGCCATATGACTTTGTAAGTTTTTCTTCATTATTATTGTTTCAAATAATTATGTGAATGCACACCTATACCCATTTAGGCTTGTGAAAAAAAAACAAAAAACTCTTTGAGGTAAAAGAAGCACCTGGTTGCCCCCGGTGGTTATCTTTCATTTCATTCAGCAGCTTGTGTCAGCTGACATGATGGCCGTCACGATGAAAACACCTTGGGTGCTGATGAATAGCTCCTTTGTTTTTGCATTCCTCTGTTGTGTGAACACTGTTTTGCTTTCTTTGGCTGATAATTGCTGAAGAGATGGGAGCTTTTTTTTTTTCACGCTTACAGAAACACCTGCCGGGCCTGTAACCTCTGTCGTGTGTGTGTGTGTGTGTGTGAATGTGTGTGTGTGAATGTGTATGTGTG
Organism: Thalassoma bifasciatum; assembly: GCA_008086565.1. Taxonomy (NCBI): domain Eukaryota; kingdom Metazoa; phylum Chordata; class Actinopteri; order Labriformes; family Labridae; genus Thalassoma; species Thalassoma bifasciatum. Next base: position 641,913 of record RPOG01000056.1, read on the forward strand.
TGTGTGTGTGTGTGTGTGTGTGTGTGTGTGTGTGTGTGTGTGTGTGTGTGTGTGTGACTTCATGTTTGTAAAGACCTTGACTGTAATAGAAACTGACACCTACTTTAGTACCTTTCAAGCACAAAGAGACAATAATCTGCCAAAATTCCTGACACAAGATAGAAAGAACAATTGTCCTGGTACGAATGGATAGGAGAAGGGTCTTGTTTTCCTAGAGATAATTTGAGACTGGTCAAAAATGAGAGCATCACAATATGAATGCCAGGTGAACTGAACGAGGCCCATGGGCAGGGGCTCCCCTTTGTTTTTCCAGCAGCAGTGGCTGGGCGTGTTTGATGGATCCTAATTGAACACATATTTATTGTGCTAAGTTCAGCTGGAGTGTGACGGGTATGATGATGCCTCAATTAGAATCATTTAGAGGATGATTGTGCTTGCTTTTCTGGAAAGTTTTTGGTGAATGAAGAGGAAAAAAAAAAGAGAGGTTGGTGACACTAGGACGAAAGTTTCGTGTGTCGGTAGACCCTTTTATCGGAGTACGAAACTGTTATTCCTACTACCGCCGCACTAAGCAGTCAACAGCACCTCCGTGTTACGCCCTTTTTAGGAAAATCGGAAACTTTCTTTTTACGGTCCTACACACTTTGTCGGTCTTCACACTCGTTTTTCTGCACTTTGAGGTGTCTGTCTGAAGGCCAGTGACTGAACACAAAGTTATCTTCACTCCTGTCTTCAGGGCAAAATGTGAGCAGTCACAGGCAGCTTGCTAGAATGTCAGAGCCAGTGGAGAAATTATAGCTTGTTTAAGGCTTAGTAGAGTGTTGTGACCGTAGAGGCCTGTGTAGCAGCTGATAGGTTTGAGTGTGTCTAACCCTGTGATCTGTGTGCTAACACTGGCCTACTGGGGTAAGATCAGTTCCTCAACCCTCAGCCTTTGTCCCCTGTGAAGGGAGGCTTACCCAAGGACCCCCTGTTTACTTTGGCTAGCACAATGGCCAAGTCTAAACTCCCTTTGTCGGGTGGATTTAGGCTAGATTTACTTCAATTTGATCTGGGAGGGCCCCTTTTCATCAGCCTGGAGGTCTAATGCCCTTAACTGGCTTAACCTGGCTCCCCCTGTGAGCCCAGGACCCTCATGCCCACAATCTCTCACGTCTGTTCCACTCGTACTTATCCCTCGCTCTCCTCTTCGCCCTCAAGTCCCCTGAGAATCCTTGGCTTCGCCGGGGTACGTCTGTGGCAGAGCATGCTGGAGCATAGAGGGTGACACCTGAGGGCCATGTTTAACATGTCATAAGCATGCACGGATCAGCCTAAAACATAGGCATGAAACACAACTGGTGTCTAAACAATGTGTGAGGAACCAGTTCTTCACCAATGAACAGGTAGATTTTAAGACTTTTTGAGCACTTTAAATGTGAAAAAAGCAGAAAAGGATAACACTAGAATAGGTTAAATTTTATTTGGTATTCTTGAAACTGCTAAGAGCTTAATATTTACTATAGCAGCTTTGCTCATGAATAAATATGACATATCATATAACCTCAGACTCTAGAAAGTGCTACCTCTGCAAATGCAGGCTACTCTTACAGACATGTTTTAAAGATACAGTCAGAAAGCGATAAAAGTGTGTATTTTAGCCTGCCTTTTATCAAAGCTGTCAAGCATAATCATACACTCTGTAGAGGTCAGATGCTCAGGTGGTACTTGCTCCTCTAACACTGATGTTCTTTTTTTCTGTAAACCTTATCTTCTCAGTTTGGGGTGATGTGGATGGACCATGCTTCTGTACATCTAAAACTTCCTGTTGACTTGAACTCTGCTACCTGGTTGAGAAATCAAAAAGTGAACATGAGGAAGAAGAACAGCACCATGTTATCGTCATTTACCAGATATTCTACCTGTCTTTGGTCCTCATCTTTTGTCACAGCTGAGGGTAGGCTAACATTAAAATGGTCTCCCGTTGTTGCTATGTGCATTTTAAACCCTGCCTCCAAAATTCTGTATTCATGAGAAGAAAAAATATTCTTTTCAAAAAGTTGTTTTGAATTGCAAATTTTCCCAAATCAGCACCTAGCAGAACACAGTGGAGGAGAGTAAATGCAGGGACAGTGTGGTGCTTATCCCTACTCCTGTAAGCCTCCCCATACTGACACGCTGGCTGCCAGACTGTACTGTGACATATGTGCCCAAATTGTCATGGCATAATTATGTAACTTAGACCATCCAGATTATTCAAATGCCCCCTGAAAGTGTCATCTTCAGTGCCGGTGAGGCTCTTGAAACCTGTCACCTACTGAATTTGAAATGGTTAAATTTTGAGGATGGGTCTCTCTCTCGTCCCAGCCGCTCTTTTCTCTCTCTCTCTCCCCTCTAGCTTGGCCTAATCCAGAGGCACAGCATCACTGCAGCATCAGTCTTACCTTTGATGGGTCGGGATTAAAGCAAATCTACATTCCTTTGGTGAATTTCAAACGCTGCCTGAACAATGATGCCAGCCAGAGGCGAGTTAATGAGGCCTTCAGTGGACTGACAACGAGTGACTTTAAAATCAACCTGATTAGGGGCAGAGATAATATCTGTGCACCTCCCTCCTCCTTCGCTCTCATTCTGTGTGTCTGTCTCTCTTCCATCCAGTAACTTCACTTTTTGCCCCTTTCCTCTTTCAATTTACCACATCTCCTCATTTTTTGGTCTCTTTTTCCCAACTCTGCTCCTCTTTCTCCCTTCTCTCCTCTCGACTGCTGCTCCCCAGTGAGTGAGGCCTGACTTAATTAGTGGGCTGGAGTGTGAATGTGCCTTTCACAGGGTGTTAATGAAAAGCTTTGCGCTTTCCCTTTCAGTGTATTAGTGACTGACTGCACCCCACCGCCGCCACCACCCTTTTCCATGCCCCCTCTCCTCCTCCCTCTTCTCCTCCCTCCACTTCTCCTTAGCCCTCCTGACCGAAGGGAGGTCTTATTACAGGGGCTGTTGACTCTGCGGCTTTATGTTTTGGGTCTCTGTTGTACTGAGCTGATAGCTTAATTAAACATGCAAATCGGATCTATCGAACATGTCTTAACAACCATTCTCTGTGTAAGTGTTATGTCGTGTCAGATGGTCTTTCTTTGTGTTACAGCTTTTTTTTTTTTTTTTTTTTTTTAAATCTAATTATGCGATAGCAACCCTTGTGAACATGTTGTTTCATCTCAAGGTGAATTAAATCTTACAAACTGTAAACCAGACTGATACAGGAAAAAAGTATATGTGCAGTTTTGCAGGTCATTGGAACATTTAAAAATCAGTCAATCATTTTACACTATCACAGCTTTTCAGACTTTTTGAATTAACATGTCAGATTGAATTGTCTATAATGTGATTCATGAAATGATGCCATCACTAGTGTATCCCTCTGATCTCATCTTATTAAGCCTGGCTTAGTACACTACATATGTGTTGTGTCAGAACTTTTGTCACCATTCGCACTAAAGGATCCTCTGCACAGGTGATGATAAGTATTTTATCAGGATTTAAGCAGACACTCAATATTGGTTGATTGATGCATTCTGACAACTGATATGACTACACTGCACGTAATGATGAATGAGGGACAACTTTCACCTCTTATCGCAAGTAATAGAGAATATGTTATCCTACATATGATATGAAGAAAAGCACACCCATTTAATCTGTTGCTGTGACTATTTTAACCCAGAACTTTTAAAAATTCAGTTTATTTAGTGCTTCACAACATCAGCAACGGGAGAACACCAGATCATTTTCTTTAAAAAGGATATTAACCAGTCAAGGCCACAGGTTCCCAAACTTTTCTGCTTGCTGCCCCAAAAATAGCAGGCTTGTGATCAGCAACCCTCTGCAGTAGCAATACACTAACAGGCCCATCCAAAAACAAAACAACAACAAAAAACCTGGATATTTATTCTGATGATTGGTAGAAAATTTGTCTTCTTTATAAAGGTAGTACTGAGTCAACACAGTTCATGACAACTTCCCCCAAGAGAATTAAGTGTATTGTATTGTATTTTATTGTATTTTATTGTAGTATATGTGCACGTATGGCTGTGTTTATCCTGAAATAATATGCCCCTACTGGTACCATCTTAACCTTGGCTTTCTCACCCAAGGATCTTATGGCAACAAGGAAGTGTTGAAACAGACTAGGCTTTTTCTTTTTGAATGGATTTGTATAAAATGTGACCTTTTTTTTGTTTGTATTTAAAAAACAAGTAAAAGATAAATGCCATTTAATTTGCTACCCTTTTTAAAATTTATCTTAGCTTTAAATATGGAGATCATTTTCCGTGGATAGTGGTACATTTACAGTCAATCCTTGCCTTTTTCTGATTCTGTCATCTGCCAGTCATTTGGTGATGTTTGATAAAGCTGTCTCTCTCATTGACTGTCTCATGGCAGCCGCTAGCCAGGGAGCAAGTTAATCCTGTGTAGAAAGGATGTATAATGATATCCCAGGGCGCTATAGGATGTTTCTCTCCATGTGGTGCCAGCTTCCTGGGCTTGTGGCACTTCTTTTTACGGGCCCTGGCCCAGCCCCAGCCCCCTGAAGCCAGCCCTTGCCTTCAGGGGAGGGGCAGGTTTTGTTTGGCCTTGCCTTGTCACTTCCTACAAAGGAATACAGAGCAATGACTCAAAGAGCATTTTCTTGGCCATTGCTTGTCATCAAGTTAATTGAGAAAGGAGGGTCTGTTTGGAGTCTGGGGATGGCAGACAAGTACATGTGGTAGTGGGGGGACTCCTTGATTGGCAGTGGCCATGTGGGAGAAACAAGTACTTATGCATGTCTATGTGTGTTTTGTGTGCATTCGTGCATGTTCTTGTGTGTATGCGTCTGGGTCTGTGTGCGGGATAATCCTGGAGAATCTTGCTCTTTGAAGGAGAACAGATGTAGATTTACATATGTGGAGGGTCCCCAGCCTGTGATGAGATTAGCTGGTTGGGATCTTTTTTTCACAGCAACTGGAAGGTGCATATTTAATAAATGCCTGGAGCTAGGCTGGGGCGTGTGGGGCTTGGCCCTTAGAGAGCCACAGGACAAAGGCAAACGAGGCCCAAGGCAGCCTGGCCCATATGGGAGCAGGGTTGCTTACAGATTGCACTGGCCTTTCATTGGTTATGGGACTCAGCTTTAAGGGTTTATATACAGAGAGAGGGAGCACTTGGCGGGCCACTTCTGCAACCTCTTCACAACAAAAGATAATAAAGGGATTTTGAGCTTGTCCAGGCTCATCTGTGTGCTTGTTTGCTTGCTGGGGTTCCTATTTGTGTGTGCAAGGGTGAGAGAGAGAGAGGGACACCACTTTGCATGTGCAAGATGACAAACATGGGTATAGTGGGTTGATATGTAAGCCTGTGTGTGCTTGTGCTTATCTCAATATAAACAAGTTTGTATATTTATCCATAATAAAGTATAAAAACAACTCATACTCAGAACAGAAGATTGCAGCACTAAATAAACTAAATAAAACTAACATAATGATGGCTGTTGGGAAGGTGTCAAACATGATTCCTACTTGTCTGGTTAAAAATCATTTATTTCAAGCGACAAAGCATTCGAGTTGTTGGTTTTCTGTTGAACATTGCATTATCCCTCTGTTGCGTCAGGTAAGGTTGTCAAGACTTGTTTACACAAAGAACAAGTAGAACAAGTGTCCCAGCATTTCCCTCGACTTCCCACTGGACCACTCCAAGCCATTTGAACAAGAATAGAGCCGCATTTCAACAAACCACAATAGATGTGTATAAACCACAACAGACTTTACAGCTCATGTACATCTGTTATGAATTCCGACCTATTAATGAAGAAGACGCCATGCGCTGATTTCAGTGTAATATGTTGGCAAGACACTTTGTTCAGGAGTTTCTTTTCCACACAAACCCAAATTAATAAGTTTTATTTCTGTAACAAAGTCACTAGTGTAGTACTTTTCATAACAAGTATCAAAACATCTGAGGAAACTTTACTTTATCTAGCCTCATTGTTATCTCTACCCCCTCTTTTGCTCATGTTACTCTATTGATTTTTTTTTTCAATGAGACCATAAAAAAGATCAAACATATCCCAGAAATCCTCATTCTTGTTCTTTGACTACCCCAATGAGCTGTTCCCTATTCATTGGGGAAGCAGCAGCTCATCTTTTTTAAGGGATTGTGGAAGAAAGGAGTTTTGGAGAAGTCTGTAATTTCCATCTGTCTCTCTGTTGCACTCTCGTGGTTTTCCCCCTTCGGTTTGTGGAGGGACTGTGTCCACTCAGGATGGTTTGATCATATTTGTCTCACAGGGAAAGAGGAAAGTGAGGTAGAGTAAAAGATAAGAGAATAAAGAGATGAGAGAATGAAGCTGGACTCTCCCTGTGGTACAGTCTTCCCTGGCGCAGCACAGCATAATTCAAGAGCGGGTGTGAATACGCAGTGCTTTACCTCTCAGAAGCAGTCACTGAGGGTAAAGTGTAGCACCAGATCCAAGTTCTCAGGTCTATGGCTTGTTTACCCCAAGATCTAGTGTAAAGTGGAGCTGGGAGACTGTTTTTTTTTCTTTGGTACCTTTTCACATCTGGAGATGCATTAGTGAGAACAAACAACATGCATACAGGGGAGTTCGTTTGGGGGGAGGTAAATGGAAAAGGAGGAGGATGAGAGAATAAAACAAGAATAATTCATAAAAAAGTAAAGCTAGGTTTTGAGCGAATCAGGGGTTGAAAATTTACAGAGATGATAAGGAGGAGGAGGATAATGATGGAGGGAATGAAGGAGAAGGTGGAGATGGAGAGAGTGCACAGGAGGGCTTGATTTGAAGAGGGTATGGTGGTTGAAGGGAGGGGGGATGGCCTACCCAGCATTCTCAGTGGATATGGCAGCCCTCTGTGGACCTCCTCACAGACACCCCAGCTAATGAATCAGACCTGGTTTCTACCAGTCAGAAGAACTCGGTCTCTGCGTCTCTACGCTCACCAGAACAAAGCACACCTCCATTAATATTTTAGCGTTCTTTTTATCTCAATGCTAACATCGCTCAACAGGATTTTTGTTAAGGAGACTGTGAAAGAGAAATATTGAGAAAGATAGAGCGGGGGAAAGAGAAAGATGGAGAGACAGGAAAAAAAAACATGGACAGAGGGAGCTTGTGTTCTCAGGATTTCGCTCTTGTCTGGTGTAATAGTCCCATTGGTCGAAGGATTGCTTTCTCTGTGCTGCCCAGCAGGACACCAACAAAAAAAAAAAAAAAAGAAAAAGAAAAAAAGGACCTGATATCCAAACTACTGTACACACCTTTGAAAAACATTTGGACGAGTCTAACGCCAGGCACACCTGTCAGTATGACTCCATTCGAGCTTTGGTAGGATCTTGTCTAATACTTGAACTACAATTCTTGTCAGTGCTGATATCTACAAGAATTCTTACCGTATGTGGCTTTCACTGTGGAGAACGTCATTCTCTGCACTCAGGATGGGAATTTCAACTGTCTGAAACTTTGCTACAAATGTAGCCTCAACCAAGGAATCTGTTCTATATTTTCAGGGAGCTGATCTGAGATTTCCCATCACTTACTCTGATCTCTCATCTAATGCTTGTCTCCTATCTTTTCTCGGTGTATGCCTTAGAGGGAAGAGCTGATACTATTGGGGCGCTATCTTCCTCCTGCTTTGTCTTTCTCTTCCCTCACTCTCTCTCCAACTCTTTGCTTAGAGGCAGCAGAGAGGGTAGCTGCGAGATTCCCATCTGGCCTCTCTTAGATTGTAACTACAGGAACATCTCATAATTTTCCCTTAATTGAATTATCACACTGTACTCCTCTGGGATGGCACTCTGCCCCAATAAAATAGAGCGAGGTAATCCATAAGAAACTATTGGGAAGGGCAGGGGAGATGCTTAGCCATGCCTATTACAGCTGCAGACATTTAATACACTTAATCTACTATTAAATGTAATCTATTATTTTTAAACATATCCCTAGAGGACCTCGCATGCACTCTTTTGTAATCATCTCACAGGTTACATTAGCCAAAAAAGAGTAAAAGAACAGAACAAAGACATTACAATTCAACATGTATTCTACACATTATAGTAATTACTCGGCAACAATGGCAACTGTGACTCACTGAGGTTGTTCAACAGAGAGATCTGAAAACACAAAAGGAAGGCCTTCCCAGACACCCTGTCCCAGACACATAGATTAATTGCTTCTTTGTACCCAGAAATGGAGGAGCAGCGCCTTTACCTGCATGCTGCTGCCAGGGGCGGTCGGCCCAGGGGAGATGTGCAGGGAAGGACCGCTGTCGTGTACAGAAAGGGGGGGTAACATCAGCGGACTATTTTTTGGGTGTCGCGGAGAGCCTTAGGTGGAATAGGTGGTGGGGTGATAGTGAGGGAGGGGTGAAGGGTGCCGTCAGGAGATCCCAGGGCAGGCGGCCGTGGGCATTCGGCTGTGAAAAGTCATTCAGAGGGAAAACGCCGGGCATCCTTTATTTATTTGTCTGAAATATTTATCTGTCACGCGGGCCGTTTTATAATGGGGCTGTCAGTCTCCTCTGCCCACTCAAGGGTGCGGACATGTTGCCCTGAGCACCCGCTGTGGATCTCCCGTGAATAATTGCTGGAATTTCACTTTTGGGAACGCTGCACTCTGACCCTGCTGCTTGTTGTTTTTCTGCATCAAGAGAAAGGTAGAATGTTTTAAAGTATTTACCTTGGCTTGGCTTTTTTTTCATCCATCACAAGCACACACACATAAACACACACTTCCCTATATTCTCTCACACAAACATTCAAGTTGGAAGATAAATAATTCATCCCTTTACTCCAAGATGAAAACCCAATCAAGCTGAAAATCCCTGTCTTGCTGCACCTCTGAGCTGCCAGCGCTGCTGGTTAATGTGATGCTCACTGTTCTAATGTGCCGTTGTGTCGACACTCAAAGCGGAGGCCTCTACTAAAGAAACGTGCACTCCCCTACATTAATGGGAATTTTAATCGGGTGTAATCGCCTAAATGAAAGCTTACTTGTGTGTTTCTCAGCAAGCTGCAACACTGAGTGAACGACAGGAGCCGCCATCTTTCAAATTGTTTCATCACTGTCTCTTCAGGGAAAGATGCTCAAGCCTGAAACCCTGTCAGGCGGATGAAGAGATGTAAGCACACAACGACGATACAAATATGTTTTGTTTAGGGTGGAAAATGGCTCTGATGAAGGGTGGGTCAGGTGGGAGCCTTTTATGACACACTGCATCTCATCCATTCACACTGAATGGGCTTAACAAACATTGGTTGGCTTTGACAAGCTTTTTATGCCAACACATGACTTCTCCACTGTTGAACTGACTACATGGTAACTGTTGTGGTTTGTTCACAGTTACTATGGGAATTAAACACCAACTCTGATGTTAATCTGGACTTGTTGACCAGCAAGGACTCCTATGAAGATATTGTATTCAGTACATCCAGGTGTGAAAAGAAAGTTGCAAACTAATTGCATAAATATGAAAACAGTCACACAAAGTTTTACTGATGATTCTTGTACACAGGACACATCCACAGTTCCCATGTATAAACAACAACAATTAGGTAAGTTGGCACAAACACATATACATTGACACACTTACACATGCGCACCAAACTGCAATGCCTGTAGTCTGAGCATGCATAATTAAGGTGTACCTTGTTTGGAGAGAGTGCATGTCGCCTCTCGATGTGCACACCACATCCCCAGAAAGGAGCTTTGAATAATGAAAAGTGTCACCTATGCAAAATGCAGGAGATGAGGTTGCCTGCCTCTGAGAATGTACTTTGTGCATGTTTATGTATGTGCAGACTTGTGTGTACTGTATGGTTGTGCAGTCGTATTGTGTGTACCTGGAAATATGCACACAGCTGAGTTAAAGTGTGCAAGTGTACAGACAGAGGTGTGTATAAAAGTGTGTCTTTCTGTGATGACGTAGAGGGAGGGCTCTTTGTCATTTAACATAGTGCTACTAGGACACTGAACCATATGTGAGTGCACTGAGCTGACAGCTGAGGCCCAGACTTCCCTCATCCACCCCCCAACCCCCCTAGCATGCATCCATCCCTCTCCCCGCCTATCCTCTCTGACTGATGGCTCTTGTTGTCCCGTGAAGTAGAGGCACAAAAGCAGACATGGTTCAAGATGTCTGTAAGGAGCCATATCTTTATTGTAGTTTATTCTTCTTTTTTTTAAGCTGATGATTAGCGGCAGAGACAGAAACAGAAAAGAATGGTGAAGGCTGCAACTCACTCACATGACCTTAATACACAACAACACTGCTGCTTTCTTGATAGAACATTTGTGGAACTTGATGCCAATTGACAGTGATGCTAATGAAAATTAACATCACTGTCACTTTAAATGTAATATCAAGATGCAACATTTAAGATTGAGATTGTCTTTTCAACTGTCTAAAACGTGATATATTTCAATGTATTCATCATTCAATACAATTCATAAAACATGACATCTTTAAATGACATATTAAGCTAGTGGCAAAAGAGATACTCTTATGGCAAAACTGGTTGGATCTTATTATCAGGAGAAACGAATCATTTTTATTCCTATTTAAAAGGAAACAAAATATAAATCTAAGATCTCAGTTATTGAAGGAATGAAAGGAAAAATGATTTTCAGGAGCAGCTTTGTTGTGCAACTCATTGCTCTGGATGTCAGAGTGAGTGTTATGTGACAAAGTCTGCTTGAAAAATAGACGGACAAAGAAATCTGAACATCAGATGAAGTGAATATAAACTTTAAAGGGACAGGCACAGTGCAGAGAGAGGGAGTGAGAATGGTTAAAAAGGTAAGATGGATTTTGCCTTTAGTGTTCAGCGGCAGAAGTTAGCCCATAAATTAGTAAAGTGGAAAAGTAGCTAATCGTGTTCAAGACCTGGTACCAACATGGGGGAATGATGAGCGGTGAGCAGAAAATCAGGCAGTGGCCATTGAGATTGTCTCTTTGGTCATACTGTGAGGGACACCTTAGACAGATTCCACAGTGATATATAATTATTATCTGTGGGGTGCATGGTTTGGAACAGAACAAGTGGAGGCTTTTAGGTAGAGTCTTTCTGGAGGGTGTCAGGAGGGTAGAGTGTTTTTGCACATTAAGGAGGTGGATCAGAGGACTCAGATTTGTTTAGACTGAGAAACACTTGCCCTTCTGTTTTAGAGTCAAGCTCTAAAAAAAGATACTGGAATATTTAGGAAAGTTTTTTTGTTTTGCACTTTAATGTCAAAGTCTCTAAGTAAAGGGTGAGAAGTGTGTAGTTTTACAGTAATGAAGATAGTGTAGATGCCTTTTTTCGGTTTGTTTACTTAAATGTTATTTGTCTTTTGAAGCAATAACATGATATTTTGAATGGAATTCAGCCCACTTATCTTTCATTTTTGGGTCTACTTTGTTGTTTAATTCAGATTTGGCTATGCTAGACCAAAAATTTAACTCAGAACTTTCTTAACCTTTTCACTTAAATTTTAGGATGATTGGATTGTATGGTGACATCTAATGGCTAGTTACACATCCCTCATGTGAACAATGTATTTTAGGCTAAAAGACATAAAGAAGAAGAGGGAGAGAAAGACAGAAAACAGAGAAGTAAAAGGAAAGACTAAGATCCTAAAAGCAGATTTTTAATGCAAATATTGTATGAACGTTTATTTTTTTCTTAACTGTACCTGAGGGAAGGGTTGTTTTACTTAGGCCAAGTATTAAGAATTTAAGAAAGCCATTGATTAAGTATGATTGAAGTCATATATTCTCTCTATCAGATCAATATGCACATACAAGCATTTTCTTTAAATAATACATTTCAAAATTGTGGGGAGAAGGATCTTAATGAACAGATATTACCCACACAATCACGTGTCTTTGATAAAGAATGATTCTGTATTCTCACTTCTTGATGTGTCTTTATTTAACTGAGAACAATGCTCCCTACTCACTGACAGCAGCTACCTTAAAACCCAACCCGTAGGCACGAACGAGACATAATATCTAATTAAGTTTCAGAGCTGCATTTTCATTTGTTAATCACTTAAGTGCTTCGAGGATAACCTGATATCCAAAGGTCTGGTCCCAGTAGCCCAAAATGTCAAAATGCAATTATATGCATGATTAGCCTGACCTGTTTCTATAGCACCCTCCCTCCCTGCCTCTTGCTGCCGGAGAACCTGACAACTGCTGGCATGTTTATTTTGATGAGATTAGGTGTGGAGGAGGCCCCCACTGTGTGCAGCAGTCATGGCACCCCCATCTGGTCACTGGCAGTACTATCAACATGCTGCCTGTGGTAAGCAGAGAGGAGAAATGAAGCAAGAGAAAAAGAACGAGAGGGAGAGGGAGCACTTGCTCAGGTAGGGAAGATGATCTTTCATGATCTCTGTTTAGCCATGAGAACTGTGAGGAGGAGAAAAAAAATAAAACAAATGGAAAATAAATAAATAAAAATAAAACAATTTATGCTTCTTAAAGGATAATATGATCACAAATTATTAATCAAATCATCTTGATCCATGGGATGGAAGGTGCTTTACTTTGTGGTGCTTAGCAGAGCAGCAATCCTCTCTAATCTGATTGTGTTGAGATAAGGCGGCTTTAGCCTCACCATTGTGCTACTCTGATTAAAAGGGGCAGGAGGCCCACTGCTTTCAATGGTGGTCATAGAGACAGGTGAAACACACACGCACACACACCGACTTGCATGCAAATGCTGATACAGATAAAAAGTTGTGTGATCTCTCAAATATACGTAGATTTACTAACAAACTATAAATTGTCATCTCTATCCTGGATACTGATCATTTGGATTGCACAAGAATTTATAAAGAAAATTAAGCTTTAAAGATTTACAAAAACTCTAAATGCATTGCAGGATGTATCTAGGTATATAAAAGTTAAAAAAAAAAGTTTTTATTTTGGATAAGTGTCTCTTTGTTTACCTTGAAATTAAGACGAGTAATTGTCATATACAGACTTAAAAACTGCATGCTTGTTTCTATTATCATCCAATACTTTATAAAAAGAACTTCAAGGGCTTTGTGAGGTGTTAACATGGGATAGGTGTTTTCAACATTAATCTGATGTCTGTCTTTTAATTTGTACAATATAAAAACTCTGTGATGGAACCCTGAGAGCAGTTATGTAAATCATCTTTACCAAAATTTTCTCACAGATAATTTCAAGGACAACTTTAAATTTAATATACAGTCACACTTAATGACACTGCATTATCATAACACACACTCACCGCTAGACAGACCATATCAGAACTTTCTCATGCCAAATGTCTCACACACTTCCTGTGAAGTTGGCCTGTTTAGCCTAATTGGACGTGCATTTGAGTTTGGCGTTAATAGATTTGAAAAGGAATATCTGAGGAAGTGTGCATTTTGACAAAGGCTGCAGGCTGGGATGTATGGAGCCCATGTGTCTCTTGAGAATGACGTCAAGTCCCTGGGTAGCCCATTAGAGAGTGTGCCCCTTCCCAACCACCTACCCCACCCCCCAGCTACACGGCTCCTCATACCAAGGGAGACCATGAAGCCAGACACATCGCAGAATATTCATGTTTCACCGGCGTGTGCGTATGATCCTTCAGTCAGCTTAAGCACACACAAACCTGCAAGTGAGCATGTACACATAGACAAACATGGCAGTCACGCAGAGTTGGACCCATTTGTTCTCACACAAACATGAAAAAGCTGAAGCACTCCAATGAATGTTTGAAATGAAGGGAAAAAAGAAACCGGCTTAGTCATTTTAAATATCAAAAACATCTGCATCAAGTGAACTTTTGAATTGCATTGCATCATTAAGTTGAAATAATACACAGAATGTTGAAATGGAGAGGAAATCACAGTTGATGATTTTTTTTTCTTCAGGGTACTTCATACAGTCAGTATGAGGAGTTCAGGCCAAAACCAGCATAAGGAGACTTGGACAAACCAATTTAAGAGATCTCTCCAGCAGGAAAGGCTTTGAGGGGCCTCTAAACCCCAACAGTCATTTTACAGTGCCACATCACAGAAGAGGAAAAAACAAGCAGATTGACCTATGACCGCAGCCATTTTCACCTTGGCATGGACCACCTGGAAAAGCAATACGTTTCTGTTAACTAGCCTTCCTGCAGATTCCCACCCTCCCATTAACCAAGAAGCAATTCTGCTGTCACTCAAATTTCTAACAGACCCAACATTTATGTATTTTTACAATGAACAGAGAATGTGCTGGGTCAAGTTTAGTTTTTATGCTACATTTTTCCTGCCCTGCATGCTTTGCCTATGCTTAAAATGGTTAGTTGAATTTAATGTTCTTAAATTATAGGCAAGGACAACAACAAAATCAGTAACATTTGTGTATTGTCTGAATGTCTCCATAGAGAAGCATTCTCAGTGCCTTTTTCTTATCCATATACCTGTATTTTCTACCAGCTGATTAGTGGTGAGGACCACAGTTGCGATGTAAAAACACCCCAGTACCTGCAGATGTTGAGATTCAGATTTGTCATCATGTAGCCCCCCTCTGACTCGTGTTGACTTGATGTGTGTTCACAGGCCGTTGGCAGGACCAGCAGTTTGAGGTGCTGTGGGCTGTGTGGCTTTGAGTGTGGCCTCATGTTCCATTCTGTTTCTTTGCCACTGTGCCTCAGCTCTCTGTCCTCCCGGGCTGACACTTCACTGTAGCTCCAACAACTGCTGTGGGACATCGAACATCTGTAAGCCACTGCTCCTACTCACTCAGCTTCCTCTGCACTGGGCTGCTGTGTGTGTTTCGAGCACAGCTTGTGAGGTTGTGTGCGGCTTGCTTTGATGATGGTCCTTTTTGGTAGAAGTTGTAAGCCACTGTGTCCGCATGTGCACAGTGTGTCGCTCCAACGGGGGACATGTCGCATGACTGGAGTAAACAAATGAGTGAACTAGTTTCTCAACAACAGTGAAAAGGACATATTTTTCGGTCATAGTTTGTGAAAAAATCATCTTCATCCTCATGCTGCATACAGACACACTCACAATTCTGCAGTGTAACCCAGCAGTCTCCTTCCAACAGAAAATTACTGGATTGTTGCCACTCTTCTAAGTCGATCATGTGACTCAACAGTTCTCTCTTTTTCTTTGTGTTGTGTCGTGTGAGAAGAGAAACAGTGGAAAAAAAACCCTTTGTGGTGAGTTCAGCAGAAAAAAATGTTTTATTAAACGCCTTATGTTTATTGACTTCTCTTTCATGTCAGTTCTTTTGTTCTGCCTTTGTAGTGGCAAAAGATCTCTGTGCATCATCATTTGTGAGCGATCTGAGATGTCAGAGGTGTCCTTTTGATGTGGAGTTCAGACCTCATACGAGGCACCACCTGTGCAGCTCTCGTAGTCTGCCTGTGGATGTTTCACCGCGCTTCTGTTTGTGTGATTAGCAGTACGTGGGCGTAGATCTTCATGTGCTCTTGCATGGGAGCATGACTGCACGTGCATTGTGTGTAAGTAATCAGCATTTGATCCAGGGGGAAATGAATGAGCACTTAATCCTTACTCCTCTTCTTTACAAACATTACCTAATGACTCAATAAATGCAACTGTCTGATACTCTTGTGTTGGTGTCAGTGTTTCACTGACTTTTTTTTCTCCACTGAAAACCACAGATAAATTCAATAGGCCCTGTTTATGCCACATTTGCACAGATATACACTTTTTTTGTACTTTGTTTCTCTGTGTGTCATCATGCATAAGGAAGATGACCTCACCTCTGTGGAAGTCAATGAAGAGAGACAATGGAGTCATTGTGCACAAAGAGAAGATTGATCACGTCAGTCAAAGCTTAGTAGACACTTATGCAAGACTGAGTCAAGTCCTCAGTGTTCAGTGAGAAGTCTGAATGAAGTCTGAGTCTGCATAAACTGACAGATAAAAACTGCTCTTTATTAATGTCTGATTTAGCTTTGTACTTCACCTCATACATCAAGGGCATATTTCACAAGATAAAACTGTGAATTTTCATCTTTATGACAACATTAAAACATGATATGCTACAGGTGAGAGCAGAGGAAGAAGTTCAAAACATTTTATTAATCACTCTTCTCATAACCTCTGCAGCCTGTGGCCTAATTTTAAAGGGACTGCATGATTCAAATATTGTGAAAAAGACATTCTACTTATTAACATAAAAATTAAGTTTACACATGTTATGGAGGTTCTAAGAAATATTTGATCACAGTGCAATTTCTCTTTTTGCTTAGATGCCATTGATATACATCTTTCCAACAAGGTTTCTTGAAATGTTTAGTCCAAGTGTATTATATCTTTGTATTACATTGTGAAGGTAACAACTTGAAGTCAGTTTTATGTGATATAAAAAAAAAAATCCTTAGTTGTTATTTGTGTTATTATATTTACTGATATAAAAGCTTATGTAGCTATTCTTTAAAAATGGTCTCCGTTTGAAATATATTTTTCTCAATGTCTTTTCAAAATTCATGGACTAGGCTTCGGTAATAATACAATTTTTTTGTGGAGTATTTCATGTCTGCCATATGTGAAAGCATCCATATAGGAACCCATTTTTTTCCCAGCATGCACGTAGCACTTCATGAACCTTGACTTAAAGACAGGATGATACAAAAAGACAATTAATGTATTAAATTTTAACCTGTCTGTTATCTTCTGTTTGTTTAACTTACATTTGGATACTTTTAGATTAAATGTATTGATATAAACCAAAATCCAATTGGATTAAAACATACATGTTGTCAATGTTATCATTATTTCTTACAAAGACTGGAAACATTTATGTGCTGTTCCCTTGATTAGTTTTGAAAATTTGAGGAAGAGGTCATCAATCTCTCGGTTACATTTGACAAGTTTGTTTTTCACAGCGAAAGACTGGTTAGAAGACTATTTAAATACATATCTGGGTCGCCCCCCTCACTGTCATCTGGAAAGAAGCAAGGCGACAGCTTTTCTCTCACTTATTAATAGTTGTTAACTAATTACTTTTAATTATGTTAGAAAATCCCAGATTAATAGAATGCTCATATATTTATAACATGTTTACGCCACTATGTTTATCAAAATGCAAACAAGCCCCACAAATAAACCATGTCTTAACATTTTAAATGAGGCTGGTTTGTTTGTGTTGAATATCTACAAATGATCTTTTAAACATGCCATTGGTAGAAGTTCTCTAAAGTCACTCCAGGAAACAACTAGAAAGAGGCTACCTGGGGACGATTCCTCGAGAGCAGCTAATGAACAGAGGAAGGGAGACAACAAACATGTTTTCTTCTTTAATTCTCCTGGCCCCGGCTGTTTGATATAAGATGCATGCCAAGACCTCTTGTGGTTTGGAGTAGAGCAGAGGGATAACTATAAAAAGAGTGGCTATTAGATGCAGCTTTGATATGGATGCCAAAGTAACACTTAGTCTGTGACACGTGGTCTTTAAGTGAGAATAGGGACATAAAACAAAGCCTTAACCCATCTGTTTTACATTTATCACGAGAAAAACGTGCCTTATACTCAAGTCAGACTAAATAATACCTTCAACTTTCCATTTGCTATATTTAAAGATAATGTGTTTCACTGTGTGTTGGTAGTGATTCATCTTTCTCTGATTATTATGTCTGTTTCCTCTTTTCATCTGTCAGATTTACGTCTTATCATTCCAGTTTGATGTTTGATTCCCTTATGTCCTTTTTCCCCACCCGCTGGTTTAAGCCCCCTCTTTTTTTAGTGATATGCTCTGTAAAGTGTTCAAAACACATGGAGAATTAAACACACACACTCACACTTCTGAATCCCCTCCACCTCCTCCTCTACTGTGGTGAAAAGGTCCTGCTGATTAGAACAGGCCTCTCCCCAAGTGCCATCCATCATCATCTCACCCACTGGTCCTCCTCTCGGATTACTTTCGCACTGACACTCACATTGCTGCACATATACATATAGCATAAATACACACACACACACACACACACACACACACACACACACACACACACACACACACACTCAAACACAATATCCGAACAGTTTGCATTGATTGAATCAGGATTAATTAGCTATGATGTAATCATTGGCTGCAAACAAGGCTGTATGTCAGGAGAGCTGACATTTGGTCGACACAATAGAGAAAGAGGAACAGGGTTTGTGCATGTGTGTTAGTAATGCTGCTGTTTGAAGCTTTTCACCGAGTCTGTGCCTTCATCACTGCTACAGGGGAGGGTCTGACTGAGGCCTGTTTGGTTGTAAAATCAAGCTGACAGCTTTGTTAACAAGTCCGAGCAGATGAGGGGGATTATTTTATTCCATGGCATGAGGACGGTATTGAGCAGACAGCTCTCCGTTAGCTTTGGATTTGTCGGCTTCTTGTGATTCATTCACTGATTTTTTTAATACATTTTCCTGACACACAGTGAAAGGCAGTCCACGATGTCATGAATGAAATAATAAGATAACTGTCCTTACCCAACATGCATCTTTAGTATCAATCTAAGCTTTATTGGGACTGTGTGGTGAATTTTTTTTGATCAAGGGAAATGTACTTATGAATGAGATTTTTTGTATAAGCTCCCAGATGTACTTTAATCTTCTGTTTTATTATGCAATTAAGCATTTGTTCGCTCTTTCACTTGTAAATGTGAGTCACTGCCATGCCTGCAGGTGAAACATTATCTTTTTTTGTGAGTGTGGATGAAAGAGCTGTAACATTTGCTTATTTCTACACTTAGTTCCCCCTGCTGTGCTGAAGAGTTGAGATTAAAGTCAACTGAAATGATCTGGTAGTATTTGTTAACTGAACATACAGCATGTGGTCAAAAATAGTAATTTTCCAGTTATACATCTTCAGAGATCTCTCCATGTGCTATAGTCAATTTTTTCTGATAGTAGAACATGCTGCTAGGATGTGTTGAAAACTCCAAACGCAATAGAGCACTAAGCTAATTATGTTGCTGTCAATTATTTATTGGTGACCCAGGTTCCCAAGCTCGCAGACTCATACAGTTTCCTCTTTGCCCAGTGTGTCTCAAAGGCTTGCTCACAGGGACCACAGACGAAGTTATAGGCATCAATATTTCATACTTAATTATGACACCAAAGCCACTGACTTAAATATTCCTGGAGAGATGCTTGTGGTGGGTTTCTACAGCCGATTGTTGTCAGCGACACACCAGGCTGGAGGAATGTAGGATGAATTAATGAATATGGCAGGATATGGATGGTCAAAGCAGTCCCTCTGCTCAACCACACACATGCATCTAAGAGAAAGGACTAATACAAACACACACAGCTCGTTACTTATTTGTTGCAGACAACGTCCATCAAAAGAAGAAATTAACTTTGCAGACTTAACGTAAGTTTAATGACACCCTTTTTGCAGTTTTCTCATTTTTTCAATTACATTTTCAAGTTAACAATATTTAGTATTTAGTGTTCTGCTTTACAAAATGAAATACTGCCCATACACTACATACAACTGCTGGTGAAAATTGACTTCTTCCAAACACTGATAACAGTATATAAGAGAAAACAGACATTTATGATTTGGACAGATTGCTTAAGAAGACTGATATGCTGTTTGTCCGATAATCATGTTCTTCTTTTAGATTTGAATCACTAGTAGTTTGAAAATGCAGCTATCCACAGCAAAAGAACAATTAGTATTTGTTTCGAAAAACCCTTGAAATATGTGTTGGCTTGTTCTGTATGCTAGAAAAGAGTAATTTACACGGAAAAAAGCAAATAAGTAATAATTACCTGGCTCTAGATCATCCATCCTATTTTGAAATCAAAACAAGAAAATGAAAACTGTTTCAGAGGTCCAGCAAGCATACGAATGTCACCTTATTGTTTGTGTGTATATTTATTGTACCCCCTCCTGCATCCACTATTACCCCCCAGAGCCAGAGCTGCGCTTTTTGAAGTGGCAATGTTAGTTTAGTCCTGCCTGTGGGACTAATCACCTAATGAGGCCATTAGAGGAGTGTTAGGGTCACAGTGATTTGTTTAAGTTTGTGTGTGAATGTATGTGTGTGTGTGTGTTTGGTGCAGGTGGTATCCCTTGACACACAGGGACCCCAGGGAGATATTGAGGGGACTAGAGCAGACTCCAGGGCCTAAGCTATACCCAGTCAGAAACCTGCTTGGACTGTGATGGATACCTTGCCCCAGGGAGGGCGACCACAGGAGCACTTAACCGTAACCAGGCACAGACAAACACACACACACACACACACACACACACACACACACACACAAACACTCCACAGACAGAGTGAGTTCTAAGTCCCAGACACAGAGCAGACACAACACACAGTGAGGTGGAAATGAGATGTTTAGCTTGATGATGCGTGACATCTGTAATGCATTCTAATTCTCCCCATCGGAGCGCTAGTCTTTAAGAATGATTGATGATGTTGTTTCATCGTCTCAGTAAACATGGCTTAATAAATGAAGACCATGTCTGATCATCCTTGGATGAATAGTTTGAACCAAATTTAATATTATCCTAAAACTACAAAATATCTATTTAAAATATGATCTTTCAAGTTCTCCTAAAAAGGTTATACCTGAACTTTTTTTTATTTTTGATAACTATGTAATGAATGTGCACAACTTCTTACTTTGCACCATTGAATCATACACCTTTGTGTTCTGTTTTTGAGTTTGCATCCCTACCTCTGATGTATGTCATAATGTATGTCTGTGTGACTGGGCTGCTCCACGGTAAAACTGCATGTTTGACTATTCAGTAAACAGCGCAGAGTAGTAATTTCTAATTCATCACATCACGCTTTGCAGACAGCGTTATTACAGATGTGGTGTGGCCGACTCTGCAATTATCATTACTCAACCCCAGTGCATTTACACTGAACATAAACCTAACATTACATGTTAATAACCCATGCAACCAGCTTGCTCATTGTCTGGGCAGGCTTCAGTATCATATTCCAGTTGTATTGTCATGAATTAAAGATCTTGTATTTAGTTGGTTGATGCACTTCAGATCAGGTAGTTGCTTTATGATTTTAAGAAAAGGGAAAGCATACAGACTGTATGGAACTGACAATCTGTTGAGTGAGTGAGTGAGTGAGTCTCTGAGTCCTTTGTTGAAAACATTTGCATTTTAGCTTCTGGAAGTAGATTGTGTATCCTCAGCAGGAAGGCTTCTTAGCAAAACTTGGGCTGTACTTTTGTATGCTAAAATCACTGCATACTGTACACAACTTACCTCTGTGGATTGCATCTGCAGTCTTGAACTGCTGTGTTACATGATGTTTTACCCATACAATATATTCTCTAAGTATTGATGGATGCAGCAGGCACTGAGCACAGTTGTGTATTAGCTATGTGTCAATACTCTAAGACATGAGTTGACACACACACATGTACAGTGAGCTACTACTATCCTCCAGGGAGGCGGGCATTGAATACCAAGCAGAGCAGACCAAGTAGTCAGTGACATCAGTGGGTCGTGTGAGGCTCTTTCACAGGGGACCATCATCTCAGGGGAGAAGATTAGAGTTGGGGTGTATAAGCTAGGCTAGAACTCTATTTTCTCTACATGTTATATGTGAGAAAAGGTTGTAGACATCCCATGATTTTTTCACAACAAACCATACAGAAAGGATGATTCCTGGCCAAAACAATAATAATAATAACAATAATAAAAAAAAAACAGAATGTAAACAAGTTACAGTGAAGACACAGACATGATCCACCCGTCATCTTAGTTTGCTTAAAATCTGATCCAGACAACCTTCTAACCCAAATGTAATTCCTTTGAATAAATCTGTTTTCCACCCCACATTCCTATGATTGTTGTAATTTTGTGGGCCACAGCAAATCACAGTGACATATACTTTTGTTACCCACAGTAATTGGATTTTATTACAGGTAAAGTTCTGTGGTTCTGTGGCCATGGATATGCTGATCAAAAGCCATGAGTTACTGCATGGCTAAATTACTGACCAATCTTTCCATGCTATTCTCAAGCAGACTAAACTTTGTGGATTTTATTAATTTTGTCCCATCATGTTCCTTTGAATATTGTTCAGATCTTGCTGGTCTCTATACATCCTGTAACCTTTATTAAGGTAAAAATAAATGGCTACCTTTCTCACACAATGTTAAACTGTCATGCTCTTAAACTATGCAGGCTTATTTATCTAGCTTCTTTAGGACGGGCGTTTTTTGCTTTTCTGTGGCTATAGCCCATAACTGCAACTGAGGGGTATGGCCAGGATACCATGAAACAAACAATTAATTTTTTTGAATAGAGTCATAAGTTAATGACAAATGCATAAAATACTTTGACAGAGCCATAAATTTGGGAGAAGTATGTCATCAGTGTGCAAAAATGGAGTCGCTCTATATAAAGACAAATAAATTGTAATTCTGTGACAGCACTTGTTGAAGCTTAGTCCAACTGAAATAATAATGATACATTTTATTTATAGAGTGCTTTTCAAGATTCTCAAAGACACTTTATTAGACACAATTTAAAACATTTTAAAAGCATAGTAATGCAAAAATGCAGCAGGAGAACTAAGGAACACAAGATTAAACACAAACAAATGAAAGAAATTATGTGTTCTGAATTAATTAATTTTGTGAGTTGTTCAAATGTGGGCAGGTCAATATAACCAATTTGGCAGGATGATCTGGAGATTGCTCGGTGCTTTTGTTGTGGTTGTTGGAATTGGTTGGCATCCTTATATCCATCATAATAAAGTGTGTGTGTCATAATAAAGATCTATTCTGCAACTTTTTTTTTCAACATATGGTCAAAATGTAATGTAATTAAGTTTCAAAACAATGAAGCACTTTTTTCCAAGGATATTTCGTGGGAAATTACAAAACATCATGTGAAATTGAAACTGAATGTCATCCAGGTCCCGAAGACTCAATCTGTTACATTCCTTATAAACTGGGCCTGTGTCGAAATGCTATAATACAATTTGAATGCTATATTTAAGCATAGGCACTGTTTATGGACTGAAAAGAAATGACCTATTAATAAATTCAAAAGAAAATCAATGAGAAAATGACAAAGTTTTTCAGTATATGGTTGTGTTGCTTTTACAATTTTTGTCATACTTTCTTAACTTTGACATCAATAATATTTGTGGTAATCATTTTGTTGCTACACAGGCTGGATCAAAGTGATATTTAATGTAGAGACTCAGTATTTGTTATGTCTTGTTGAAGAATCAGTAATTGGACAGAGCCCCTGTAATGCAATTTTTGTATTAAACACATTTACCTGTATGCAAGAGCTCTGGGCAAAAAAAAGAAAAAAAAAACATGCACCAAAGAATGCTATGAAAGGAGCAGATGGTTATGTGGTGTACAAAACTGACACGGTTAAAAAATCATCACTTGACAGCTACTGGGACATTCTCTGCTACAAGGTTTACAGACTAACAAATTAAAGGAATAGAGAATGACAATGTGACTACACATGCTTGCCTTTAGTGTCAGTATCTTGGCCCAGAGCCCAAAATGAAGAAAACCAAGGAAAATGCATGACATGAAAGTTCAGGTTTCATAGAACAGTGGGTAGCTTATTAAATCCACTTTGATCCCGCTGTCTTTGATATCTGTGCTCTCATAAAGAATTCACTTTCAGTAGTAAATATAAGGTAGTTCAGAGAGACATCACGACACACACCTCTCATTCCCCTTACAGTCTCTTTAAATTATACAAAACAACCTGGGGAAATACGCAGGTCATATAAAAAAGTATGGATCTTTAGTTTCTTGACTTTGTCACATTTTGGGTTTGCAGAGATTGTGAGCGTAATAAGGTTTTCTAATAAGTCCAGAGGAGGCTGTGCTAATTTTGAGTAATGTGGTTAATTAGTTAGGTGATAAATGTGTTTTTTACTTTTTATTTGAACTTTTCTGTGTGTGCAAGACATAGTTGATAAACAGTTATAGGTTTGTTTACATTCTGCTCAATATCTCATAAACTTTTGAAAACCCTGGTGGTGATATACAAAGGAAAATCTGTCAAAAATAGTTCTATGCTCATATCTATACTAAAGTGGATATATCAACCCCAAATAAAGAATAAGTAATCCAAGTTATCTGTTGAGAAAAATCTATCATGTTGTAAATCATCTAATGCAGCAGAATGTTAAACTTTTCTATGAGCTCCATACAAGAGGATTTCAGCACATACTGAGGCTGTTTTGAAACACCACCCACCAAAGTTTGTTAATCTGTCAAACGATACTAACATTTGTATATTTGTGTGTGCGTGTGTGCTCTTGTGGGGCTGTGTTGACAAATGTGGCTAAGTTAGCTGGGATAAAAAGCCTTCTGCCAGTGACCCCGTACCCCAGTTGCCATAGCTTCTCTCTGTTTGTAATTGTCCCAGTTTTCTGGGGTGAAAATAATGACCAGCATCTATCAGAAGCCTGCCATCCCATCCTGTCCTGTCCCAGGCTAAACCCTGACCTGGCAGTGCCATCCTGCTGAGCCCACCCTGCCCGGGGGCCAGGCCTGTTTGTTTGCCTTGCCCAGAGGATGACACTATGCCGTGGAGACGGAAAGGTCGTGGCTGCCCCTGACCTGAACTCTCACCCCTCCGTCTGTTTAATGCCAGGGCATTGGGGGTGTGATGACTGGGTAACACACATTTACCCACAGTAAGATAAATGAGCAAGCACACATGTATTTGAACACACACACACACACACACACACACACACACACACACACACACACACACACTAACACACATGCGCACACTCAGAAAGAAAGAAAGAAAGAAAGAAACCACATTAACTCACACAGCTGAAACTTAAATAGATTCAGTCTTTGTGTCTCAGTTTGGTTCTCAACTACATTTTCCGACTGTTTGATGGATATAGGTGTTGTAGTCAACATTTGTTGTTTTTTGTCTCGAAAAAACAATGACAAATAAGGCTTCCACAACACAGTGTACTCCTTTAAAGCCATACTTCTACTTGATGTGTAAGTGAAAGTTTACCTAATTGGAGCTGTAATCTGCTGTGTTAGTAGCGCTGGGGAAATTCAGCCCCCGCGTCCTCATTAAAAAAGTACAAACCTACTTTTGAACAGTAGGTTGAAGAATTGATTAGGAAGCTAACGCCTGTTGTGATATCCATTTCTTTCATTGTTCTCTGCTGGCTCAATACAGCAGGCGTTTCCACACTGCATTCCAATTACCTTGGTGCAGATCAAGAAAGGTGCCAGATTAACTAGAGGAACCTTGCTAACACAAAGAGAATTCCTAACTTAACAAGATGTCATTTCTCATTGATAAGCCCTGTCAGAATTTCTGTGGCTTTCCTTTCTGAATAATTAGGAGGTTTGGATTTGAATATATATACAGAGACTTCCGAAAGCGTTAGATACAGTGTGCAGTGCTCTGTTTAATATTTCACAAATTTCCTTTTCCACTCAAGCCCATGAATATTTGTAATGGGTTCTTTCAACTTCCTTTTTCAAACTGTTGCTCGGGAACACGTGAAGTAGAGAAAGTTTAAGGACATCCAGATCTGGTAGAAAACACAGTATGTTGCAACTGGAAGACTTTTCTTGACATACAATTTGATTATTCACTGTGCAGGTACTAAATGTTACACGAACCCTTTCCTCTTTATTGGTGGTCAAAATGTTGGTATTATAGTCCATGATTGGGACTGAGCTCATTAAGTTTTATTGTTGTCCCTGCTTTTTCATTGTACCATTTTTGGTGCTTTTTGTGGACATTTTCCATTTTTTAGCTTTGTTCAGCTCAGATCAGTCTCAAACATCAGGAGCTTACAAGGCAAAGTTTTGCTTTATTAGGGACACTTTCTTTCATGTCATTCACCAAAGACCTATCTGCTTGCAACATTTAGCCTTTTAGAGTGCCTCACTGCTTGGAGTGTCTCTCTTTGTGGGGCTCTTGGGGCATTTTAAGTGTAATCATTTAGGCTTCAGCGGCCCCAGTCAAAATGAGGAGGGCCCTTATGATAATGACCATCACCCTACCCTGTATGCTTAATGACATTACATCCTTTCCCCTCAATTTAAGATCTAAAATAGATTAGTTTCCACGAATAATGCCTGTTAGTAATGGAAACTCTTCAGAGGCTGTGCTGAAAATACACACTCACACAAGGCCCCCCCACACATACATCATGTTATTATCACACTCCAGGGGAAGTCTTATTAATCTTCAGGTTTTTTTTTGCCCTTCTTCCTCATTTGGAGGCAGCTCATGAACAATTCAGCTTCTGCCTGCTAATGGTGTTTCACAAGGCTCTGTGGGATATCTTTTATACATCAATAAGGGCAATTATCAGCTTAACTGAGAAAAGAGTGTCGCCAGCTCAGCCGTGCTCCTCCTTGAGTATATCAGTACACTGTCTTGACTTGCTTTTGTATAGCTATATAGGAGCAAGAATCAAAAGTTTCTTCTATTGCTAAGCCTAACAATTAAAAGGAGGGTAAACCTCTTGATTTGGTCCCTACCAACAGGTTAGCAAGAGAACAAATTCAAGTTAGTTTTATTAACTTACCTGAGTAAAATATACAAGGTACACCAATCATTTTTGATTAAAGGCTTGGAGCAAATAGTGTAAGTAAGAAGGAGAATTACTTTTAGCCTAAGCTTGCTTATCTGTATTTATTTAGTCCAGTTTTTTTCAAGATACCAATAAGTGCTTTCATTTTTTTAAATATTTATTTATTTTATTCTGCTACTTTCCCAAGTGACCAGTTAAAGCAGTTGGCACAAGAGGGCACTCAAGTCATACATACCCCCCAGAGATGCCACCCCACCCCATTCCAACTGTCCTGCCTGTGCAGTCCCAATATTCTTAGGGGATTGGTGTGGCGAGGCAGTCGTGCACAGCTGGCAACATTAGTGGCTTAACCCTTGATGCTAATGCTAATATGGGATTGCGCTTTGAGTAGACAGTGTGAGCCATATGACCACTGGCAGGCAGGAGTTGAGGGGTTGCTGGTGGTGAACTGATCCATGTGTGGATTAGTGCGCAACATGGCGGAGTAAGTCCACTTGAGAATGCCATTGCTTGGGTTGAGTTCATTGAACGCGAATTAGATATGGTCCTGGAGATTTTATGTGTTGTTGTTTCTAGACTTATCACTGTCAAACTTTCTGTTGCTTGGGTCTTTCATGTCATTTTCATCAAGGGCCTTATCTTAGGAGCCCTAGTTTGTTAGATTACATCAGAAAGAACACACGACTTCCTATTGGGTAAATTGCCAACTTTGATCCCCTTGCAGCACCATCTACCTGTCAATTTGACATGGTACCCTGTGGTCTGTTTTTGCTCCCAAGAGCCAACCATTATATCAGTGCCACCATCCATCACAGCGCCAACCGTTTCTTCATTCCTCTTTTCATTTGTTCTGTCCCCTTATTGGCTGCCCAACTGTCCTCATCTGGTAAGGCAGCAGCAGCAGCTGGCCAGACAAACCTAAGGTAGTGTAGTGGCTGTGGAGCTCAGTCACCCTCAGAGGCTCACAAACCTTTGTGCTCAGTTCCCACAGCAGCTCCAACCTCTGTTTATGAACAAGAGGGATCAGACCAGGGCTTATATTTATAACCGCACCACCATGACCGCCGCCGCACCATCACAGTAATCACCACTGTGCATTGAGCCTGAGCAGAGCAGACACTTGGCCTGCTCCAGATGGGCACCGGCCAGCTTGGCCCCTCAGCCCGGCAGCTCTGAACTGAAATCATAGATGGGTTCTGCCCCTGCCAGCTTTGAACTGGCAAACCAGTTGTTGTGATCTAGGGGAGGAAAAAATGGAGAACATGATGATAATGTTTCAGCTTAATCATTTGAAAGGTCAGTTTTGCTTTGTTCCCTGTTGTGCTTTGTACGGTGATTTGTGAGTGCAAGGTTTCAAATTGCTGGACTAATGTTCTCATGGAGAATGTCTGTGTCATACATTTTGGCAGCCTGGATAGTGTTTTTCTGTTCATTTATTTGTTTTGAATTTTTTTTAAAGCTTAATTAATTTAAATGACTGCCAGAATTACTCTATCTATCTATCTATCTATCTATCTATCTATCTATCTATCTATCTATCTATCTATCTGTCTGTCAACATTTTTCAAAACCACTGAGATTAAAGGGACTTGTGTTTGTCAGCTGTTTTTATTTTCATCTTTTTCTCTGTAGAACAACGGAGCTCTCTCTGTCAGCTAATTTTGGTTTTCTTCATTGTCCAAAAACATCTATTTTCATACCAGGTTTGAGTCAACCAATTTAGTCCCAGACACGACTGTTTTACAAGATCCTGGAAGAACTTTTTTTTTTTTTTTAATTTGAAAATGATTTCTTTTCCTGTCTCGACCCTTGGATAGAATCAGTTGTGGTGGCTAGACATGAAGGGAAAGTAAGAACCGGTCTCACCACAGCTTACCACAACAACCTGACAATACTACATTTCCTTGTGATCTAGAAGACTCATCTAGCAATAGCCACATCAGCAAACACATCCCTTACACCACCTTCCAGCATGTTGAGGTCAGCTTCAGTGGTCCGTAGGTGAAGGAAAATGCACACTGCTGTGCCAGTTTAAACTTAGCCCATCCTGACGGGCCCATTTGGGGTTTTATGTTGCGTTTTGATGGTTTGCAGTAAATGCCTCAAAAAACGCCCATGGGAAGAATTAGTGGAAGCCTTGGCTGTACAGCTGGGCCACAATAGGTGAAAGGCAATGAGAGATTTTGGATTGGCAGTGGAGCACAGGCCATCATCTCACTACTAGGCCCTAACTCCTCAGTAAGCATAGTACCTTAAGACAAGAGAAGTAACCGTTGGTGTCATTTTATGAAATCACTCATTCATAAGTTTTGAAGCTAACAGATATCTCAAGGATACTATCAACGCCTAACCTCTAATTTTGTCAGTTCTGACAATTGCTCTGCAAAAACACGCTGAAGCCCAGACACAAGACCTGAAAAACAAACCCGTTGAGGATTATGTTGAGAGTCTCAGCAGTAAATCCCTTGGGTTTGACTGACTTAAGCCAGACTGTATTTCTAACTTCATGATTCTTTGTGAACATTGATGACAATGACTGTTATCCATGTGACAGATGTGCACATAGCTTGTAGCTCTGCTTCAAGGGAAAAAAAAGAATCAGACTACAACTTTCACATTGATACTTTTTTCCCACTAAGATTTCATTGTCTTTGATGAGTCAGTTGGATACATATTTATTTTTTAGCCAAGTAAATTCTCTGTTGTTTGCAGGTACCATTCACTCAATGCACTTGCTTGTCTGATACATAAAAAGCAAGCAATGCTTCTGTTTACAAAACCACTGGCTTGAAATTGCCTCAGGCTTGGATCTTCTGTTCTGTTTTTTCACAGATACATGTTGAAGTACTACTGTTCCACAGTTGGCTTGCTATTCAGTCATCTTCACACACTTTATGAGGAGATTTGAGAGATTTTTACGTGCACACTTTTGCGCAAATATCCTTGGAATTTTTACATCTGATCCCCTCAGTGTGAGAAAACCACAGTATTTAAAGAATGACAGTGTAATACAAGAAGGCTGGGGAGGCTAAAGGGTCAGTGCTCTGCAAGTGGTAGAGGAGCTTTTATAAGTGTGCTTGCATTTGCAAACAAACTTCCATGGCTACAGTCTGCAGAACTGATTGTTCCTCATCACTGACTGTCTGGGAATGACAAAGGCATGTGTGGAGTATCCCAAGGCCCAGTTGTCTTGTCATCTGTCTATTGTGTGTGTGTATGTGTGTGCGTTTTTGTATGTGTGTACCCATGCACGGGTTTCGGAAAGCTTACAGTGTCAGCTCCTGTGTGTGTGTTTCTGGGTTTGAGTGGAAAAGAATGAGATCAGGTTACTCCCGGATAATCCTCCCAAAGCCGTTTTGTTCAGGCCTAAATCACTGGATATTACCCTTGCCATAAGTGATTTTAATTGGTTGTCTCATATAACACACGCTCCCGCCTAAAGCTAATGCTGCCCTGTAATTGGCTAAAGGCTGCATCTGCCTGCTAAGTTCATGGGACAATAATGGGTTAGATGGCTAAGTTACTGGATATTGGAAGTGATCAAAGGATCAGACTCTTGACCATCTCACATTTTTTGTCTGGCTTTGGTACTGTTTTAGATTGAGCAATTTTTTTGTGTGTGTGTGTGTGTGTGTACGTGTGCATGTGCGTTTTGTGTGTGTGTATGTGTATGGTGTGTGTGCTGTTATTTTACAGGATGTAGGTGTGATTTTCATGGGCTTACATTCGTATGTCCATTGTCTGATTCACTCCCTTGGTCTGGATGTAGCACCCAGTGTCTCCTTGCTTTCAGTCTTCTCTATTTGAAATTCTTGGCTCTCCTGATGAATCCAGACCTCTGTTACCATAGTGATCATGGTGGCTTTGATAACCAAGGATGGCTGTCATGCTGCCTCCTGCAGACTCCATTGACCACAGTTTGGCCAGCCATCTGGGCCTCTAGCTGGCTGGCTAGAGGGACTTTGGTGCATGCTGGTCGGCCGCTGGCATGTTCAACCTGCCACTTGGCTTGCCCATTATCTTCTTTCAGCAGAAGATTCCAACACAGTGTCATATAATTTTGCAATTTTGAGCAAGAACCCTGGAGCACACAAATAATGTGAAGATTGCATGGCTCAACCATAAATGATGAAGACAATAATCCTATGAATGTCTCTTAAGCGTTTAAGTCTCTAAAGCATTTCAAGGAAACTTTGTGTAGAATGATTCCATTAACCTCTTTGGATGAAACAGGTACTGTTTTTCCAAGATGAAAACTGTAGTTATCTTCACACCATCATGGCATTCGGCCCATGTCTTCACATTCATTTCCAAAAGCATTTCATAGATCTATTTCTTAGTTCTTCTTTTTCTTTTTGAGTGCCAATCCCTGACCCAGCTTTATTTCTAAAAAATCTGACCCAACACAAGGGCTGAAATTCAGTTCAACAAAATAACCAGTCTGTTAGTCTGTTTAATAAGAGTTGAATCATTGGCCTGCATCAAGCAGAATACACATCGGTAGCTAACAGACGCCGCACTCAGAGGAAAAAGTATAAACGCCACATGCACTCTCTGATTTGCACTGGTTCAAGGGTCAGAGCCTTAAGAGTCATTTTAACATTTTATTTTGCAAGATATTCCTAAAAGAACAACAACTGATAAATGTAGCGTAGAATTTTTTATCGTTAGTTCAAAAGGGTTCCACTCTTTTTCTGGATAATGAATTACTTTTTTTGCCACAGCATTTGTTCAAAATAACTGTTTTTGTCAAATAAATAAAAGGCATTTTGAAACTAGCAATGTCTCACCCTGCTTTAATGATGTATCAAATGGCAAGGTGCCTCATTCTTTCAAGTTTTACATGGCATAATTGACTTGAAAAAAAATATTGATGGTGTATTATTGGGATGTATGGTGTTCTGGGGTGTTAAAAACAACAACAACATACACCGAACTGAACCGAAAACTGTTACCTCAAAACCGTGATATGATCCAAACCGTGGATTTTGTGAACCGTTCCATCTCTACTCCCTTAACATTAGTGTTCAGACAATGGGCACACATGCAAGGGACTTTGACAAGTGAAAAGACTGAATTCATTGAATTCCTGTCTCAGATTTTCACTGCTGTTAAGATTTGTGTGACTAAGGTCAAATAACAAGACAGTTTGCTATTCCTTACTGCTCTAATTTTGGTCCCCACACCAAACCCACTTTCTTTTGTCATCTGTTGCAGATGAGGTTTAAAACTATTTGTTCCTAATCCCCTGAAAGAGTGGTGCACAGTTTAGTTTTGTGAGCCCATTTGTTCCAGACAATATGAACTAACAGACTAGACTCTGTGTTGCTCATCTGCCCCAGCCACCCACCCACTAGCCCCGCACAGGTGCATACCCTGACCTTGGGAGCAATGCAGAGCTTGTCTTTATGAGGCCTTGAGACATGGCATTTGTGGCATTTAACCCCCTCATCACTCTGTGACCCCCATTCACCCCCTCCCTCTGCTTTGTACTGTCATTCTCTCTCTACCCTCTTTCCACTTTGCCCCTCTGCCTCACACTGTACTCTTCCTGCATATTCATCCCCTTCCACCCTCCATGCTTCCTTGTTAAATCTCCTTCTGTCACTGACTTCAGCCCTTTAACCTGGCAGGTAAACAGCCATGATGCAGGTGTGTGTGTCTGTGTGTTTGTGTGGTGGGGTAACCAGACAGCCCCCTCCTCACATACACTGGACTTGCCTGGAGAGGGTGAAGAGATCTTGACAAGGTCAGTGAGCTTTGTAGCTCATAATTACCAGGACTATCTACAGTAGATATGTCAAAGCAGCTGGACCATGTAGACCTCACACATGGGAGAAAGAACACCAAAAATGGTTTGAATGAATCTGCAAATAAATCTTTGACGAAACAGTAAGCGTCTCTCTACAATGCAATGTTTTTTCCCATGTTCAAAGTAAAACGAAGTCCTGTGTCACTGTTTCAAGCATGACTTTCTGCATAAGCTGTAGAGCAGAAAGTCCTCAAAGTAAACTGACATGTATGCTGCCATGGCAGGAAAAAAAAAGAGCATGTGCATCTCTGACGCTCCTTATACACAGGGCAACATCATTTGTTGGTGCCATCAAAAAGAAGCATGAATAAAAAGATCTAAAAATATTGTTCTGGTAGATTTAGGGGAAAAAAAGCTTGTCTGGAAATGTTATTTTTGGCTTTTGGCTAAAATAGTCACCCTTTGTTTGGATTTTGGGACCTCTGCCATTTTTGTTGACATCTTTGTTGTAGTTGGAGAACAATCGTGGTCATGACTAGATGGAGAAACAGGTGCTTGATGTTGGTTGGAAACGTAGACA
Organism: Thalassoma bifasciatum; assembly: GCA_008086565.1. Lineage (NCBI taxonomy): Eukaryota > Metazoa > Chordata > Actinopteri > Labriformes > Labridae > Thalassoma > Thalassoma bifasciatum. Next base: position 674,795 of record RPOG01000056.1, read on the forward strand.
CATTTAATGCGGTCTTTATTTTAAATGCTGGATTGAGCTGTCAGTCACCCTCACCCCCCCAGTTCAAAAACAACCTTGGCTTTGGCTTTTGAACAACCTTGCTCCTCTTGCTTTTTGCTCTCTGTGAACACTCACTGTAATTATTACAATTAAACTTGAACAGGAGCATATTATATTTTCAGCACCAGCTGAAACAAGGATAGTCTCTTGGCCATTCGGACTGAAAATGGTAAAAGAAGAAAGCACAAAGCCTTTGACGTTCTTCATCTTCGAGACGCAAATATTTTCCATGAATGTTATTGTCAACCCTGTGAGTTTTACATTTATTGTCAGTAAGTGACTATCTTCTAAAAGGGACTCAACCAGCATTTGTCTGGAGATCACTGAAGTTGCTTGAGTTATCATTTGGGGAACATGACCTATCTTGAAAAGAAATCAAGATTCTTTCCAGTTTTTGGGATGCTATGTTGCAATCATTTTATCAACCATATCTGAGTCTTTCATGTAGTGGAGAAAAATGTAATAAACACGTCATTTACAATTTTAATTTGAAACAGAAGATCTCAGAATAAATAAATAAATACATAAACAAATAAAGAAAGCAGGTGTTTCTTTGTGGGGGAGTATGGATTGTGTTTTTTCACCCAGAGATTTCATTGTACTCTGGAAGAAGGATGTTTCCATAGCTTTTGCAGCTGTTGTTGGCAGTGCTATCCAAGATGTGTGTCTAATAGTTGAGCACACCTTCATTGTTGCTATCCTTTGTGGATTCCTGGGGAAGCAGCTCTCACTCACCTGGTGATTAACCAGATTTAAAAAGAGGGGTGCCTCAAGGGCCCTCATTACTCTCATAAATACATATCCCTCTGTTCCATTTTTCCTACTTTATTTTTCTATGGCATGGTTGGTGGAGGGGATGGCGGAAAGAGATACCTCAAGATGGTTGAAGAGGAGAGGAGTTTGTGGTGTTTTGGGAATGCTGATTCTCTTTTCTCCTCCTCATCTCTAAGGATGATTCCCATGATGTAGTTAACTCTTCTCCACAGGTTCCTCTGTGAGCCCTTGCTGGCAGGTTCCTTCAGCCCAATGCTTCCCTGCTCTCTTGGTCTCTCAGGGCTCTTTCGCTGTTTTTACAAAAGCTGAAGCTACATTCTTCAACTGCAGACACAATAATAATTGTAAGACGTAACAGAAGTGGTGAGGATTCAGAGGAAAAATAAAGATAGAGAGGTAAGTGAGAAACCGTGATTTGGAGTCATCCAGCAGGGTTTCTGTAGCTCCTAAAAAGGTTTCAAATGTCCCTGAAAAGCAGAAGAAGTAAGTTGTTAGGTTGCTCTAAATTTTGCCAGAAATTGCTTTTGTTACATTTTTGATAATGCAATTCAGACTGATGAGGGAAAAGAGTCAAAAAGTGGTCAGGTACTCCTGTAACTAAATTTGAAAGCAGTCTACATTGTTTGATCTTTACAGTCCTGTCTGGACCATAGACTGTATAATCAATGGATACCATGACAGTCGGCTCTGATAGAGGTCTCCCAGAAAAATCGTCCCCTGGTGGCTGGCTGCAGTATAGGTCAAAACCACAGTTTTCTCGTGCATTCTAGATGGGAAGTGGTAAAATGTTAAAGAATTATTACACCTTGTGAAATATTTCTCATATCCTTATGTTGCTGTGGTGTGAAGATGTTATGTGGCTGCGTTATGTTCAAATCCTCTTTTTTCTGAGGAGTTTGATTTTTCATTTTTTATTAGACGTTAGAAAACGTTTTTTAAGTATGTTTTATTATGATGATTGAAGGCTGCTGTTCGTGTGTAGTTTTTATCAGGGATATAAGAAGCGTCAGAAAAGAGAGCCAAAAAGATGCTGGACCTTTGGATGAAAAAACATCAATTTTTTTTTTCTTCTTTTTTTTAGCTTTTTGGCTACCTGGTTCCACCCAAATTCTCTAGTACACAGACTCTGACTGCACAATGTTGGCCACTGTTATGAGCTTCTTTTGGCTTCAAAACCGTGCAATGGTAAAAGGCAGAGCTACGCTGTTCATTTTGTATACAGTCTATGGTCTGTACCTAGACTGACTTGTTCAGGTTGATATAACCAATACAGCTTCAGCAATTTAGAGAACTTAAAGGCCAGTGCCTTTGAGTTAAATTTACCCATGTGATGCTACTCAGCCAGGAAGACTTTACATTCAGACCAGTGTAACCAGACCCAGGATGCATTTGAGAATGATACAAATACACATAGAAGGCAGCCTTATTTTCTTCAACATCCCCATGTGTGGATGTTTAGTTTAGTTGAGTTAGGTTTAGTTTATTGATTTTATTTTATCTGTAGCTCTGGCTTGCATGTTTTTTCCCCCCATCTTCTCTATGTATCACTTTCTTTCTTTTTCTTTCTCTGTCTTTGGTCCTTTCCTCTGTCCCTCACCTCAATTTTTTTTTCCTGAATGCAGAGTGGCAATGTTTAAAGCCTAGAATACAAAGACCTCATTAGCTAAAAAGCATTGCATGGGTTTGCCTAACTTGAATGCAATTGGTCCGTGAGTTTCCAGTGCTGCTCAACCAATGCCATAAATGCTTTAAAAGCTGCGCCTGTGAAAATAGTAGGCTCTTATCCCATCTAAAATCCCCTTGTAATTTATTGATGACAGGTCCGGGCTCTTGTAGAATGACTGGTCCACCAGCTGCTGACCCTTATCTTGGGTCTAAAAAGCTTCAAATGTGTCGTTGTAAATTGTGCTAAAACCCTGCTTCAACAAATTGTAAAATCTGAACTAAATAGCGTAGCATTTGTTAAAGTTTATGAAACTTTTATATAAGCTTTTCAAAGCAAAAGAAGTTGCATTGCTGACTTGAATTTATTTTTTTTAGGCATAGACTCTCTGAATGAGGACAGGATACACTTTCTTTTGAAATCTCCTGGTTTCATGTCATAGTCCTGTACCTGTAACAGCTCTAAAGGGAACAGCTTGAACAAGCTGGCATAGAAAAGTATACGAACAGAGGGGTTAACCAATGGAACTTTAACTACATGTGATACAAAGTCTCCTGACTTCTTCTGTGATTTCACAAGATGCCAGTTTGCCGTTTTTCAAAGGGAATACTCAAAATGGTTAGATCACGACGAATAAAGACAAAGCTATGACATGACTCATGTATCCACTTTGCCACTTTATAGACATACCTGGGTTTTTGATCTTCACTTGCATCTATGCTTTTCAAAAGGAAAGGAAAGTGAGAGAAAGTTATGGGATGTGTTTTATTTCAGCATTGCTGATCAATCTTGCAGGCCAGTCCTCAGAGTTTCAGGTCACATGTGAGTCTATACTCACATTAATTAGATGTTTCTAATTATTTTTTCTGTCCATTTTTAATTCCTGTGACTTTTTCAATTCAAAATGTATGTTGTCATTTTTGAAAGCCTAAAAAAGAAAGTCTAGTGTATCTTTATTTATGCAACTCTGGAAATTCTTATGTGCCACACAATAATGATAAAGCAATCAGTCTCTTGCATATAAATGTCTTTTTTTCCACTTTCTTCACCCCAACATCTTGTTCAGAGGTGTGGTAAATCAAAGCATGGGCGTTTTCATTCTCTGATACCAGCGAACGCAAACATTTCATCTCTTTTGGGTGCAGAAAGCCTAAGGCTGGATTGAGTTTTGGCAGCTGTAAAGATAGAAGAGCCTCATCCCTGCTCCTCTGGCACTTTTCCATTCTCCGGGAAGAATCTAGAGGACAGGTGGGGACCGACTGGCCCACGCCAGCTGACCTGTCAGCTTCAGACCCTGTGTGTTTGAATAAAAGGAGGGCAGTAAAGACGGAGGGAGGTGGTGAGGGGCTGATGGGTCTTGGTGGAGCTGTGTGTGTGTGTGTGTGTGTGTGTTGTGTGTGTGTTTTGTGCATGTGAGAGGAAGAAAGGGAGGGAAAAGAGATGGAGGAACTGAGGATGACAAGAGAGGGAGACAGAACAGGACGGTGCTGCTGATGGAGATGAGATCTGACAGTTCTCCCTGGGATTGTGTGATTAATTGGGATCAGGTCACCTCTTCAATGTCTGGACAGTAATGCTATGCAGTCTCATATGGCTATTTACATACAGTGGGCTCCCTCGGCTCCACGCGCACGCACACACACATGTACGCGCGAAAGATACAAAACACACACCCCTCTATGTGGAATACTGTCATTATTTTTAGCTCAGATACTAGTCCAAGTTGTTGTAGTAGCAGCAGTGGAGCTTGTTGGTTTCCATGTTGTATTCAGATACAACTTTTTTTTCTTGTTTTTCTTTTTCATATTTTCCTTGTGCTGGAACAAATATATGTACTTGACAAGAGCTCCTACTAAGAAAGTGGTTGTCGGTGCTGAAGTTCCTGTGTTACCTTTTGCAAACTCTGTCTCAAAGCACCAGCCCCTCTTTCAGAAGGGGGGATAAGATAGCATCCCACTGGAAGGCGCAGATACTAAGAAGACACATGGCACTGAATAATTTATGGCCCAGCAAAATAGAGACAGCCACTTGAAGTCCTGAGTAAGTAGGAGATATAGACAGTGGTGACATATCAAGCCACAATAAAGACACAGGGAACAGTAGAGAAGGCAGGGGGAAAACGTTCTGTGACTTTCCCGAGTTAAGAGTTTGTTTTGGTTTCCCTGCACTAGCTGCCTCTCTGTTTGAAAGTTGCGTTGCTTTGCCTTGTTTACCAAGTCCTCTTGCTGCTCGCTCTGTCACACTAGGGAGAGTACCCAGGTGAACGCTGCTACACACAAGGAAAAGAGAAGCCAGTGGCCCTTTGATTTCAGGCCGCTGGTTCTCTCCGATTAGCTATTCTCTCTATACCCTGATGAATCCATTGGCAGAGCAGAGAGTGTAACGGAGGGAGACACTTCTATCCCAATCAGGTGGCAACGGCATGGTGGCTGTCTGACGAGCTGCCAGGTTGGGTGCCGGCTGCTTGCAGGCTAGGTGGGTCCGACATTTAAGACTTAGCCCCCGTTGGGCACATAGACAGACACCCCAGACGGCCATTGGAGCTTCCAGGCCCCCACCAGTCTCTCCCCATTACACCTTAGCGGCACTGATGATGGCAGGTCGCGGCGGAGAAGCTGTCCTCATGCCGCCCCTCACATCCCTGCCACTTTCATCTCCTTGCTCACTTCAAAAGTGACATCTGTCATCACTAAGAAGCTCGCTAGCGCCATGTTTCTGCGATATGCAGCTTTGATGGTGATTTGGCCCCAGGCATTTGTCATACATAACTTAGGTGGAGAACAATGTGAAATCAGACTTGGATTTTAAAGGAGAAAAAGAGTCTAAGTACACTACAGGCGGGTAAAATCAAAATAGCTCTAACCACTGGAGGGAGCGAATCAAAGTGCAGCATGAGCTGGTAGAAATATCTTTCGTTGCTTGTATCACAGTCTTGTCAGTTTTCTGCTTGTTCGCCTCGTTACTGTGTCCCCATCTGCGTGAGGAAGCCACTGCTAATGGCAAACGATTAGCCTGGTGGTATAACTGTGTGCCATTTAGAGAATTTCCTGATTATATGCTTTAGCCTTGCACTGACAGTTTACTTGGAGTCTGTGACACCAACTTACAGCAATGCTATCAACAAATAAAATTTGTTTACAGGGCTCATGAGGATAAAATAGTGGGTACCACAGGTTTTGTCTTAAACATTATATGAGTAGAATGAGCGTGGAGGTAGTGCGCTGAATGTAAATTACAGTATTGGTTGTTTGAAAATGGTAGAATGGGCTGTTTCATGTCTCCCTGCAAGTTTCAATGTTTGATGTTCATGGGTAGCTCTGGAAATGTGTGTGCTGAGCGGTGTGTTTGGACGAGCAGGACAAGAGTGTTATATGTGTGTGTGTGTGTGTGTGTGTGTGTGTGTGTGTGTGTGTGTGTGTGCTTGTGTGTACATGTGGCTATTTGTTCAGCTGAGTTATGATGACCCTGACAATGCTTTTCAGCAGAGCTGTCAAAAACACACCTCTCTTACTGACCTTGTTCTGGCGTCATGGATACTTGACCCTCCATCTTTAGCAATGTCCAAATAAACTTCTGTAGTGTAGTATCAAATCTGTCAATGCAACCTTTAGACTCAACTTGTCCCACTCTCAACCTCCATTTCTCATTGTCTTTCACTGTTTTTTTCTGTCTCTGTTAGTCTGGGGCTGTCGTTTTCTCCCTCCTTCATTCTCTGTCTCTGGGGTTAACACAGAGTTCAGCCATCCCTGTTTCTCACCTCCTTGTGACTGACAGGCCTGTCTACCAGATGGCTGCCAGATTGCCAAGTTCCTTGTCAGTTCTTATTTAAACTTGGTTTGATTAATGCATAATTCAAGGGTCTGATAAGTTTTCCACATATATGTGTGTATCAAATTAGTGCTTTAAGGTTATATCACCTCCTGAGTATTTTTCCATCCTTGCTTTTTTTTCTAAATCTCACAGCCTCAGCCAGGGTAAACACCAGGGTGCTCCACCTTCCTCATCTCCCTTTGTTAACATAAACTGTCAGTGGAACCAGCATGGAAGTGGATGATTGAACTCTTTTACCTCTCATTTTTGGATACAAACATGTAAATTTGGAGGAGACTAAACATTTGTGTGTCTGTGTGTGTGTTTGTTAGTGTTGTTTATGTGTGTGCATGTGCCAAGCCACAAGCGATTTGAACATAACTTATGTGTTAGAGTTGGTTCAACTGAAAACATTTATGGACAGGCTGTTCTGTTCAGCTGATCAAAGCATTGTGCAAAAACTTTAACTAAGTCTTCAAACCAAAGAACAGCTAATATTTACTCTGCTATGGATCTATGTTGTGTACAACTTGAAGCAAATCGACCTCTAATAGGACATCAAACTTTGCTTGAAGATTACAGATCATTGCCTTACATATAGTCTCATGTAAATAACAAGGAAATTAAAGGATAAAGATGTTCATTTAGGAAAAAAAAAAAAAACATTCCTCAAACCAATACGCCAAATGCATTTATGATTCCTGAAAGAGTTTTCTAATTTCATACTTTCCTTGTGGTTGGCCCTAGCTAGTGGCAGGTTGCTTTAATAATTCTTAGACACAGCATTTGACCATCATTTTGAGCTTGTAATAATGAATTTTCAAATTTTTTTTTTTTTGTTAAAGTATTAATTTAAGCTGAATTTGCAATGGGGATGATTTTAAACAGTGTACTCCACCAAATACACACCCCTACTTTTTGTCCACTCAGTTTCTCCTCAGTGTTTGATTTCTGGTGTGTGTGTTCAGAGTTTCTGTTTCCTTTTAGCCTTCCTCTGGTGATTTGTAACTTGGCACCACAGTGTAGTGTTGGTGCACTCCTGACCAACGGTTGAGATTATTTTTCATCTGATCTCATGCAGTTACCCTACAGGTAGCGAAAGCCAAAGACACAGGGCTAGCCAGTCCTCTCTCCCTTTGGACTCTACATTTGTTGTGCAGTGATCTTCACCCTGAAACTGATTAAACTAAGCCCTTTACATCGAAAGACCAAAGGATTTGTTACTTCCACAAGTCACTTCATGCAGAAATAGCAAAGCATGACAAAGGATACTTTGTGATAGGAACACATGTATTTCACCTTGATAAAAAGCAGTTTAGTGTTGTTCTGTCAGCTTCTGCTGGCAAGAGAAGCAAAGAGATAGCAAGGGGAACAAAGTAAGGCCAGACTGGACATAGAGCCCCTGGGCTGACAACACACTGGTATATGGTCAGAGCAAAACAGCCCGCAGGTACTGCTTAAAACATACACATACATAGAAACACACACACACACACACACACACACACACACACACACACAAACAGACACACACACACTCATGTGTTCGGAGACGCACATCCACATAAAATACACGTACAAAATCTCTTTCATACTTATCAGAATCTTTTTTCTAACACTTGCTATGGTTACAGCAACATTAGCTCAACTTTGGGTACGTACTAAAAAGCTGTGTGTGAACCTTTTTTGCTTTGATACCGTTTTTCAAAATGGTGATTTTATACTGATCAACTGAACTGGTTTTTAGCAAGGTATTTTCTTTTTTTTTTCTTTAAATGAATTCACATTGAACTCACACTTTCAATTGGAAATAGAAGTCCAAAGTTATTTGCTGTTTGGAGACATTGATAACTGTATTGGATGTGTCAATGCCTTTTGAAGGTTTCCTCATCCTGAGCTTGGTAAATAGTATGCTCTGTTTGTGGATCATTGTACTGCATGATAATCTACAAAACCTGTTCTTTAGCTCTTAGGTACCGTAGCTTCTTATAGGTTTTTAAGCTTATTGTTGCTCAGTAACTAGCAGGTATTGGTGTTAGCATTCAGTTTATTTGGATAGTGAGACACCTCAGTGCTTGGTGTGCATGGATTAATTAGTGGTGATAATTGATTAATCTGTAACTGTCTGAGCAGGTGAAGACTGTTGTCTGCTTTCAAGCATGTGATGATCCTCTTGACATAAATGGTCCAAGTAATAAATACAAGTTAGCTGCTACCTCTAGAATAAACAAATTTTCAGTGAAACAAGTGGTCTAGACCATTTGCCAGCTGATGAATCAGCAATGAACACAGATGTTGCTCACTTGCCAACCCCTCACCCCCCTTCTTGGCCACCCTCTGGTCCAAATAAAATAACATCTGGCTCAAAACTGTCAGTGTTCTGGGGGGCAAAAATGTGCACCCAGGGCTAAAAATGGCAAATGAAAGACTAACGAGTGATGTGTCAGNATGTTTTTTGTTTGACCATTCTACGATGGAGATGTTAAAACACACTGATTTATAAAAAGTTTTCAATACTGACTAAGTTTTAGTTAAGTTCACCCGTGTGTCTATTACTCCGATAAACTTGACGGTACTACCAAAATAAGTTAGCTCCCAATTATGTGTTACAAGACCACTACTTTTGTTTTGGGGTAGAACACATTTTGGATTATTGTTTTATTTGGTAAAAGCAGCAGTGAAGTTTCCATTTTGAATGCTGATGCTCACTCTCTTAAAAGTAAAAGTATCTACCTGCAACTCTGCTTGGTTTTGTTGCATTTTCACAATGAATACAAATGGAATCCAAGACAAAATAAAACTTACTGTGTTACATAATCATGACAGACCTTCGATTCCTCGTGATACATCAGCCGGATGTAAATGTCACATTCCCTGGAACTGGCTCACAAGTCCAGTGCTGGTACACCAGGGAGGCGGTTTTCAAACGAACCCTGCCGGGTGCTGATGAAAGTGTCACCTCCATGGCACAAGCTGCAACTTTCATTTGTTTAGCAAGAGTGCTGACATATCTATCAGTCACAAATATCCTGGAGAGAGTGAAGGGGGGAAGGAGAAAAAATGAGGGACTAACAGAGGGGGGTTGAGACCTTCAGACATTTATAGTAGGTGTGTGTGTATTTTCCTCTTCATTAAAACAAGATCCGGATTCAGGTATCCGCTTTTCAGTGCCTGAACCCATCAGTGCACCTCCGGTAGCTGTCATTGAGACATTGCCTCAAGAATAACACACCCCCTCTCACTCATCACAGTTGCCATACAAGATTCATTGGTACAAATATATGTGAAAAAGCTACACACACACACACACACACACACACACACACACAAAACAAACATATGTCCCTCTTCCTTTCCCTACCAGCTCCACAGAGTACAGTGCCACAGTTTAAAGTGTAGAAACATGCATTAATCATGGTTCATCTCAGGAGCAACATATTAATCAGTGATAAAAACACGAAAAACATTCTTTAGTGCTAATCATCAACACTGTGTTTGATCTATCCCCAAGCTTTAATCTTGTCTTCTGTGGACAGAACCATGCCTGTGGAGCACAAGAAGCATTGTTGTAGGTGCATCACAGCACTCTTAGCTGCGGACAAGTTTACACTGATTGTTTCATGTATCTGGGCCTGGGCTCCTGACGCCTGCAATGCTTTTGAACCTGGCCTTTTGTGTCCTCCAACAGAGCTTTTGTTCTAGATGAAACAGACTATGTATGGTCAGCATAGAGCTGTGTAAGCACCACCACATGTACACACACACACACTGAAGACAACATGGCAAGTAGACCCACACTTGTGTACAGCAACATGTAAACCCATGCTCACACATATTTCTAGAGTATGTGATTGTGTGTGTGGGGCGAGAGGGGCATCTGTTGTTGTTGTTTTTTTTTTTCTTCTCTGTACATTGCAACATCCTACAAGAGCAGGCTCAATTACAACAGAGACTTCAGAATTAAAGTTTCATCTTACTGTAACACCACGGCCTCTCCCGAGCACATCAGAGCATTGCTGTTTTCTTTTTAACAACACTACCATGTTTGCTCTCTCTCAGGCATTAAGTTTTACTTTTATCTAAAAAGAAATTTAAAGTAGGAAGAAACTTGGTGAATATATATGCAGTTCTATGCTCAAAAAGCCAGGCTTCTGTATAAATTCTATGATTAACTGATGAGCAAAGAAAACCAAATTATACTTCAAATTTCAGGTGCTTAGCAAGGTTTGATTTTTAACAAGTTTAACAATGAACTGGTAGACTGGGTTTTGGTTAATGCAAGTTCACGATAGATAGTCTTTGCAACAATATTAGAAAACATAAAAATATATTGAGAAATAACAATTACAGTAAAATTTTGAAATTTTTTTAGAGGACATTATCAAACAGTGATGTTGATATAGATATGTCCCCTCTATCTCTTGATGGATTGAAATCCAGGGCCCAGTGAATCCATCACCCATGCATCCAAGGGATGTGACTATCTCTACCACATGTATAAAAACATACAATGAATCAATGATAGCGTAGGGTAGTGCCACTTGGCTAAGTGTCTCTCTACAGCCATGTTAACTTCTCAGGTCATTACTAAGGGTATGACCCCATGTCACCCTTTCGGTGGTCATTGTTTCAGGTTAACTCATTTCCGAGAGCTGAGTAATCATGAGGTGACAGGAATTAATGCTAGCCCTCTAGCCATGGTTAGCTTGCACACTGCGTAAGATAAGGTTCCCTAGAGGAAAGAAAATGACAAGAGACTGATAAATTTCCCGGTTACCGACAACTCCAAGATCTTATAAACATCATTGCGGAGAAAGTTCTGTCCAAATATACCACATATCAGTGTTTTTTTTCCAAACAAGAGCTTGTGCTTGAACACAGAAACAGTGCATGCATTGATACATACACACACATAAACACAAACGCATGCATTGGTTTTTATAACTCTTAATTGGTGTATGCTCCCTTACATCAGCCCAAAGTAACTTATTATGCACTTCATAGAATGAAAATTGAAAACAACTATTTAGGTTATGTTCTAAAGAAAACTACGAAGCATAAGTTACTTCTTTCATTTTCTATCTGGAATCATTGAAATAGAATCACAACTGAGGCAATGTAACACGATGAGCATGCAGGATGCCCTAAAAAATGTGTTTTTTTAAAAAGCTGTGTGCCAAGGAGACAGTGCAAGCCTTTGGTTGCTTCCTTCACTGATGTGGGAGATTCTTGGTCGCACTTGTTGTGACAGCAATGTAACAAAAGCTAATACCAGAAATCTTTGTGCCTGGTCGTGTTCAGAATAAAGGGAAAAAATGGGGACACAATCTTTTTTTCCTCAAATACTAGAAGTGCTGCATGAAAAAGTAGATGAGCATCCTCATTTCTGGGTGCCTTAATTTTTCAGCAGACGTGATGAAGTTGGTTTTTGACTGATGTTTCCTGAAAGTGGCAACACGTGTCCCTCTTACCCTGCTGCTGCAGTCCTCTCGTCTACAGATGTGTCGCTTGATGTACCCATCGAATGGCACACTGCCACTTAATAAAATATCACTCATGCTTTGACAGGGAAGCCTTAATTGAGTCCCTTGTCAGTTTTATCAAACTGTGTGTTATCGTCATTTGAAACTTTTTTTTCTCTCTTTCCCTCTCAGCCTCTCGCACTTACAGAATATGCATGCAATCATCTGTAACCTAGAGAGAAGGGAGAAGTTAAGAAGAAGAAAAAAGTGAAAGAGAGCAACACTGAAAACGAAAAATAAAGAACATGAGTTAAATTGAGAGAAAGTCAGGGAGAGGAAGAACTAGCCAAGAGAGACAGTGTGGAGAAGAAGTCTTCAGAGGCTGTCTTGTTAAAGGATTTATAATTCAGGTTCATGATTTTAATTTCCCTCTGTTCTTATCAAAGGCCGGTGGAGCAGCAGGGGAAGGCTGGTAGTTAGCGGGATAACTGCATATAAGATGAGCTTGCTTCTTCTGTCACAATGCCTGGACGACAGACATATGAGGGTGGAAATGTTTCGAAAGAGAGAAGAGAGTAACCTCACTTTCAACTAGCAGGGGGAAAAAAAATAGTGTTTACAAAAAAGTTAACATCCTCTTCTGTTTTCCTGAGAAGACAAATGCAACCCCCCCTACACACGCACACATGCATTCAGTCACACACACAGAAATACAATATGCTTTCTTGATGCCCCCTTGAAATCTAGCAGATTAATAAATAATTTGACATAGCTGTAATAGAAATGCTGTTCTATCAAAGTGGTGTATGTGTTTATTGCAATGTTCAAACTCTTTAAAAAAATAATTCCATCTTTTAGGTCAGTAGTCATCTGAAAGATAAGAAGAATTATTTTACGCCAGTCTGTAGGCTTGTGGCTACTGCACAAACGTGTGGGCTCCCCTGACTCTGAAGGCATCTCAAACTAAAACATTCGCAACTGAAAATGTATTTGATGTCTGTTACTTGATTTTCTCACCTTCATATTTTCCGTTCTCATTTCTGTCTTCTCTTTATCTGTATTCTTTGACTCTGGTGCGTACAGGACCTCAGTGGTGCCACTATACTTTGCAGTCAGCCATTTGATCATTAATTTATCAAAGAACTAGTAGTTTGTTTGACAGGTGCAAGTGCTTTCATCTGACCAGTGCTAGGCATTGCTGAATGAACAGTCCAGACTCGACTTAATATGTTGAGTAAGCAGGTGAGCCTTGAGCCTTGCTCCGGTTTCATACAGAGTAAAGGACTGTCCTAAAAGTTGCCTAAAAGCCTAGTTTGAACACACGGTTTGGTTCAAATTTGGGTTGGGGAACCAGAATCAGCATGGAACCGCCAGTGTGAAAGCCCTCACAGAGAACCGTATCTCTCCCATGAGTGGCAAAATTCTGTAACACTGAAACTTTGTTGGTGGTAAATATCATGTCGACCAACAGATATAACTATGCAGTACTTGAGTGTTGACTAATTATACAACACTATAAATGTTCTCTCTTGTGTTCTTTCACAGTGAAGCTGTAGTTCTCTTGTGCTTTCTCTCTTTCTAGACCCTTTCTTTATTTTCCCTCCCTCTATCCTCTGAATAAAGGTCTGCTGGGGCATTTTTGAGACAGAAGCTTCCTGGACTATTTTGGTATCAAAGCTTTGAGGCAGCAAGAGGCATGCTCTCTGAAGTTGACATGTAAGGAGAGGAGGGCCTTCCTCTCTCGTTGGTTTGAGGGGGCAATAGGAGAAGTGGGGGTGGGGGGGCACTCAGTATCCCTGCCAGGAGCGATCTCTTCCGGGGATATGAGCCTCAAACGTTCCCCTTCAAGCCCAGATCCTCCGGAGCCATTGGGGAGGCTTACATTTCACGTTTGTTGCCTTGTTGACTGTATGTAAGGCTGCATGAAGTGTTAGGATGTGGGCGCATGCATACATTTATATGTTTGTTTGTGCTTAGATTACTTTGGAGGACAGGAGTGATGGTGTGCTAACACAACACAACTGTTTCTAGCATTTGACTGATAAAATGTTTCATGAAGCAGCTTCATACATTAGCCCCAAATGGCTAAGGGACGGAGATTCATCGCACAGCCAAGCTTCTTTTTTTTCTGCCCAACATTAAAATCATTAAAGAGCCACTGTTGTTATTTGGCATCATGACGACAGAATATCTAAGTCTATGTTTAATTTGTCATGAACATTGTATTCAATTTAGGACTAAATGCTGATTTGTGTTTTTACATGTATGTAAGAGACTGGTAAAATGGATATTAGATGTACGATGGGTCAGTTAGGGTGAAATTGTGTCTCTTGGATTGATGAAGGAATGAACGAAACATTAGAAGAGTAGTCTTATCTGCAGCTTTTTCTGCTTGGAGAATCTAACCATCTCCAGCTGTGTGTGGTAAACTGCTGTCCAGATGACCCTCTCTTCCTTTTCTCTCCATGGCTGAGGAAGTCCAGCTTACAGAGGATCTGACTGTGAAATCCGTCTGACCTGGCTAGTCTCTCTACCAACACACTACTCCGTGATTCATCTGCTGCCAACCCCTTCAAGTTATTCATCTGGAAGAAATATGCATTCATCATTGTATTTTTAATCACACCAAATAGATAGACAAAGAGAATGCCTTAGGGAGAGGGGGAGCGATCTACAATTCCCAGAGCTCAGATGGTATTCCTGCCCTGCATCGCCAAACATTCCCCAAATTGACTCCGACTGAATTTATTTTTAATGTGTGTAAGATGCTCTACTACAGAGAATAGAGATGGTGTGTACATGACTTTGTGTTCTTGTCAGTCTGCAATGTGGTAGCATGTATCTCTGCATGCTTACCATTTTAAGTGTTTGTACGTGCATGCATCACTAATGCAATTGCACACTGTGTACACTTTTAAATGACTTCATCTCTGCTGGATGTGTTTGTGTTAACATGAAGCTTTTCTTTTTGAAATTTTGAAAAATAATTCATGACCAGCTCTTTTTTTTTTTTAAATCACGCATTATGAAACTACAATTGTTTTAAATTCATCTTTATTGCATAATCATCTTTTTTGACCCACCTTCCTCAAGTCAAAGGGCAGAATTGAACAAAAGCAGTCTGGCGTGACGAGCCTTAAACAAATGAGCAAGCCCATTCCTTCATTCTTCATTCCATTGTATCCATTAATAAATAAATTTATCAGCTCATTTTGGTTCCAGCCTAATTGAGTCCCATCACAGCCTTCCAAGTAGGACACGTATGGATTCGACAAATGGAATGGTATCCGGCCTTCAGTCCTTTGGGCTATGCCTTGGCCCTGTACCCTGGATTAGCTCTGGGTGTGTGTGTGTGTGTGTGTGTGTGTGTGTGTGTGTGTGTGAGTGTGTGCCCGTGCATGTGTGTGTGTGTGTGTGTGTGTGTGTGTGTTTGAGTGTGGATAGATCTGATATCTCTTTCATCTGCTTTGAGCTATCTGTTGATTATCTCAGTATTCTGTTTTAGCTGGGACCCCCTGAAAGGTGGGGGTGGCTCTCAGAAGATAGGAAGACAGAGAAAAGAGCATAGTGAGGAACAGGGGCTTCCTGAGCCCCCACAGTGTTGTGTCGCATGTACACGCACACAAGTTTGGGCACCAGTGTGCTCCTACACACTCACACACACACACTGCAAACAGATGTGGGCTCACAGAAGAGGGAGGATCCTCTATAGCTTAATGCCATTACATTAAATTTTAAATAATGTTATGCAAATCAGAAATGACAGGAGATTATCTCCTTGGGACCTTGAAAGGGATTCGTCAGTTCTCATTCCAATAGCCCTGGAAAATAGCCCAGACGTCCTGAGTGGAGAAATATGGCAGGGCGTGACGGAGCCTGCCGCTGCTGAAAAAGGAGACCGTGAGAAAAGGCCCCAAGTGTTGGCTATTAAAATCAATTTACCCAGGAAGTCAATGAAGAGAAATCCCTTAGTGAAGGCACCTCCCAGGACAGCTCAGGGGTCCTGGAAGAGGAGCACAGGCGGGAGTAGAGGATGCGATAGCCGCATGCCAAGGTGAAAGTTACACACGCCAGAGGAAGGAGGAGGAGACGGGGGAGGAAGGGAGGGTGAAGTCTGTCTTTCATGTTCTTCTCTTGTGCCTGTTTTATCTCGACAGCCCTGGTGTATGTGAAAGATAGTTTTTTAAGAGCCTGGCCCTGCGTAGATGCTTCCTGCTCGCAACCTTCACATGGTGACGAAGAAGTTCTTTGTTGTAGGAGTGTGATGTGGAGGAGAAACAGAGGGTTAACAGTGCTGTTCGGGGGCGATGGTTTGTTGCCCTTTCACAAAGTGCCAGTACATACTGACAGATTGTATGCACATCATGTTGGGTGATGTTGGGGGGCACAGTGCTCATCACATGACTCCTTCATTGTCCTCTACTTATGTCAACATCCCTCTCCCTCCCCTTTTTCACTTTCACTGCAGGCCAGGAGTGCAGCAGCCGTGCTTGCACAACAACCCATCTCAATATTGTGTTAGTGACAGAGCCATCCATTACTGAGAAAACAAAGTCTTGTCTGTCTCCAGTGCTTTGGGCCAACAATTAAAGACATCACGCCAGCACAGGGGCACAGAGGGGGGGGGGGGGGGGGGGTGGACCAGACCTTATCAGAGTCTTTCCATCAATTATTGATGAACCTAATTGAGGTTCTTAGGCACTACAAAGCTTCCTGAAGAGTGTATATGTTTTTTATGGCAAAGTACAGTTCTGGTCTGGTGGAGCAGACAGCGAGAAGAGTGCAGTCTTGTGTGTAAATTGCATGTTATGCAGTCTAACTGCAGGCAATTGCATGTTATTGAGATGGAAGATGAGGCAGAAACTTGTACCAATGAAATTCTTCTGCGGATGGAAAGTATGTCAGCACCAAGTTATTGTTACAGACACTTTATAATGTTGTATCTCAAAGAGAAATGTATGAGGAACATTAGAAGTTATGATTGTGTCATGATATTTTCATTCTTCCTTATATTTGAATATTTTTCTATTCTGTTAGAAAACAGAAATAGCATCTGGGCTCCTTTTTGGTGTACATGTCCCCCCCCACCCCCCCCACCCCCCTCTCTCAGTCATTTTGATGAATGCAGGATTACATTTCAATCTTTTTTGAAATATAAAACTTTACTGCTGCAGTTCTTATCCCTCTCTCTCTCTCTCTCTCTATGCTGGTCCCTGGTGAAGCCAGCCTGAGAATGGCAGCTTTAATTTGCAGAAAAACAAGTTGAGAATATTGATTTTAAAAAGTGCTCTCTTCTCCCCTTGGAAAAAAAGAAGAAAAAAAACTGTCTGCTATGTGAAAACCTGTAGCCTTCAATTAAGTGGGGCTTGTAGGTGTGTGTGTTTTCATTTGGGCATGGTGTTCACTTGAAATGACACATTAAAGGCTGTGTTTTACTTCAATCAGACTGTGAAAATATACACACAGACTTAAGTGTCTCTTGAAGGGCTCCGATGTTGGCACACACACACCCGGCACCATACAGCACCAGACAGATGGGCGGTATTTATCTTAGAATAAGAACCATGTTCTACTGCACCAAGATGGGAAAATACTGCCTTTCTTACTTCTGAAGATGACACGTGTCCTGGAATTCATGTCAGACGATGTTCACAGGTCTCAAGTCTCACTTCCCTTTCCACAAGTCTTTTTTGGAGCACAATAATCTCATACAGCCTTTTTCTCCCATGCACAAAGCAGAACCAACGCTGCTCTTTGGCTCTATCCCCATGCCGGACTGTTAAGCCACTCCATTTATTTTCTCTCACAATAAACCCACAGCAGTTTATTTAATCTTATTTGTTGAACAGTTGGTCCCAGCGGTATAGCTTGTCCCCTTTTTAACATAAGGCCTATTTGAGGTTCTGATCTGGTACTTAGGGCAAGGCAGAGTTGGGTATGTACCCAAAGACTGACTGGAGCTGGTGGTTGTAACACAGCATCTCAACGGCTTTGGAAGTCATCCTGCTAATACAGACATGACTAAAGCTCCCTATCATCCCCCACAGAATGACACGGCATGGCTCCATGACTTAACTCTTACAAAGAGCTTAAATATCTTAGATGTGTAATGCATAATGGAGGTGTATTCTGTACTTTGGGGCGCAGGGTATTCCCATTGCTATTCTATTCTGTACTACAATAGTATGCTTCTTGTTCACAGCAGTGTCAACAGTGAGAAGTGCATGAGGATACCTGAATAATGAAAGGATGAAGGCTCAGTGATCACAAAGATAAAGTGTATTATCAGGGCTGCTCATACCTTGTCACTTTGCTAGAAAGACAATTATGATGTGTATGAAATAAATGATGTTGATTTTGAAAGCCCTACTCTGCTGGGTAACATGAGAACAAATGCTTTCTCTTTCTTTGTTTCTCTTTTTGTCTCTTCCACCGTCCCCGCGTGTGTGTATGTGCCATGTGTTCCTCTATGTTTGCATACACTGCATGCTCGAGTTTGCTGAAAAGGGGGTTGGAAGCTCCCCTAGTGGCTCCTCTAGAGAATTACCTCAGAGAGTACTGCTCTGCTCAGCAGCAAACAAACTAATGGCACAGAAAATAGCAAACACATTACTTTTTGTTTTCGTATCAGCAGTCCAACTGTGTACCCTCTATTTTTGTTTGCTTACATATATGGTGGAAAAGCTTGTTTGTGAAACACAGTGTAAGCTCAAAAAGGGTGTAGGTATTTAGTGTTTGCAATTCAAGTACAATGTTCTCATCAACTACTACTAAATAAAATAAATGTGTTAAGGGAGGGTGTTGTTTATTTTCTTATACATGATTTTAAACTACAAGATGGAAATTTTTCACCCTCGCAACCACAGTGATTCAACCCAAAACATTCTGTTTCTTATTGAGAAAAGTAGGCTGTTTGAATGCAAAGAAGTACATAAAATGAAATCAGTGTCAAATTTTACTTAATTTTCTGCCCATCAGGCACTGTGCTGCAAATAAAGTTCTGATTGATTGCAGTTTATGATCACCAGTTGACCCTTAATCATTAAAGTAAAGGGAGATATACACATAGAAACATCCAGGATGATATCAGACACTTGTATGTTTGTGTGCTTTTGCTTATACAACTGAGAATATGAATATGTTTGGTCTGTTGTATACATGTGTCATACATGGAAAAGGAGCCTCCTGTTCGACACAATGTGGCCCAACATTCACAGTCCACTTCCTGCCATCTTGAGCTCTGGGAAATGAATGGTCTTCTTCAACAGGAAAAACACTTTTATCACTTTGATGACCTGTTACCAAAACTTCACCCTACATTTTGATCCTCAAGTGGTGTTAACATCAAGTGCATGTGTGTCTGTGTGTGAGTGAGGGGAAAGGGAGCAGGAGGGTAGGTGTTTTCTCAATGCTTGTTCTAAATTGATTACCTGCTTCCTATTTTTTTCCCACCATCTTGTTCTTCCTCTTTGAATGTGCTACGCTGCTTGCTGACTGATTGTATCAGGAAGCGGTCAGTAGCACAGGATATTTGAATTTCATTGGATTTAAAGAGCACTGGGAGGAGGTGCGCACATTAGCGCCTCAATACAATCGCATTTGTCAGCATGATCCTTTTTAAGTGCATTTCAATTAAGCAGTGATTCTTTGATTTTATTATGACCTGGCCTCGCCGGCAAAACGCTCACTGCTGGTTGAACAAGGCTGAGTCTAATGTACACAATTTAATTTCCTTAATTGAGCTAACATGCTTTTCATATCCTAATTCCTGAAATAATCTTTGATTCCTGTGTCTGCTGTGGCAGGCTTTTAATGAAAGAGGGCAGCCCAAAAACATCTGTTAGACCCATGATTAAATCATCCGCATAACATCTGCATTTATGAGGGTGTTCGCATGCTGCCTGGCCCTTTCTCTATTCTTGGCAATTACCCTGTGTGACTGTACAGATACAAGATATTAATACAGATGGTTGTGTGGTAACTCCCTGTTCTTTACACTGATGACAGTCATCTGGCTTTTTTCCCCACACAGAACTCTGCTGATTGATACAACGTACCAGAAGTGTCCTTTACACAAAAAAAAAAAAAAAAAAAAAAAAAGGGGGGGGGGGGGTGCTTTGTTCTCTGGGATGTGTGCATAAGCTATTTGTGTAGACTCCTCAGTTGAAAGGTGGGAGGTATGTTTAGAAAATCCTGTTTCCTCTTTGGCAAGTGGTGAGGTAATTGATTAAGCTGTTGAATAGACACGCAGGCAGATACACTCACACACACACCACACCAAGCCCGTGCATCCCTGATAGCAGAACACATGGATGTGTTACAGAGTGTTTCCATACCTGCTGGTTTCACACAGTGTCGCTGGAGTACAGGCAGAGAGCCTCCAGGTCCACTGCAGTATGGAACGGAGTACCTCTTCTGTCATTTTTTTTTTTTTTTCACCAATCCTTTTTTGTCAATTTTGCTTCAGTCAAGAATCACATGTGGTATCAGATAAAAACAACTGCTCTCTTTAGCCCCATCTTTCTCTTATCTCGCCCTGCCTGTCTTTCCTCCATCCCCTCCCACATTTGCCTGGTGGTATGGTCATCTGTACATTAAGAGGGGGCGAATCACCTGCTGTTTGGCCCCCTCATCATATGACACACGGTGGCACAGCATGGCTGTTGTCGCCTCCACCAACCCTGTATCAGGTGACTAGATTATCTTCCTGCCAACTTCCATTTCCCACATTCTCATGTGCTACTCTGAAAAGAGATCACACACAATCAGGATGAGGCCAGCTTAAGACCATCCACTCTACTTCCTGGGATTTCCACTACATGTGTCAGAGAAATGCTCGGGTCAGTCAGTGTTGACTCAAAGTTCCTTGCATTAGGTAAGGAGATTGATGGGTGAGGTTCCAAAGTGAATAATGCAGCTTGTCCAGCATGCACCTCTCTGAGCTTAAACCATGTTGTAGAGGGGTGTTAGAGCCGCACGGTGGTTGGAAAGATTGTTGGGTCTCAAGAAGAACATAGGTTCAGTCCCTGGCTGCAGCGACCACTGTGACCAACCTGTCCAATAGCAAGATACTAAGGCATGACTAACGACTGCTCACCCCATGGGAGACATATCTGCTGTCTGGCGTGATCCCTTTGAGTTGTGGTGAAAAAGCATAGTTCTCAAGCTAAACTTTACAACTTTTCACTCTTTTATTGTCTTTTGGGTTGGAAGAGATAAATATAATACATCTCTTGGGCATCAAAATAGTAGCTTTTGTTTGAAATCCAGTTTATGTCTGAAAAGGATCAAGAGTTCAACAACACCAGGAAGAAACACAAGTTTTCTTAGTGAAGCCTGATGTTTTCTTTTTATTTATTTATGTTGCAGTAATGTCATGGCATTCATTACATACAGGCCTCTGTGGTTGTGGACAGATGAGTGTCTTCTGAGCGTAGCCACACCCAGGGGTAAGACTAATTGCTGCTGTTCAGCCATTGTCTTTAAAGTCCCATTTTGTGGCTGCTGTGCTAACTGGTGCAGCAGCGAGGGACACATGATGCACCCTGGCTGTGCCCTTCATGTGGTGGGCCGAAGTTTTGTTTCTGATTATGGAACATGAATTTGTTTTTTTCCCTCTCTCATCTTGTGTTTTCCTCGCTGTCTGTCTTTGTGCATGGTCTGTTTTAACTGCTGGGGTTTGGCTCTGCATGGGCGGTGCTCTGTCCCAAGCACTGCATGGAGGCTATCTGTGCTCTGCTGGTGCCCACATTAGGGTAAGAAGAAAAAAGCAAACTTTTCCTAACCACTGAACCCACCCAGAACCTTTCTGCCTCAGACTCGTTTTCCCCTCGGTGACTGACTTTTTGTTCGGCTTGCCGTCAAATAACAATTTAAGGGTGGAGCTTGACATTCAAATGTAAGAATAGTTCAGCAATACCACCTAAAGGTATGATGGCTGACACTTTTTAACAACAATATATCTTTCACAGGAGTTCTCATTAAGACATGTTTGGCTCTGTGTGGTTAGTGTTGCAAAAGAGGAATTATCTGCTCTGTCTGCCTGCGTTTGATGGCACATATTCCCCGAGGACCAAGCCTGTGAGAACTTCTTGTCTAGATACTCATCACTTTAATGTGTAAAATGTTTCTGACAGATGCCCCAGTAAAAGTCTGCTGAAATCAACTCACTCTCCCAGTAGTGCTGTCCCAATAGACAAATCTCAGAGCCAGTTTGTGTAAAGAGAGAGCTCAAATCCTTGACCTGCCCCCTGCGTGGGACCTCTCCTGGTGGAATGGAGTGTAGTAATCTGACCAGTGCACTCGTCGTAGACACAGTCGAGTCCCCTCTGTTGTGCTATTATCAGCTGAGTGTTATTACCCCTCTTTGCACAGGAAAATATGCCTTGATTTCCATCGACCCGTCCCCGAATCAATGCTTTTAAAAATCTGAGACACCTTTTACTTAAGAGCAAAAGCATGCATTTTATGTTTTGACATGGTCATATTGATTGGGGTGGCGGGGAGACGGGCGGAGTGGGAGTGCGGCGGAGGGGGTGTTGACCTCTCTCTCGTTCTTTTTCCTCTCTCTCCTCCAATCTTTCCGCTTCCCTCTTGTGCGCTTTAAGTCCCTGCCAGTGTCTGGTAACACTGCCATCCTTAATGGCTTTCCTGTGCTCCATCTACGCCCCCCCCCCTTCCACTCCTCCCCACTTCACTTCCCCGCTCAACCATCTCCCACTCGCATCCCTGCCCTTCCTCCCTCTTCTCTTCTCTTTTGAGCCCCCCTTGCGCTGTGCACTTTTTTCCCCAACTAATCAATACTCAGTGCTCCCCCCTGTCCACACTCCACGTCACTCACATTTGGCTCACTGATAAATTATGGATGGGGGCCTCTCACATCACATCTAAAATTTCTATTGTATTTGTCAATGGATGATCGATACTTCACCTTGTCTCATCCTCGAAGCTCCCGGCACCTCTGCGCCCTGTCCACTTTCATCCCCTGTCTCTTCTTCTGGTTTTTGTTTGTTTATGATTTTGGTTAGCTCAAAGTGCTTCTGGTGCTGGGGTCTCTAGGGCTGTAACTAACAAACACATAATCATCAAATAAATTCATCCTCCCTGCTCTCTTTCCTCGCCCTCTCCCCCTGCCACTTTGGTTTCTTACCTTGCCTCTTCTCCACCTCCTATTTTTTTTTGTCCCAAAGAGCCGCTAACGTGTGTTGACACTGACTTCAGACAAAACACCAGAGTTTGAAATCTGCCGCTTGATGCCAGATTGTGCATGTGCGCTCACACTTGATAAAACCACATAGGTCTCCATCTCCCATTCTTACTGGCAGCATTTCTCCACCCACTCACCCTGAAACTTGTGAAAGCAAATCAACACTTGAATGAATGTTGGAAGTGAGAGAGAATTTTAAAAATGAGGGGGACTATAAACAGACATACATGCCCTAAGCTGTCATTCCTGATTGGCCATCATATTGCTGTCAGTGTTTCCTCTTTATCGTACATAAATATACAACATGTAGCCACTAGTATAGCCTTGCCATGAAAAGAAAGAGAGAACACATACACACATACACGCAGATATACTCATGACACACACTCATATACATCCACATGTCTCAGCTTTTGTTTCTCACACGTATACCCTCAACTCTCTCACTTTCTCCCTCTCACACACATACAAACCATTCAGGGTCAAAGCTGTGCTGGGGGTGTAATTTAAGTGGCATTGGGCTTATCACAGCCTAAGGTTCAGCTGTGATCTCTGGCCCTTCGCAGCACCTGCTCCTCACAGCAGATCTCACCTCCCACCTGCTGACGAGAAAAACTATGCTGCCTAATAACTTCAGCAGCAGCTTCCTGCCTCCTTTTCCATGACCACTTAACCCCTGGCGCGGCCTTTTAAGTGAAGGTCTGGTATGTGTCTGCCAGCTTAGGCTTGGCGGCCGAGCTGTTTTGCCATTACCTTAAGTAACATATGATCTCATGTCAGCAGTGAGGAAAGACACTTCAAACTGCTATTCTTGAGATGAGCAGTGAGACATTTTCCACATTTCTGCCACTAGGTAGCATCATCTTGATTTCATGGTGTGGCTAGGAAGTTGTTATTCTCACATCTGGCTTTTCTCTTTATTAATCTATTTGTTTGTTTATTTTTTTTTACATATTTGGGTAGCAAGTTAGATCCTGCACAATACTGATGGGTAGTGGTGGGCGGATTTATCTAATCCGATATCAGTACTGATCAATACTTGCATGATGAGATCGATACTTAAAACGATCTGTGTATTGCGACATAATTATCATTATTGTGTTTTTGTAAGTTACTCTATCCACAAATATAATAATTGTTGATCTCCATAAGCAATCAAGTTTACTGTTTTCAACAAAGAAAAAAATATATATCTTAAGCACCAGAAATTTTCCGTGTTAAAAAATTTGTTTGAGTGACTTAGCATGTTTATGGTAACTCAATGCTGGGGCAAGGATCTAAATGGGCTCTTTGGACTTGGACTCACAGACTGTGATCTGCTCACTGTCTGTCTGCACCTCTGCACCCTCTTCATCATTGACAGGGTAACAGCCCCACCCCACATGCTCCCAGTTGTCCAAGTCTCTGACTCTGTCACATTTACCCCACCAAACCAGTTTAGGTAAAAATCTTTTGGACCAACCTTCCTCCCAGACTGTCATGGATGAGCCTTACTGTCTTACACAAGAAAGCCATTATGACGACCCCTGCTATAAAGATAGCCGAAACACACACATCGACGCACTCAAACACACACAGACTCACACAGACTCACACAGATTCACACAACCCCACTGACAGACGAGTTACAGAGCAGCACGGTATGCCAGACAGGAAGAAAATCTCACTCTGAGCAGAGGTCAATGGCTTTTATCTCTAGTATGTCTGACCCCAGCGTGGGTTGTACTCAACTAAAGGTCTTACAAGAATTAGATAACTGCAAGTAAATGTTGGACTATGTTTAATTTACAGTGTGAGCAACTATAATCTCTAAGATGGTAAAACCAAAAGCCCAAACCCCAAAAGCCTCAGTAGAACATTCTATAGATTTTGACCTCTTTGAAAGGCTGACAATGCTGTTTGTAAACTTTTCCTATCATCTCTCTACCATTCTGTTTCCCACCACGAACACACACTCACACTCACTGACTGTTCTGCCTCCCTCTCAGACCTGAGTTCTGTGGAAAAGGTGGTGTCATCTTCCGCTCTCAGCCGTCGGTTCGGATTTGCCTCCCAGAGCAGCGAGACTTCCTGATTTGTGTGACAAACACAAATGCCTTTAAATTCCCCACAGCCCCAGCTCCTTACCAGCCTCATACCTTGTAATGCATTATTCACATCCTCTCCAGCTAACCCTCCTACCCCCACTTACATCGGGAAAGGGACAGCCACACACGAGTACCCTGGCAGAAAATCCATATGGCCCTGACGTCTTTGCTTCAAGTGGGCAATTAATAGAAGCTGAAGTCGGATCTATTTCCTGTCATGATTGTAGTTAAGGTGAGGATATAATAATACCATTAATGACAATGTTAAGTTTTTTTCACCAAGGTGACTGTGATCATGAATGCACAGTATTGAGGGTTGTGCTCAGTAACAAACTACAGTTAGTACTACAGATAGATTTGCACATAATGCACTACGTGTGTACAAATCTGTCATTAATAAAACTTTATTTAATATATAATAATAAACTTCATTCCTTCTGAAACTTTTTAAAGTGACCTTCAGGATCCAAATGCCCTCTGGCATATTTATATTAAGACATATTAGTTTTCAGCGCAGTAGTAGTGATAAACTTCTCCACCAGACGCTTGACACGCACTCAGCACTTCTCATAAAAGTCCTGTAGGTTTAAACTACTGACATTTCAACCACCCTGATACTCTTTCAATAGCATGAAAGCAAAAAGCTACAAGACTGGCTTTGTTTTATGACTTCTGTTGATTGACTGGTCATGTCACTGTTCATGTTGACCAGGAAAACTTAAACTCTTTTGCGTGTAGCTTCATTATGATGGTTAATTCTTTAATGTCATCCTTGTATCGTGCCAACACGTAAGCAAGTTAAGCACCCCATGCTGCGCCCGCCGCGGCCCTCTCGGTATAACTTGTCTTCCTGCCGACTCACTCCCGTGTGCTGACACCCGACTGCAGCTGAGCACAGGCCTGTCTGCTTCTTAATGGTGAAAAACGAGAGCTGTCATGTCGTAATCGTGTAATAACCGTGCATGGTGTCACTTTCAGCAATTAATGGAGACGCTGTGACTGGGCTGCGTAAATCCTGGCTAAGTCGGCTGCAGCAGGATACAGCGGTGGAGGAGTCGGAGAGGCTTATGTTGGGATGTGTTGGTTTATTTGTCCCTGCTTGTGTGTCTTAGAGGAAGAGGTAAAGTTTTGTGTGGCTGTTTCTGTATCTAATTGTTGAAAAGGAGGGATAAGAAGTGTGTCCATCAATTTTAGGTGACTAGTTGCATCCTTATGCTTGATTGCATATTTGTGTGGGTGTGTAGAAATGTCAGTGGTTAAAAGAAAGGAAGCCAAACCAATGTGAAGTCCATGGGGCTTTTGGCTCATTGTGATGACTTTGGAATGTTATTGCTGCCCTCATTGCCCCTGGTTGCCTTGTCACTCTTAACTATTTACTTTTCTATAAATCAGCAATTCCTGAGTAAATATAAATATATACCCAAGCATTTGATCAATCCGCAGAGTCGGCAGAAATTCAGTACTAAAAAAAATGGATTAGCATCGGGGGAAAAAATGCTGAATGGAACATCCCTAATGTCCAACACTTAAACATACCCTTCAAAAGCCCATGCCAGGTTTGTGACAACTTGTTTTTGACATCCATGTTGCAAGTTGCAATTTAAAGTGTAACTTGAAAGTTTTAAAGTTTTGGGGGTATTTTGCCCTAAGCTACATTGCCTAAATTGCCAAAAGAGGGTCTTGGTGCTGGAGTCTGATGAGGGCTGCATGAAGGGGTTGTGTGTGGGTTTGTGAATCTGCCCATAATGCTAGTCTTTATAGAGGGCAGATAGATGAGGTGAGCAGGGCAAGCTGTCACTGAGAGCAGAGTAATGACTGGAGCAGCCTGCTGCTGCCAAACCCTCTGATTGTTTTAAATTTGTCTGGGCGTGGGCGGTCTCTGGCTTTATGAGGTGTTGCGTTAGCATAGAGTGTGTGTAAGTGTGAGTGTGCAGATTTCTGTGTTTTTACTTTTCTATAGATAAACCACACCCTCTGAGAAAAGATCAAGATTTTTATTCTTGATTTCTTACAAAAACGTAAAGCGTATTCTTGCTCCACGTAGCTTAAATCAAATCATATCTGACAGCTTTTCTGGAAATATGCTCACAACCACACTGACACACAAACACACTCATGCACATGCATTCTTACACAAACACTGGTCTAAACCTATTGTGGTTAGCTTTGAGGCTGGACAAAATTAGAAGTTAAAATTTTCTCTCAGTCCTCTTGTCACTTCAAGGTCTATTTGAACCTTTCACTCCCTCAGTTAGTACAACGGCAACACACACTAACTTACACACGCACACACACACAAGCACACACACACACACACACACACACACACACACGTCTGCCAAGTCTCTCTCTGGCCTACATTTTACCCTTCTTGAGACTTATCACAATTTCTCTTTCTTCCCTTGGCTCATCAGTTTACTTACAAAATAGGTTTTGTCAGTGTTATTGATGTATAATACATCAGCACCAGTGAGCGTATTTTCACTTTAATAATACTGAAATCTTATTTAATATTATTTGATTTCACAAAGATCTTTGTGACAGAATGAAAGCGATATGGAGATGATCAAACAGCTGCTTGTTTCAGGTCACGTCTCCTCTGTCTATCTGTCAAAGCCACTCCAGAGAGGGTTTGGGAATGAGAGAGCACTATGACTGGAGGGAATTTCTCCAAAACAACGCCAAATCACTCACTTTTCCTGCTCCTCCCCATCCACCATAGAGACGTGTCACAATCCAACGTCTGTCACAGTATCCCAAGGCAGCTTCCAGATCCAACAACGAACTGGCGCTTCTTGTCTTGTCACCTGTTATCTTTACCATGTCTCCAAGTTCTGCGTCAGATCACTCACAGCTTTTTCAAGAGATGTGGCGTGGGAGTTTCGCAAAATGGAACGTGCCTAGGCATTTATTCAGGTCTATTAAAGATGATGAGCTACAGTGGGTGGATACAAGTTAAATAGGATATTTCAAACATAATACTTCTGTATGATCTTGTCAGGTTGGTGGATTGAAGTGTGCGACTAATGGGAACAACTGGAGGTAAACCAAGTGTTTTCAGTTAACCATCTACTTATTATACTGTTTTTCTTGTGGCTACAGAGGAGTGAAAGTAAGAACCAAAACAATGATTCAATCGTCAAAGTGTCAGATAGTTCATCTGTATTTTTTAGGTAAATTCTTAATTAATGGGTCAGAATTTTGGTCAACACATCATTGAGGATGTTATTTTTTTTAACCAGCATATGCTTTTTGAAAGCTGACCTCTACTCTAAATAGTTTTTGTCTTTTGATTTCCATTAACTGTATTAGACTTGGAGCAAGACATGTCCTCCAGTAAGCACACTAGCTACTGGGGGTCAACTGGGCTTTTGTTTACAACTGAGCTGTTCCTAAAACCACTCAACAACAGAAAGTGATGTAATGAACTTGAGGTGACTTTGTGTCAGAAAAAAAATCCAAACAAGCTTTGCAGAGTTTTTAAAGGTTATAAAAGAGCTTCTTCCTTTAGTATTGAGTAATCTAAAATAACCCATCTGTGTTAGCTCAGTTCATTTCTGATCAAATGGAATAAAAGATAGTAGCGAAAGCCCAACAGAGAAAAGGGACAGGTGATCATTTTACATGAATCTAGCTCCTTGATTATCACTTTAGTCCATGTGCATAAGCATAAAGCTAAAACATAGCCTGGACTAAGAGACATTTTTCTGAAGTTGTTGCCCAGAATCTAATATTTTGTAGGTTAAAGTGGAGTGTTGCAAAGTTAAAGCAGGGAAGAAGACATCTTCATCAGAGGAGCTTGTCTGTGACTCCCCCATGCGGCGTCCGCTTTTGGCATCCATTCTGACAGGCAGATTACATTTGCTGTTCAAAATCGTTGTAGGTACAAGCATGCAGTATGTACTTTGGATTAATGGGGAGTGATATATGTGTAAAGAGTAGTGTACTTTATAAACCTTGAAGAGTCCTGTGGTGAGTGTGAGGTGCTCAAGGTAAGGATTAGCAGAGCGCTTGTGGCAATGTGACACCTCTTACAGGTGTTTTGGAGCTGGATTTTGTGTGTGGGAGTGGTACTTTGCATGACATTTAAGCATTATAAATTACTCTAAATGGTAATAATGATGAAATAATATGCTTTTTAAATTTGTACCACTAAAATGTATTTTCTTTATTTCTTTCTGTCTGAGTCTGAGTGTTTTTTATGTGCATCTGTGGCTCCCTGTTAGGCTGTCAGCATTTGTTTCCAGACTTTTACACAATGTCACATTCCTGAAGTTGTCATATTGAGTCCACTGAGGTACACAGTAAAAAACCCACAGGCATACCAGTAAGCTTAGACACACCACAAAAATTCACCCTGATATACGACACAGCCTCAGTGTCAGAAAATAAGATGCATACTGAGTGATACGATTTTGTTTCTTTGTTTGCTTCTTCATCGTCTTTGTTTTTCTTTCTTTTCCTCTTGCTTGCTTTCCTTCTTTTTCCCACCTCCCTCTTTTGGTGTCCCTGCAGATTCCCCTGCTGTCGGCTCTCGTCACATTCCCCAATCTGTTAGCCTTCTGATACTGGGGCCAGACTTGAAAGGAAGTCTTAAGGACGAGAGCTTATACACTGTGCCAGATTTTGTTAAATAACTCCGAGATGTTGGTGCCAATTCATCAGTAATTGTCCCTTCTGGCACAGTCTGTTGAAAGTCCTGGAGAAGCCTAAGCTCAAGATCACTGCAAGTGTTAATCTTCTTATACTTAAGGTATCAGGTTTTCTTTTGATGTTGCTAAACATGTTGACTCCTATCTCAGTGCAGAAGGCAATCCAGACATAGCTATGAGCTAGATGGGGGCTTGTCTGCCTTCTTCCAAGAATCTCTTGGTTTATGTGTTCGTCTGCTAGCATTAATTATGCTCTTAAAATAAAGCAACAACAAAATGAAAGGGTAGAAAAGAAAACACAAATAAATGGATTGATTATGTGCTAATTGTCCTTTTTTTTTCAATTTGACTGCCCTTTGTACCCTTTTATATGTTCTTTTTATTTTCATTGAGGTAAGACTGTGTTTTGAGGTTAGTCTTCATAATAGCCCAAGGTTATTTCCAAGACCTGCTTCATCAAAGGGCTCCTTCCAAGGTCAACAGAAACAGAGCTTGTCTTCAGGTAGAAATTATTTAGTGTCTAATTAATTTTCCTTTCCTTGGGGTGTGCTGTATGTTTAGGTTGCTTGGATGCAGTCAGTGGAAGATTTCATAAACCCATGTTGCAGAGGTGATGACCACACAGATCCATGTGCTGGAGAATCTTCCCCCAGGGAGTCAGGTGGACAAACCCAGGAAAGGTGCATCCTCTTTGAGCCTGCAGTCCTTGGCATGCTATCACCCCTCAGGTGCTCAGGTGAGCCTTGGTGATCAATCACACATGCTTTTTTTTTCCAGGCAAGATTCCCCCATCAGTCAGTCAGTCAGTCATTCAAGCAGAGCCTCAGGTGGTGGGTGATAGTGCAGAGGCTGTGGGATCAGGACGAGCTCCCACATGTGCAACAACACTGATCCCACACACAGGTGGAGATTTGTCATGGGCTGGTTGAAGCTCATCTGTGATTGAAAATGGTGTATGAATGTGAAATGTGTGCACATGCAGTGAGAGGGCAGAAGCACTGTCTGTGTTGTGTGTGTCTGTGTGTATGACATTCTTTCAAGTCCCTATTTAAAGACTTTTTCTAGGTGTTTTTTTATTCCTGTGAGTGCCTCAACACAAAAACACGATTTGATAATTTGTAGAAGTCCTACATGAGCCAATGAAGAAGAAAAAAACTTCTGAAACCCAGACACAAACTTTCTTTCTTCTTCATGCTGCAATCAAAAGCAAATGTCTGCCTGCCTGGAGGGACTCTTTAAACATGCGTCCTGGAAGATTTATAGCAGAGTTTAGAAGTTAATTGTGTGGGTTTGTTATTGGAAAAAGACAGGTGTGGACTGAGCTGAGACATGTTTTATCAATCTGGCTTTGTGTCTTTGGATGTATCTTAAAGTGTTGGCGTAATACAACCCATGTTTTACTGTAATTCCACTTTTGATTTAGAACTGTCTGTCTCTGGCAGGCGGTGTGGTGAATGCTTCCACTATAACGGCTGAACGCGGATAAAGTGGCCGGAGGTGATTGGGTGTTGCCGTTTATTGGTGTGAATCCTGTGTCAGGGTTTTGTCACACAGTTGGTTCAACAAGTTCATCACGGAAAGAAAAAGGTGGCGTGCTAGACAGTGACAGGCTTCCACATACTCTCTGACTATTTAATTAAAGATCCATGAAAATATAGTTTTGGTCCTAAATATATAAAAAGGTTTGCATGGTAGACAGAGGTGCAACACTAGGTCTACATACACTGTGAAGGCCTTTATAAGTGAAGCCAAATTGAGCTGGACAAAACCCATTACAGAGCTCAAATGATGCTTGGTGGGTAGACTGGCATCAGTCAAACCCACAGGCTGCCTCGGGGTCACACCAAAGCTGGCACTTAGAGTTTTAACACACAGACAGCACACACATTATCCAACTAATGATGGAATTACAGCACTGACTCACCATGTAGCTACATGTAAGCGATGGGGGGACGGCAATAGATTATCGTCTGAGAAAAGAGGCACTTTTCCCAGGAAAAGCAGCTGTCAGTGAGAAATGGAGAGAGAGAGAGAAAGGCACAGAGAAATAAAGGTGGATGTGAACATAAACTCCTGAGAATGGAGGTTAAGATGATTGTTATTATGACTCTATAAAACACTGTCATTATCATTGAGTCATGTGTCCATGGAAGAGAAAGGGATGTTTAAAGGGATGTGTCATCAGTGTCTGAGGTTTAAATGGGTAGCAGAGGTTTACACTGGGAAGGAATAAGATATATACAGACTGTTCTTTAAAACTGGCACAGTCAACAACAGATATAACAATTCCAAGAGGACGTAATGGATTATAATAACTGTGTCTGTATGTGTGTGAGTGTGTGTTTTCTTTTTTTACTTGTTGCAGATATGTGTGTGTTTTCCTGTGCTTAAATGTTTATACACTTGTATGAATGTGTTCTTATCCTGTGGGTGGATGTGTGTGAGCAGAAAGCTTAAAGTGTGTGCTTTAATACCAAGAAGCTGAAAATGCGAGTGCAGAGACTATAGGCTTCTATGTTGCGGTGACTCTGTATAAACGCTGTGGTCGCTCTGTTTTCTTACTTTGGTTTCAGAGTGAATGTCTGAAAAGTTCATATTTTCAATGCTAACTCAAAGGGAACCATAAATTCACAGAGCGCTTTATTTTTATCCGTTTCTCATAATGAAAGTTCCAGAGGACAAAACAGTCCCAGTAAGGGTGGGGTGGGTTGTGAGAACACAGTGTAGGGGTTTGAGGGTGGGGGTTGATTGTGGTTTTGGGGACATAAGAGACAGCTGCAACTGCAGTGGACATGTAGCCTTTTGGGAAAAATGACTGAGAAGTGTTCCCCGTCACCTAACTTTTGAGCAAACAGTGTGCAGAGAGGCGGTCGACTTTTCCAAGTGAAATCCAATCGAGCCTGTCTGAATTTTCTCAAGCAACATGGCTCCAAGTTCAATTACACATTACAAGACACATGACAGTTTCCATTGTGCAATACTCATTCTAACAAGACTGCACTAAATTGGTCAGGCTTCCCCGTTCACACTGGAGTCTGTGTGCCGAGACAGGAGGGAAGGGCCCGCGACAAGAGGCCCTCATAACTTCACTATTTTGGTAACACATACCTTTAGAGAGGCAGACACCTGAGACCCAAAGCCAGGCTGCTAGAGGCAACCGGCTAATGCGGATTCCCTTTAGTTGCACCCTCTTGTACTTGACTGTTGTCAAACTGTTATGGTTTAAATGCTTTTGTGTTGATTGTGGGAGTCTGACTCATGAGGAGATTATCTGCTGGCTTTATAGCCTTGGGCTAAGTTCTTGTAATGAATCCAAAGAAGCTGTCTCTTTAATCTCTACTTAGAGGACAAAGTTTCACTCTTCGCAGATGACACAATGCACGTCATGATGAATATCATTTTATCATCAGTGACACTTCACAGGCCCAAATCACTCAAACTGGTTTGCTTAGGATGTTCCAGGGTGTGATTTACAGCTCATCCATGTAACCTCTTTTCCCTTTGGTGGCTGAGGCAGGAAAAGGGAAGCCCCTCTCCACAGTTAGAGCAGTGTGGTGGTGGGAACGCTGGAACCAACCCTGTTAAAACTTGAAAACATTCCCCCTTCAAACCACCATGACTGAGTAGATTAGGCCCCCATCCGCAAGAAAACAATCTTATTTCCTGAAGATATTTGGGGCGTTTAATTCTGAAACAATGGTGGCTGGCGCACCAAGCCTCTTTTTATTGCATGCTTTTTTATTGCTGTTTTAGGAGTAATTTAAATAAAGTGAATGAGTGGCTCAGTAAAACATGTTGGGATGCACACCAAATACATTTGTGTCAGGCTTAATTATTCCCTCAGATGAGTCTTTTCTTGTGTCTACACCAATTAAAGTCAAGGGAATAGAATCAGAGAAACATGCATTCCTGTGTACTTGGTGTAGCCTTTGTCTGAGCCATGTCATTGATGACACACTGCTATATACATATTTCATTGGGACATGCATATTTTACAGTGTAATCCTTGGCACACCGCCGCTTTGTTCACAGCATATTGAGGAGGCTAAAGAGTAGAAAGCTTTCTTTGTGGGTGCTGTTACATCAATAAAAGGGAAAAGGATTTACTATTGTAATCTATATTTCACATTATTTCATCACATCCTTATAGCAGTGGAAGGATAATTTTTGTGATTCACTTTACCATCGCCACACCTGGCTGAAATGAAATATCACCTACGAAGAGCACTTACTCACAACACAGAGTTAGAGACTGGGGCAGACTATACAGGAGCCAGAAAAGCCAAATTTGCTTATGGAGCAAATAAGATTGCATGTGGTAATTTCCTGTGCACTGTCTGCATGGTGTTGTGGTTGAAGAAGTGATTACACTGGGCCAGAAAGATGCTAATGTATGTGTTCACAAGAGACATAACATCCAGACACAATTAAAGCACAAACAAGTATAAGTCAGTGTTTGTGTTAATAACTACGTTTGGTGGAAAGGGTAAAGACAGAGGGAGAGAAAGGGAGTGTTGTCACAAACACGTGTTGCCTGTGCTCCGCTGAAGAAAGAATGGCAGTGCTTAGAACTGGAGACAAAGAGGAGGGTTGTTTGGCTGCATGGAGAAAAATCAACTGTTTTACCATACATCCCCCTCATGCTCACAACTCAAGTGGTCCCCCTTACAACAACTTCCCCAAACAGCTCCAAGCGCCTAGTCACGGCAAAGTTCACAGTAGTGACTTCAACCGTATCACTCACATCTAATAGCCCTGTGTACTCTGGCCCCTCATGCTACAAGTACTTACTCATTGTGTTTTGTTCTGTGCCTCTGGTCCGGCTTCCTTTCGATTCTGCCTTGTCTACTGAGACAGACAGTGAACACGCATTCAGTCAAACTTTGCCCCAGCCGCTGGTCAAGAAATGCCTGCGGTCAGAGTCAGCTTGAGTGGAGGCGTGAGATTTGAGACAAGGCAAGCTGATACAAGAATATTGCTCCGCTGGACAACATAAATGACTGACAGGGAGATCAGAGGGGCTTAAATGATTTTTTGTATCCTAAGCACCACTTATAAGTAAAGACTTTGATGCACATGTAACCCAAGCATGTTTCAAAGTAATAGTATCAATTAGAAAACAGGTGCATTGTTGTAGAACACATATGCATTTAAACATGCACACTGGGGGTTTGAGTGTAGATCTCTATCAGTGTGTGATTGACCAATATCAGGGTAAGCTAGTGCTAATGAGGCTGAGAGTTCTTCCTCACTGATGTGTCCTTTATTGATTAACGGCAAGCACATCTTAATTGGCCTGATTCCCCAAGAACCTGAATGACTCAACAGTATTTAGTCTATTTACACACTCTCCTGTGTGCACACTAACATATTATTAACTGTAGTAAATATACCACAGTCAGACAAAAACAATGGAATACAGACCTGAATTATGTGCAAGTGATCCAGGTCTTAACCTATTGTTTTTCTGACTTTTATTGCCACAGATCATCTCCCTGTGACATTTTTGTTGGAGTTTTGGGCAATTCTGGCGGAGATGTTGGTGTCTGATCGCCTACAGTAAAAACATGACACAACACGAATCCAAAAAGATCCCTCGCTCTCAAAACAGTATTGCTCATTCATTCAGGGGGAGATCACATATCGTGTTCTTCTGTTGCCAAAACACAAAGTGTCTCAAACTATTCCAAGATTATAGCCTGAGATAGCTCTGCTTATCCATCTGTCACCATACAAAGAGCTATCCTTTCTTGTTTAAGTCACTCAGGCTCAACGTCTAATCTGAAGCGCCTGTTTGTGAGTACATTTTTCTCACTTTTAATTGGCCTTACATTTAGAGGGTGAACAGGCTGGGTGCCAAGCGTGGGCCAAATCCTTGACCTGCAACCCCTCAACCTTCCACTTTATGATACCCTTCCTCCAAACAGTACACTTTATTTGACATGGCATTTAATATCAAAGTTTCCAAAAGCATGACTTTTATTATCTGTGTCGGCTTTTAACATTTTTTTTAGTATAACAATAAAGTCATGGAATAAATGTGATATTTTCAAATGACAGGTTGGCTTTAGTTTTCAAAAAATGTCTGAAGCCTATGGGCTCGTTTTGTCTAAAAACTTTACTTTGTTTTTAGGCTTGATCCTGTGTCCCCAAGCGTACACGTCTCCTTTGACATTCTCAAGAACAAGAACAAGGACAGAGCTCTTTACCGTCACACTCTGCCATTGATGACTGGCGACTTACAAATCATAAGTATTGATCATAGCGACCATCGTACTGAATGTAGGGCAGACAGTAAAATCATATCCACTTAGGCTTAATAGCTCACATTAAAGCAATTATGCACACAAAATAGGGCTGCCTAACTGTTCGCAGATCGCATTGACTCGTATATCTTTTTCTCTCTCTTTTTACTTAGCATTTTTATCCATGCACTTTTAAAAATGAATTATGTTTTACTTGCTATCGACTGCTTCAGGTAGAACACTTGTAATTTGCTGGACAACCTCTCATCAGCTCTTCTCTCAGTAGCGGCTTGAGTAAAATGGCTTCAGTTAATGGTATAATGTGTGTAAGGTTTTTACTATGCATGTAGGTGTCAATACTCATGTATTTACCAATGACAGTGTAAGTCCTGGCTAGTGACCTGCTAAGTTGGGACATTTGTGAGCAAGTCAACAGGTCAAGGACCATAGGACTAGTGTATACACTGAATAAGAATATCTTCAGGTCAAAGAGTAAGGTGTCAGACCTCCAATGAAAAGTCATCCACCCCTGAAAAACTTCCGGCATATGTTTGACTTCTGACTACCTCAGACTGAACCGCTTTAGAATAAAACCCACATACTGTGAATACACATCTTTTTCACAGATAATACACCTTGCACTGGTAACACAGACTTTCATTTGTTTTTTTGTTTTTTATTCGTGGATCCACCTCCATGTGCTTCCAATCATCCATGGGTTAACTCCACCCATCTAACACCTCTAGAAAAAAAGAATATGAAAGCTCCTGTTTGGATCAGGCCAATTGCACAAGCATCCATCTCAACCAAGAAGATGATAACTTTTGTGCATAATGGCTGAAGTGTCATTCATTAAAATTCCAGGACCGCCACAGGCCACAGAAGGAGTGATTATAACCTATTGGTGATTCATGGATATGAACCTGCTGACTGATGGTTCCAACATGTTTCTAGTATGAGATGGGCAAATAGCAAAGAAGGGTTAAACTTGAAATACGTTCAAACTGTATAATGAGCTTTTAGCTGTGCTGCATAAAGTTTGCTGTGTGGAAATAATCATTCACACTCTGCGTGCTTGTCAGAGTTGAAATGGGTTGTGAAGCAAAACATCAACTTGAAACTTCATTTTTACCGCCATTCTTCACTCAGTTGATTCCATCTTTTGTTTAATAACCACTTTTCTCATCTTCCCTTTTATCCCTTTAAGATGAAACATACTCATGAAAAATGTATCACCACGATCTGCATATGCCGATGCCCCTGATTGGGTTGGAGTGTCTTGTTTTGAGGAAAAGGGTTGAAAGCAATATCAGGCAGCAATGTGTGAATCTCAATTTTTCCTTCAGACAAATGCATTTCATTTCAATTCTGCCAATGGAAGAGGTTATCAGAGCTGAAATGGCCTCTACCTAAACATCTTCATCCACTCCATCATATAGAAAAAGGAAGCGGGGCAGGGGGGTGAACAATGAATATGTAAATAACTTTAAACTTGTTGAATTTAATGCCCAGCACATGCAAGCCAAAGCAGCACTGTGCTCGAGGAGGCCTGTTACTATGCTTGCTAGGACTTTATAAGCCTTCTAATTTTAACTTAAGATTCTAGGGTTATGATGTAGGGGCAAATTACATGTATGTTATATGAGGAGGAAACTGTGGCATGTGCTATTTCGCACCATACGCTCAGAGATACCCACCATCACTGTAATAATATGCACAACTAGAAAGAGACTGAAAGTGAGCTTTCTTGGAAAACTTATGTCATCAAACTCTTTCATTATCTAACGTTAACACCCCAGAGATCAACACTGCCTGGAAGATATGGGGTTCTAATTGCTTTTATTGGTTTATTGTGTGAAGGAAGGAGCTCTTTGATGTATTTAAGGGACCAACCTAATGAATCAGTGAATGCAGAAACAGTCTATCCAGGGAGCTGATCTCAAAGAGGGTGATGGTGGGGGTAGGGATCTGTGTGTATGTGTGTAAGTGAGTGTTTGTGTGGTGCTGTTAGGGGGTAGAGTTGTAACAATGCATTCTTTGCTTGCCAGCAACAGTGAACAAGCAACGACTTAATCAACCACCGTTGGCCAAAGAGCAGGGAATATGGAGGCATTCAGTGTAATCGAGTGTAAACATCCTATACAATGTTGAGCATAGAGATGTACGACCTCAGAGTTATGCGAGCAGATTATTAGGAGTGGGGCAGGCTTATTTAGCAAATATGTAGATGAGCTTTTGACCCCACAGTGACCGGCTCACAAGCTTACCCACACACTCAGACCCCTCAGTCATTAATCATCATTTGTGATGAGAGTGGGTCTTGTTTGAACAGAATAGTGCATTCATTTTTCAACTTGGTTGTTTGTTATTATGTTGACTGTGTACTCTAGGAATTTTTGTCAAATTATGTCTGAGACTTTGTTTCGGCTTTAGTGCTTTTGTTCCCCTCTCTTGTTCCCTCTCGACCCAGTGCACAGAGGGCTACGAGAGGTTGTTGATGGTCATTGATGGTGCAGGACAGAATAAGTTGTGCAGATCCAGTTACCTCCTGGCTTTTCCCACAAAAGTGATCAGAGACTGAAAGTTGAGAGCATGCGTACTTTGCTGCAGGTTTACTTGAGTTTCCAGTTGAACCCTTTATTAAACTGTCCATTGTGCTCCCACTCTGCCCACAGATCCTCTTCTAAATTCTCATGCCCATCAAGTTAGTCAGGTTAACAGCCAAAGGGAGGTGGATGGGAGGATGACAGCACTTTTCTTATCTCTGTCCCTCTGTTGCTCTTAAGCCTGCACAACACATTGAAAGAAAGGGAGAGAAGTATATACTACAACCGTTTGATGAGCAGCAGGGCAATAAATTCATTAATCATCATTATATGCCTCATCAAACTCTTTGCCAGCCTCTCCATGGGAGTTACACAAATTAGCCAGTGAAAAAGGCAGTAATTTTAGAGGAGCTAGGTAAGTGCTTTTTGATTGCTTTCTTGAACAATGCTTCCCCTGACAAGCTAATAAATCAGATCTTTCTATGCTTAAAGTGCAGCTACTGTGAACCCAGTCTGAGCTCCCTAAACAAGAAAAGGGAGGCTGTGTGGGACAAGGGCTTTTACTACAGCCAGAGCTCTTTCACAGATTTGTTTTGGATTCCTTCTCTTTATTCTGTAACAAAGAGGCCCCAAGTACAAAGCTTTTGATAACTGAATGAACTGCTGTTATGTCTCCAGATGCAACCAGGGATTTTCTCATATTGGATCAAAATAACCTCATGTTTGACTTGAGTTGAAAAAAGCTGAACCAACAGTGGCCATATGGTGTCAGATTCAATTAGCTCCTTTTTCTTCTTGTCCCTTCTTTTTTTCTTTTGCTGGCCTGTATTTTTTTTAACACACAAAATTAAGAGAGGTGCATTGACACGAGCTGTGGCTTTAGCTCTCTTTAGTCTTTACACCAAATCCTTACTGGCAGGTGACGCATACCTACTACAGCGATCATATCCTTCCATCCAGATGGCAATTCCATGCAAGACCAGTGAATCATCCATCAGACTGGAAACAGCTCCTTTATTGAAAATGAGGTCAATAGAAGATTTGAGCCTGTTTGTGGCTGGCCATGTTAGCCTCCTCCAGGTATTAGCAAAGCTCAGTTAGTGCGTTAGATGAGAGGTCCCATGCGGGAAGGGATGCAGTCGTGGAGGCTGGCGAGAGAGGTGGGGGTAGTTAGGGGTGGTCTTTATCTGTTTAAAGCCCTTCTCTGATGAGATTACCTATTGGAGTTGGCTGTAAACCACCCTGTTAATCAGGGTGCGGCAGCCAACACACTCCCACTGGCATGTAGCCACCACTTGATATTTTTTTTTCCTTTTTTGGGAGGAGTGTTGGGTTCAGAAATCAAAAGAAACCACCAAATATTTTTCATTGGTAATCATCTGCTATGTCTGGATTAATGGGGTGTTAAGTAAAACACCAGCAAGCACAGACATGAACTAAACTGATTTGTTTTCCCCCTATTTTCCTGTCATCAAATTTGTATGATGAAAAAAAGGAACAGCTACCTGGATTTACTCAAACCAGAGCAGCCAGTGAAGTGCTTTGTGACTGGATGGTTTCAGAGTTGCATCACAAGCAGGAACCATGTTGCTAAATTGGCAGCGAGACAATGTTGCACATGGGGCCTATACAACTTCCTTCTCTCATTGTTTGGGAGCAAGGGCCAGACTGGAGCGGGGACTTTTGAATGAGTCCAGCAGCAGCAGCGGTGTCTTCTTCTTGCCCCTTCTCATTAACGCTCCCTCGACTCGCTGCTGAATTGAGCATGACTCAAAATAACTTGGGGAAGGAGAGAAAAAAAAGGCAGTCCTCCGTTTATCTCCATCTTGGGAACTGATCCAATTAAGTAAGTGCCCATTTGCATCCATCAGACTGCAGCAAACTGGGAGGAAATGGGAAAGCTTTGAGCAAACAAAGAGAGCCAGCAGTGAGAAGGTCCATTTGTGGTGCAAGGTGTTTTGGAGAGGGTAAAGTGTCCCAGAAGAACACCGAATGACTGCAGAGAGTTGTGTGAGTGCTTCTGCGTGTGTGTCTGTGTGAGAGAACAGGCATTGTAGCGGTCATTAGGACAGATATCTGTGTGGTAATGTGGAGCAGATGTTGTGAAGAAAGGGATCATTTAAAAAGGGCAAATGTAAATAAACAGTCCAGCAGCTCAGTGCTCCTCCCCCATCCTCCTGGACCCTCTGAAGTCACTGAAAGAAAACACTTCATCAATCTTCATCACAACCATTAATATTGTAACATTAGTTGGCCTTATCATATGCGCTGTTTAATGTTTCACTTCAACCACATCCACTATATCATGACCATTTAGTCCAGTTACATGTGCAGACATACTGACCCTGTTGGAGCCCTGCAAGAAGAGATCAATACTACATGTCTCTTATGTTATGTTATATTAGGTGTGAGGGAATCTGCAAAGAAGGCTGCTGTATAGCCCAGGGTAGCAGGGGCTGTGTCCCATAAAACACAGGTAAACGTCAGTGTGTCAGGAGTGTGTGCAGAAATTCCTCACCTTGTGACCAGAAACGAGGAGGAGCCAGGGCAAGATACAGACGTGACCTGCACAGGGTCACAGGGGGAAGAACCTGCTGGTGTCTCCACCTTCTCACTGGATGCACACATTTACTGCTCTGTGGCTGAGTATACCTGAGGGGTTTGGCATAGAGCAAAAGTTCCACCTGCACATGTATGTGTATGTTGTAGTGTGTGTGTGTGTGTGTGTGTGTGTGTGTGTGTGTGTGCGCAATTCATCTCCAGGGCAGGGCAGAAACCCCCAGTGTGGGCTTCAGTGAGCCCTTACATGGCCACTGAACACAGACCCTTTGCAGTCACAGGGTCAGAAGCTCGCGCCACACTGCTGTCAGAGCAGATTGGTCAAAAAGCAGTCCACTCTCAGGAAGCCAAGGTGCTTGAAAAGAGGGCATCTGTGCATTTGTGTCATGCCATTAGTGTGTTAAAATAATTTAAGTATGTCACAAAATGAAAAACAAATAATTCAAACAAACCTTTCAGTATTAATCTTAGATATTATTTTATTTTTATTTTGTCTAAAAAAAACCCACAGTTTTAAATCCAGCCTTAACTAAATGGATGTTATTTCTAGGCACTGTATCTAAATCCCATACTTCTCCAAAACCTCAACCTCGTGGCCTCCTAGGACTTCATAGTTCATCACTCTTCGTTAATGTTTTCCCCCCTGCTTTTTTCCTTCTTTTCATAGAAATGTTTTATTTATGTTGGGGGGGCTGCATGGGGCACACTAAACCATCTCACAGCTGAAAATTACACGTGTAATCTCTCCCAGAGGACCTGCACGGAGAAATAGAAAAACAGTGTGTGAAGTGCATGAAAACAGTGGTAAATCACTCTCTGCCACCTTATCTGGGCCGCTTTACTGTGGGTTCAAGAGCATTTTATAACTCCACTTAACATGATCGTTGGAGGTGCCAAACACTTGAGACTCAGGTTACCTTGACATGATTTTCTAGGATTCCAAAAGTGTGTGCTATACACGTAAGTCAGAGCCTCAGTTGTTTGATTCAAAATTGAACTACACTTCTTTTATAAGTAAAGCCCTAACACTGTGTATAATCATAGCCACAGCCTGCCTGTGTAGCCCGGAGCCGAAATATTGTGTCCTCAATTAGCCTTTGGGTAAGAAAAGATGATTATTGAGAAAGGGGGCAGATTATTGACTCCTCACAAAATACTCTTGAATTCTAATCCTCGTGAAAGTGAATAATTTTGTTTTCAGGGTGAAAATACAGTTTGCCAAAGAGATGCATTAGAGTAAAACATTTTAGAAAAGCTTTGACATAGCCACATTCTATTATTTAATTTAAAAGATGCATAATTATTATTATCAAAGAAAGTAGTAAAGGGAAGCAAAACAAACATCCCATTATCTTGTGAAGTAGCCCCCGCAGTCCTTTTACATCTATTTGGCAACATCATGTAGCTGATGATAGCCTCTGTGAATAATCTGTACAGGTCAAGCACAGCGAGGTGTCTATTTGCACATTTGAGCTGAATTTGACCCCAGCTCCTCAGTGTTATATCGTGTCGAGGGGACGTTTTATCAGTACGGTGTTTACACTGAGCACTGTAATACGCCGAGTAATCGTGCAATGATATTGGTCAGTGTGTTTATCAACAGGTTCTGGTTTCACCCGGAGATCTGACACATAGTAGCATTTGAGAAGCGTCCACAGAGCTGCCTGGTGTCTAATCTGTTTGCTCTTCAGCTCCAAGTCTCTTCACAAGTTTGCCCCAGCAGCAAATCTCTTGCCACGATACTGATAACTGAGGACTCTAGTTACAGCAGGTCCAAGTGGTTGACGGCTCCCTAAAGGTTGATTCCTCAACGTAGGCTACTGGACAACATCGTTGGACGACTTGTAATGTCATGTAAAAAAAAAACAAAAAAAAAACTACGCAATATAAGTGCTGAACAGATTCTTCTAGAAATAAATTGATCATTAAGTGCCTCAGGAGCCCTGGCTAAACTTTCTCTTCGTGTCTCCCCACTGTCCCAAAAGTGTGGAAAACAAACAGGAAACCACGGTTTACTCTTGTTATTCATTAGCCCCGTTTTAGCACTATTTTAAGTCACAACCAAGCGACTCCCCGGTGACACAAATACACCGAAACACACGAGGAGATGTCGTGTCTACTTTTAGAGGAAAATGCAGACAAAAGAATGTTTTTTTTAAAAAAATCTATTTTCGTTCTCTAGATGTTTCTCTTGTAGGCCTACTTAAATCTACATAGCCTATTAATATGGGTTGTAGGCCTTATTGTGCATTATTCAATTTTTTAAGTTGAATTTTTTTTTCAGGTTTTTGAAATGATGAGTGGTACCGGGGCTCAATATTAAACTAATTTGCCTCGTTTTTAAAATAATAATAATAATAATAATAATAATAATAATAATAATGATACGATGCATTTTTCCCAAAACCTCCCGATATCTGCCTTTGAAACTCAACAACAGCGTAGTAGAGAGAAGGATACTGACGTTATCCTCTTCTTTTTTTTCTTCTCCTTTGCTTCTCCTCCTGTCGGATTATTTTCCCCCCATTTCCACACGTGGGAACGGTTTCACCCCTACTTAGTATTCTCGCATTGTAGCAATCCCAACAATGAACCGACACGCCATTCAAGCATAAGGGGAAGCCAGGGACCCGAGCTGTATAAAGTTGCAGAAAGCATCTTTTCGTGTAGACTTCACAGCACCAAGAGCTTCCTCTACTGTAATCTGGGTTTCTTTGACTGGCTTGTTGCACGAAAAGAAACAACAAAGAACAAGCTGTCACGTGTGTAGTTTTACTAAATGAGATTTTTACTGCACAAACGCAGCCTTACAGCAAAAATGGTGAGCTAAAATATTGTTGTAACATAATCGTACCAAAATATCTGTGATTTAAAGATACTCTGCGCACCCTGATATTTAAATAACTGTTATCATAATTTAATAAAATAATGATAAAAATTAAAATTGTGAACTTTGAACCCACAAGCCTAATCAGTTTGAGTGAACGAAAAGATAAAGAGCTTCTAAGGAATAAGTATTACACACCACACACACACACACACACACACGTTTATGTGTTTAATTACGGCTGTTTGCTGCTCAGATCGAGTTGACGCTTCAATGGTAATTTTCAAGCATCCCCTCTGTCTTTAAAATACTAAAGAGGTTCATATAATAACCAATAAGACCAAACCGCCTCCATGTTTTGCTTGCACCTTTTAACCTCATGTCTCCCCTCCGCTTACAAACACACACTCATTGTCATCAAACCTGAAAAACCTATACTTGGCATATAAACGTCACAGTATTTACCCAGCCTCACACAGATGATTTACTGCGCAGAAATAGTGCGTATATTGTCCCTGTGAAACCCTCCTTCTTCAATCAATCCCGAGAAAAAACAACGCAATTTCTAATAAAACTCTAATACTCTCTGAGGGGACATTGCGTC
The DNA here is from genome assembly GCA_008086565.1 of Thalassoma bifasciatum. Taxonomy (NCBI): domain Eukaryota; kingdom Metazoa; phylum Chordata; class Actinopteri; order Labriformes; family Labridae; genus Thalassoma; species Thalassoma bifasciatum. Next base: position 719,290 of record RPOG01000056.1, read on the forward strand.
GAGCAGTCCAACTCCCCCGGGGACCAGCAAAGAAAAAACATAATTATGCTATTTAGCCGGCTGATGTGTCGCAATCACTGCTCCAGCACACTCTGTCAGATTAAAACAGAGGGCCAGAATAGAGGACATTAAGGCTGAGGGAATTAGAGAAACCTCAGGGGAGATCTCAATCTGGAGAAGGGGAAAGTAAACTATAGAGATTAATGGCAGTCATAAACAAGAGCATGCTGTCCCACTTCAGTGGAGGTCAACAATAACAACGTTTATAATCATAATAATCATCATATTAATAACAAGAATGATGATTTTAACAGTGCTGATCATTATTTTATGGATTAAATTCATCGTCCTAAAATGTCTTAAATTGGTAGTGAACGAATGATAAAAATGTTTAATTATATTTAAAAATCTATGTTTTTATGATAATAATCAAAGCAAGGCCTGTACGGGTTTGTGGCCTACAGCTGATCCAAAACGAGAAGGAATCTGTAAAATAAAATAAAATAAAAATCTGCGAGAATATTTCTATTTTTGTTGTTTTTTATCATGTCACTCTATTATAACATCATATTAAAAAAAATCATTGTAGCCCAAGTTTAATAAACAGTGAGTAAACAAATAATACAATTTTAAAGAAGCACGCGCATTATTATTTGAGTTCACAGGGGAGTTCTTTCCTCTGTGTGTCTAGATTGGAGAAAAATTCATTCCCTTTCAAACTTTCCTCAATCCTCATAATAACTATGATCAATACGTGTGCCCCTTTGGCTCCACAGCTCTTCACTGGCCCATCCGATCAAGGATGGGTTTCCGTGACGGATTAACAAAGAGTCCCCCCCTTGAAATTAGGAGCAAGTGTGACACCTACCTGCAGAAGTTGGAAGAGTAAGAGGACAGAGAAAGAGAGAGAGAGAGAGAGAGAGAGAGAGAGAGAGAGAGAGAGAGAGCCTGCACGGCTGCACCGGCTACACACTGCTCTGATATCTATCTGTCTCTGCTGTGTGCAAGAGGAGAAAAAAAAAAGCTCTCCAAACATCAGTGTTTCACATCCAACGCGCCATTAAAGAGACTCTCCATTAATGATATATAATAGGGCAGTATGCTCTAAATGCATGGTCGCGTCCCTTTTAACAGCTTTGCCACGCCTTTTGGAAAATAGTAATGAGGTCTAAATTTGGCATAAAATCGAGCTCATTACCGGGGTTCACCACCTGATTGCTCTGCATAAAACACGGAAGGTAATTGGGTTAAACGACTGCGCCTCGGTGTTGTTATTATATCAATATACATTTTTAGAAACGTGCTCATGTTGAAAGGAAGAGGGAGGCCCTTGCCATATTTCAGGGAAAAAAATAAACCTCTGATAAAGCAATAAATGAGTGATGTATCCACTTTTTTTTTTGGAATTTTTACACTCCAGAAACAAACCCCATAAATACTTGCACCAGTTAAAACAAACTAAAAATATATTGTCATGTAACATGCTGAATCCAGGCCTATCAGAGCTCCCTCTACCCCCATATTTGAAAACCATGCTTGCCACTGAAGCATCTGTCAGGATGAAAAAAAAAAAAAAAAAAGAAGTAATATTTGGTGTGGATTAATTGGCCTTGAAGCCCTCCTGTCAGAGAATGCCAACTTCTCCCCAAAATAATCGCTGCACAAGTGTATTTTTTTTCCTCATAATTTACTTCAAAGATAGTGTGTTGTCCATTTTAAATACAAAAATGCTACATTAAATATACATGTTAGTCTTTCATACAAATAGACTCAGGCGGCTGCAGCGATTAAGACCATTCTCGTTACATTTTAGGATTAACCATTCAGAAACTAAAAATTTGAGGATAAGCATTTACTCAGAAAATAACTGTTCTCAGAATTTGCTTCATCATTGTTCATATTTTTCTTGTTTTTTCTTCAATGCAACCACAAAAAAAATAAATAAATAAAAGTCCGCGGTGAGTTGAAAATAGTCAGGTATTAAATGTTTGACATACCTTTCTTTAGTTCATAAGGAGAGTCTTTACAAAGATCTACCTGCGTTTGGCCTCTGACTTTCTGGCTCTCCCTTACCAAAGCCTCTGCTCTATTTAACACAGTCTGGTTTAATCCATTGAAATGTGCCGTGGAGCCCGTGGTCACCGAGCCGTGATTACTGTGAAGATGTCCAAAAGTGCCCCCATAGTTCGTGTAGCCAGGGTAGAAAGGGGAGGTGTAGTACAGGGGCCTGGAGAGGACCGTGCTGTTGGGGAGCGGACACTGAGGGGAGGACCGTGAAGGCGACGCGTTGGTGCCCAGTCCTGCGCTTTGACCCAAACCGGGACAAGCCTGTTGTGCGTCTCCGCTGCTCTTACACCTGTCTGAGGACGTGGCGATCTCCGCGAGAGACCACAGTTTGGGTTTAGGGGCCGATGGGGGCGAGTGGATAACAGAGGTCACGTTGCTGGTCACCGTACCCGGTGGATGGCTCAAATCTGACGGCTTGTCTTGTTGCGCAACGTTCTGGCTCCCTCGAGGCACCGCTGAGGGAGACGACGTGGTCGGTTTTGCGGAATCCGGCAGCAAGTCTGTAGTCCGCTCTTCCTGGTCTTTTAACTCCGAGTCGCTCAGGAGGGGATCTGTGTCTTTGCCATGGTTCTCCTCTTTAAATCTGTCACAGCCAATGTCCCCTGGGTTCAACAGTTTATGATCTAAAGCACAAATAAAGAACAGAATTACTGCCAAATAAGCGGAACATTCAAACGTTGATAAAACAGTAACATATGTGAGGCAGTGAAATCCTGCATATAAAAATAATTAAACAACGTATTCTTGTTCCCCTTAAAGCTTGTTGTGTGTGCTTTAAACTGTTCTCATAAACATGTGTGCCAGTCTCAAAAAAGGTGAATGAACTCCTCTCCACAATGGTTCCCTTAAGTGAGCATGCAGTATTATATTTACTAACATATTTCTGGTATTTAATTTCATAGTCATAATAAATATTCAGCAACCGTTCGAATCCGGGATATAATTACCATACAAAGGCCATATTTTTAGCGAATACCCGGCGCAGTACACCAGCTGTATCCTTATTATGCAGTTAAAGATAAATTGACTGCTAAACACTCTGCGTCACCAGTAATTTCAGCCCCTGAGAAGTCAAACGAGGGGAGTTCAAGGTGATTATTATTTAAAGCAATTGTCCCATTATAAATAATATACCACCATTAACCAGCAATCAATTTTGCACCCTGAGTGGAAACGACTGCGATGAAAAATTGATGATTTTTTTTTTCTTTTTATTTCCCTGCACCACCGACCTGCTTCTGTGTCTGTGGAGTCTCCCTTGTCTATGGGCTTGTTAGGCTCGTCGTCGTCGTTTTTCTCCAAATCGATATTCTCGTCCTCCTCCTCGTCCTCGCTGCGGTTCCGGGGGGTCCAGGTCATCTTGTTCTCCTTCTTTAGTCTCCTCCTGGCGTTGGCGAACCAGGTGGAAACCTGGGTGAGGGTCATTTTGGTGATGATGGCCAGCATGATCTTCTCGCCCTTGGTAGGGTAGGGATTTTTGCGGTGCTCGTTGAGCCAGGCCTTCAGGGTGGCAGTGGCGTCCCGGGTTGCATTTTTACGGTACGCTGGGTCACCATAAGGATAGGTGCCTAAGGGTGCTGCGTAAGGATGGTATCCAATAGAGCCGGGCATCCCCGTGGTATGGTCATAGGGAGAGCTCTGTAAGGGAAAAAAATAAGTGTATTAAAAAGTGTGCAAAAGTTTTGACACATGCAGTTTCCAAAGTAGAGCGGATATAAATATGAACACATGCGCGTGCACGCACATGCATGCACACGCACACGCTTTTTCAAACATGCGCGTACACAATAACACCAGCTTTAATAAAATAGTTTAGGTTGGAGGCAAATGTTTATGGACTTTCATTCAACATTTTTATCTATTTGAAATGTTTCAATGCAATTTTAAAATTATTACATGAATTATGTCATTATTCAGGGATTGTCTTTCCTTATTAAAAAATTAAAATCTGAAAATATGATTATATGACAATATCAAATACTTGTTAATCCTTAGTCTCGTATTATGTATCTCAACTTCGATGGGTCTGTGCTGTAAACGGGCCTGTAAAGCCGGTTTGCACATAGCACCTGTAATTGCACTTGATCACTAAGTGATATCTGGAAAACTGAACTATAATTTCCATCTGTTCTTTGTCAGAAGTTGCAGCATTTAAGTTTTTAAACTGGCATGACAGGATGATCAGAAACAAATCAAGTGACCTAAATTGCCTTCACACAGCGCGTTGCATTCAGTTATGCGCGGAGGAGCTCCGGCATGGCTTTGCCCACTATTTCTTATAAAAACTATAATTTACTGAAGAAGCATATCATAGCACAGCAGTCAATTAAATTAGTTACTCAACAACGTGTCCCCCGGACCTGGTTTTCTGTAATATATCCTTGCGGTGACGCGCATTTCCCTCTCAAAGACTTGGCAAAATAAGTATGGCACACACTCCTATAACGAGTTAATGTCCCCACTTTTAATTCCTATTAGGTTGAATAATCACCTTTAGTTTACTCACCACGTACGAGGTGAATGTGGCCGCTGCTGCTGCGTCCGCGCTGTACGGTAAGTGAGAGTTGTAGCCTGGCGAGGCGCTGGTGAACGCAGTAGATCCGGCATAGGGCGCAAAAGCAGATCCCGAGGAGGATCTCCCAAGTTCCTCGGTTCGGGGTCCCGATATGACGCTGGTGCTGTACGCCGGGCATGAGTACAGGGCTAGGGAAGCGGACGGCTGGTACAAGTAGCCCTGAGGATACGCCATGCTGGAGCCCGGAGAGTGTGAGCCACTTAACTTGCGCACTTTCCCACCTTTATTTTCTCATGCACAGCTGCTGGAGCGCATAGAGTCGTGTGTGTGCAGACCCACTGTCTGTCTCCCTTTCTAAATGTCAGTGCTAAAGGCAAAAAGTAAAAGTGATCAAATAAAAGAGAGGAAGAGGTGTTAGGCGAGTTTTTTTTTTCGGTTGCTGCCAGCCAGCCACTGCCCGTCGGATGTTTTGTCTCTTTTTGTTTTTCTCTCGCTCCCTTATCTGAGTTGCACCGTCGCTCTCATGCCCCTGCAGAAGTTTTTTTTTACCCGTCGGACGGGGGCTTTGCTTGGGAAAATGTCCTGCCAAGATGCTAAGTTGAAAAATTGAGGATCCTGACGCCTACTACGCTCCTCCTCTCGGGGTGTAGTCACCGAAGGAAAAGGCGAGCTTATGCTGGGTAACCACAGCCCTGCCCAAATCCATGCTCTCTCTCTCTCTCTCTCTCTCTCTCCCTCTTTCTCGCGCTCTCTCTCTCTCTCTCTCTGTCTCTCTCTCTCTCTCTCCCTCGCTCACTCTCTCCCTCTCTCTGCCCCCTTTCTCTCTCTCTCACCCCCTCCCCTCTTTCTCGCGTTAACTAACAATCCTCATTCTCTATTTCTCTATTTTTTTCCTCTTTAACAAGCCTCGTTGCAGTAAGTCTCAAGTGCGCCTGGCAGCCCCCCTTTGGATGGCGACATCATGCGAGTCTGTCAACTCCCAACTCTTTTTTTTTTTTCAAATACGAAGCCGTCACTTTCACACTTGATCAATAACAAATCGGCTGTTGTATGCCAGGATATGGGCTTGCAAGATACCAGCAGGAATTAAACAGGCGCTTTACTGATGTGCTCACTTTTTTGTGATTCTTTCTTTGTGCGTAAAAAAAGTCGTCAGTTTAAGCGTGTGCGGTAAATCAACAGAATGACGCTCCGTGGTCTCCGCTCGCCTTGTGTTAAAATCCGCAGTGGGAGTTTTCAAACGGATTACTACGGTTGTGCACGTCGACTGTTAAACGCCATCGGTAAGATATGACAGCCAGAAAGTGAGGGTAAAATAGCGCAAATCGGCCATCGGCATGTTTTGTGCACGAAAACAAACTTTGCATTATCAACCTTTACATGTTGTGATTGCTGTTCTGTGTTTTGACTGCGCAGTCACGTGTGTTTGATCGATTTACTGCAGCGACGGCTAAATAGTTTTTTCAACAGATCCTGGAATAAAGCAGTCAGATACACACTCCCAGAAAGTCATAAACCCTCAAGCCAGGGCAGATTAGTGCCAACTACACCAAATCCATCTGGACCACAGGATGTAATCTCATTTGATCACTGCAGATATGTTTCAGATCTGAAATATCGGATAGCCTTGATCTATCTAATGTGGCACAGTTATCCTCAATTACTCTTTTGTATTTAATCTGCTAAATCTGCGTAACATTATGACTTATATTATTATAATTGCTAGGGTTGTTATAATTGTCAATATTATTATTACATTTCCTGCGTAAAAATATATTTCAATCATGATAACATTTTAGTAATTTACCTGTCATTAATTCTTTTTTTCACGGAGGTTTATAAATCTACATGCCTTCCTTACTCTGGTGATTGACTTTCCAGTTCAAGTCTCAGATAAGCCGAAAGGGATCGCTGTAGGCGCTGCTAAAGACTGTGTGCACACACTGTCACGTGTTTTTTTACGCTCTGAAAACCTCCAGAGAGCAAAGAGTGATGACGCTGGTACAGTGAGAGAGAGGGAGAGAGAGAGAGGGAGAGAAATAGAGAGATAAATAAAGAAAGAAGGATGAATACACAAAGCGACCCTACAGTGTAGCCTAATCAGATGACAGTGATACGATGAGAGTCATTTTCACAGCCTCCTGTAGTGTTCAGACAATCAAGTCATTACTGGAACTTTTCTCACAACAAGGAGAACCATCCGAATCCGCTGGTGCTGACAATTATCCTCCTTATCTGAGTCGCGCTAAGCTTGAAAGCTTGAGATAAAAATAAAAATAAAAATAATGACGATAAATCATCATTCTCCTTATGGTGAAATTATTGTCCGTCAGGAGTATCCAGACTTTTGAAAGCACCGTTTCAGATTATTAATACACCTTGTGCTTTGTGAAATAAAACAAAATTAGTGGTTTTACGTATCTATTACACCAAGAAGCGGGAGAAAAACTTTAGAGAGGAGAGAGCTGGGCTGAATATCTTGTGTCTTGCGTCCTCCTGAATACATTTTTCTTCAGAGTGAGTCTCTGAAGTAAGAGGAGGAGGCATAATCTAGGATCACGGAGCCTATAATAGGAGTAGGTTATGGAATCCGCGTCTACCTGTCAGCACCGTGCTGATTAAGGATGAGGGGTAGGTGAGTATAGTTTTGCTCATTTTTTTTTTAAATGTAAAGACGTTTAGGAGTTTTAGGTGCATACGAGTGCACAGATCCAGATCTAAATCTTATGTAAAGCTTCTTATTTTGTACTTGTCACTATTTTTTTTCACACATGAAAACGGCTTGACTTGGCGAAGAAGAATAGGTGAATGAAATATGATGCAAGCCACTTAAAACGCCTGAGGGAGCAAGTGTAATCTAAATTGGATATAGAGGATATTATTACACAACATTATACGTTGTGGAGAACTAATTGCGCGGCTGGGCGAGTTAAAGAGTCTGTTAATGTCGGATGGCGGACAGGTTTCTAGTGCACACAAGGTCAGCTGTACTGCTCCCAAGACTGTCGTGGTATACAGGAAAAAAATCCTTGAAGTATTCATGGGATTTTTAACCATTCTAAATCTGTGTCCTAAACCGATTAGTTGACACCAATTTTTCTTTGATGTATTAGCTGAGGGCTTTTGCCACTTGGAAGCCAATTGAAATTCAAAACAGTTTTCGCTCCAAATGCTTTGGGGAGATCTGCTGCAAATAATGGATGTAATTTATTTTTGACCTTGCTTTTTTTCTTTTTTTTTTTCCTCAGAAGAAGGGGTTATTAAATGATTAAACATATGTGCACTATGCTACTTGACTAAACAACTGGCATCCTGTTCAGCTATAATAAGTTGTTCGACTAAATTTTTGTTTTTACTTATTATATTCATAGATTTAAAAAAGTGGCAGGCATTATAGTTACTGTTCCTACAGTTTTTTTATTGAGTCACTGCTACTAGGCGGTATTTTATTTCATTTTATTTTTCTGCGACAAAGAATAACAAATGTTTGTCTTTGTTTTGAGTTTGTTTAGATCCACACTGAGGAGGTCGTCTTGTGTCCCGCTGCAGTCAGTGAATTGCAGTCCCTCTAAGAAACACATGCACACATACTCTCCTGGAAAAAACTTTTTTGAAAATTAAATTAAATGCACCATTTCAGGGAATAATGATTTGGCATGTTTCTACTCTATTGCAGGTCATCATATTTTCTTCCACTTCAAATGATCTCTAGTCTTTTCCTATGTTGTTGTCACACTTTCATCACTGTCGACAAATAAGTTTGTCTTCTAAACAGCACACCTACTCTGATGTGCTGATAAAGATTTTGCATTAATTCTTTGTAAAACCATAAAGTTACCAGCATTAATTTCAGGAGAGAGAGTGTATTGTCTTCTCTGTCTCTGTTCTTTTGATCTCTTTACTTTTATTGACCTGAATGAAGATGTATAGAGTGTGAGTTTGTCTGTGTGTGTGTGTGTGTGTTCGGTTAACTACTGATAGGCCACATCTACCCTCCCTCCTCCGTACTCTCCTCATGATGATCCCGCCAGGCTGAGTGGCAGGGCTCTGGATGGGCTAAGTGATGAAATGATGACCCTATTATGAGAAGCGATTCCAAAATGAGAGGTATCAGACAAAGATTGCACCCTTCTCTCAGCGCCTCACGGGCCCCCTGCACCACACTGGCAGCTGCGCAGATGATGATTGATTTGCTCTGGATGGATCACAGGAAGCAGCCATTGATTTCTCAGTGTTTTATCAAAAAATATTTATTTACAGTTGTATTTATAGGCTGTTTTTGGACTCACCTCATATCCCCCTCCTCTAAATGGGGGATGGTTTAAAATTGATAATTCCCCTTGCCTCATGACAAGACAAATGACCTGTAATATTATTTCAGAATTGAGTCAATAGGCTCAGTGACTAAACGAATATTGATTTGATATAATGAAGCCTGAGTGTGACGACGAGCTCTTAGCTACAGACTCCGGTATCAGCATCTATACACTGATTTCAGATCTTTTCCAAGTGAGTGTTTCACACACAATACAGACCTCCTTCTTCAGCTGGGGCACAAAAATCCCTATGTCAGTGAATATCACAGATGGTGAATCCACATACTCAACAGTCCCATATTCCTCTCACCGGTGTGTACATGTATTTTTTGATTCATGATTTGAGAGCTCTGTGCCTAACTAGCATGTTTGTTTTGAAGGTGCTATAGGTGCCTGCCATATGGTAAATATCTAAAATCCAGTTCTCCTTAAAGCTCTGGAGGCATGTAGGAGTTACTCCTGCAATGCCTTCATGAAGGTAAAGTGATACAAGGAACAAATCAAATGACTAGCAGAATGCTAAAACCACAGTGTGGGAGCTCTGCCCCAGATATTTGCACTGACTTAATCCAATTGAAATAGTATGAGTGAGTTGCAGGGGCTCCCAGGTCTGTTGCTTGCTTATGTATGTGATGCATAATAGAAGTTGACGAGGTTGGTGATAGATCACAGCCCAGGTAATGTAAACACATTAATCCCTCAGGGTTCATGTGCATGTTCTATCTCTTTCTCATTCTAGCAGACTCTCCCTCTCTCTCAGCCCTCTCTTTACCCCCCCCCCCAATGTTCATCATCTTCCCTAAATGCGTTAGTGGAGCACAAACCAGAAGCAGCCTTAATCTGTCAACATGCCCTTTAATTGGAGGGAGAAAACAACACGTGCTTCTGGTTGTGCCATTCCTAAGTGCACATGCCAAAGAAACACAGAGTTCACGGAAGAAGTGATCCCGGGAGAGCAAGGCGTAATTAAAAGTATCTTTTAATAGGCTTGTAATGCTGAGCCTGACTCTTGTTGCCTTAAGTAGAGGGCAAACTCTGTGGCTGGAGACGGACATGTGAGGGGCTTCTGCCGAGGGAGCCTGTAAGCGATACGTCGCCTGGCCCGTCATCAGACATGCAGTCTCTGCCTCAGTCACCACACTTGGGACAACAACCACTTTCCTCTTCTCCCGCGGACACCTCGGCTCACCCATTCCCATGTTCTTTTGTTCCCCAAATGAGAGATTCTCCTCCACAACATCATCTCTCCTTCTGGGCCACTTTGGCAACTTGTGTTCTACCTCCTACTCACCGCAGTGAGAAATGGGACTAAGGGGTTGATTTGGGGCCTGCTACACTGTAATCAAATGAGACTGCTTAGGGGAGAGGAGGAGGTGGAGGTGGAGTATTATGTTCTGTTGTGCATTCCACTGCAGCATTGTTGCTTTTTTGTTTTTGTCAGGGCCGACTTTGATGCTGTATCCCCTTACCTTTGTAGTCCCGGCAGCCATGTTTCATAAACACAGAATGGAAACATCCTCAGCATTAGAAATTTAGATTGCCGCTTTCCTCCTGCCACTCTGCATTCCGCACGTGCCCAGTCGCATTCTCCTTCTCCCTGTGCTGAGATATTAAGTTTCCTCTCCCATGCCTCTGATACAGTTAAACATCTTACAATCGGCCCCTTTTTATTCAGTGTGTCATGTATAATCTGTGGAAACAACAATGCCAACATGGCTCCACGTTCTTCTTTTCCTCTTGGCACCAATGTATTCCACTGCTACTGTTTTGTTTCAGGACAATTGCACATGCAAGAAGCTGACTTGCTTGAAACTGAGAAGGGGCCAGGTGTTCATTTTAGTCCTTGACTTTATGACTGAGAGTGTGATATTAATTTCAAGCTCAGCGTTCTATACTATCTGCTTTGTGTTATCACAAAGGGAATAAAATGAACCCAATTGTCTTTGTAGCTAAATGAAAATCTCAATGGGAAATGGTGTAATGTTATTCTTAATCTATCTTAACTCATCAAAGCTCAGAGCCTTCAGCCCTTCCTCCAATATTGACTGATTTATTGCATTCTTCATCATGTTCTGTATTCTCAGAAGATTAATCCCACATATCATTGACAATTTAAATGTCAAACATTAATGACATTAAAGCACATTAATAAAATTACCTCTGCAAAACTTTTGTTTTTTTTTGAGCAGTCATTAAATATTTTTCCATTAGAAACCTATCGATCTGTTATGGGTTATGTGGTGCCCAGACTTTCCTCCTTCTACTCTTCTTTTTTTGAGAGTATCAGTTTTGTCCAACATCTGACACACTGCCCTGGGTGATTGAGCCAGACGTGGAAAGCTGAAGCGGAGATGCTCTCCTTAATGCCTGACACCTGGTGCAGATTTGGAAGGGATTGCACTACAGGTAGTGTCTTACCTCTTCCCCTATCCCAGAAAGTCCCTGAGGTATTTCCTTGTCTGTCCACGGCTGTGTTTGTTTCTCCACCGCTTTGCCACCCAACACTCTAGCCTATGTTGAAGTCGGCCCCAGTGTAGGATTAGGGCGATGAATTATGATGCCAGTCATCTCTTTGATACACACCACTCTGATTTGTTAAGGTATTTTTTGGGGCCTCAAAAAGATATCAATAGGATTAAATTCAATTGCAAGTGTATTTTGGGTTTTCAACAGGACAGAGCTCATGAAAAGGGTTCTGTCAGCAGCCCAGAGCTTTTGTTTTTCCATGGTCAAAAGACAGACTTTTTTTAAAAGAGCCTGGAATAATTTGAGATGTAAAATGATTAGGGTTGCACATTGGTATTTAAACATTTGTCATGTTGACTTCATACCGTTTCTAACATGTCTCTTCAATGTTTATCTGCTCCTGTTGCTTACACCCCCTCCCTCCCTCCCTCCCCTGCCACACCCTCTGTCAGGGTATGCTCTACAACTGGACAGGATACTCAGGAGCATCCCTGCTCACCTTACAGCTTTCAGGCACATCTGCAAGCTGTGCTGGGACAGCGCTGCTAGCCAACATTTGCACAGCAAGGACATCAAAGGCTGGCAGCCCAGACTGCAGCACCTGAGCATGTTGATTGCAATGAACCACGGCATCCACTGACCTGAGTGTAGGGATAGAGTGGGGTTTGTTTTGCCAAGTGGAGTTATCATACACAGGGAGTGCTTAAAAGGGTCGCAGACAAAGTTCTCAGTGTAAGGGCTGCAGCTTGAATTTTATAAACATAAAGTGTTTGTGTTGTGGAAATATGGAGCACACATTTTTAGGGATGTACCCATTTCTTTCCTGCAAAACACAGTCATTGAAAACCCTAGAAGCACATTTACAAAAATCATAGCTGAAAGATACTCAACAATAATGTAATAATCTTTCCAGGATATGAATCGTGAATTTATTTCGAGCATCAGTGAGAACCAAGCGAGTGCACACTTGCTGAGCTTCATAGGCACACTGTTTATGTTGACACATGCAACTCTCTTCCTGATGCAAATGCAATCTAAACATTAGGCGAAGGGAAGGCAAGCGTGGCCCATAAAGGCTGTGAGCCCCAAACACTTTGAACAGACAACTATCACTAATCACTCCCAGAGCAGTGCGGCGTGTAATTACTCTGCCAAACGTTTGCCTTTCACAGCTTAGCACCGGGAGCCCTGACCCTGCGCTTCCCTGTCTTTCCTCACCACTGTGCATGTGGAAGGGGAGGACTCCGAAACCCCACATCTCCCCCCTCCTCATGACCATGGGGGCAGGCAAGCTGAGCCTCCCTCTCAATATTTAGAGAAAGAGCTGAGGAGGAAAGAGTGAGGGAGAAAGACAGACAGGGAGAAGACTGAGGTTGGTGCTTCCGGCTTTGTGGGAGCCCATTTAAACAGGCTTTGAAACCCTAGCCATCCGGAGATCAGAAATAGCCTTATTGACTGCATGGGCCCAGAAGTGACTGAGCACGCAGGGTTCTTAGAGTTCACCCTTCCTCGCCGCTCAGAACAGGAGGGGGGCATCACATGCCAGGGCCATCTACAAAGACTATGAACATTAATTTTACATCAGGAGAAAAAACAATATTGCTCCGGCTATTTTTAGTGTCGTGAGGTTGTGCAGCTGCATAATGTCTTTGTGATTTTTTTTTTTCCTTTGCAGGGTGAAGGCCGTTTGATTCTCCACACCCCCTCTCCCTCACTCTTATTTACTTATATTAGTGATGTGGCTGTCAGTCTGAAGTGTGATGTGTCCTCTGTCTGGGTGAATGCTGATAAGATGACACAATGCAAATATGAAGTGTGAGGGAGCCGCCTTGGCAAGCAGGTAGCGTGTGTGTAGGGACCAGGATCCCATAATGACTATTAGCTGGATTTCACAGCCTGCCTCTGATCTCTTGCAATGACAGGGGCCTTTAGAAGAGGATGGGTGTGCCTCTACCCCTCTTAATAGCTCGCACACAGGCACCCAAAGGCACATGCAAAAAGGTTGATAAAAAATAAAACTGTGTAATATGTTATATGAAGTTCGAGTTTATATCAATAAATCCTCCAGGGGTGTATTTTTATCTCTTAAATAATGTTTCCTCTTTTAGCAAGTGGTTTTTCCCTGTTTAAATCATGAGCAAATGAAGAGCGAGCTTTATATTTTTAGCTGGAATGGAAACAACTTTAGAGCAAAAACTATCATTTCAGCATATTATAGAATCATAATGTATCCTTATCTTAATTTCACTACAAGTCGTTTTCAGCATATTGTCATGCAATTCAGCACTGTTGTACAAGTTCATTTAGACTTGCAGTAGCCTAAAGAGCTCTCTTGGTTTGCTGCATGATCTTGTAAAGGCTTTTCAGAGAGCCCTATTTTATCACTGATGTAGTAATTTCACTTCATCAGTCAGTTGTGACTAAAAATACATCAGGGATTAGCTTCATGGCCAGACTATCTCACACAGCTTTGATAACATAATGGGGGCTGGTTGCTGGTGGTTACAGTCATCTGATATCAAGGTTCATAACATTCAAAACTGCACTTGGAATACTACAGGGTTTTTATGTTAAAAAGAAAATGAATGATCTTGCCGGAGAGTGATCTTTTAAACTCTCATGAAAATTATGTGTCTTCCCTTTTAATTCTTTTGTAGAAGCACTTTGCAAAGATGAAAACAGCCCCCACCCCCACTCCTTCCCCTTTTCTATTCTACACAAATTAGCTATGGTCCTGGAGGGCAAAATGACAAGAGGTTACTGGAAGACTGTGTGTTTAATTAATTGAAAAATGCTTAAATTGCTTTTACAGTTGTTATGTGGAGTGAAAAAAGGGAATCCATGTTGCCAGTACTCAACCATAATTAGCACCCGTGGGAATTAAATATTTAGCATTAGCTGTGTTGCAGCACTTAGGACACAAATTTCTATTTTAACTATGAAAGAGAGCCTGTCTTAAGTACATGAGTCTGTGTGGACAGCTGTGCAAAGGGGAACAGAGCAGGATATTTCAGCAAGACACCCCAGTGGCATTCCGGGTCCTTCCACATCACATGTGTAAGAGATATGGCAGTTGTATTCCCCAGGGTTAGGCATTACTCAGAGTATTTAGTTTTCTAATTAGGCTGAGGGCCTTCGTCCATGCCTGCCACCACCATGGGAGCCAATGAGAATTTCCTCTCTTATGTGTCAACTCTCTCTCAGAGACCCAGAGAGAAAAAAGAGAAATTGAGGGAGGGAGAGAAAGAGAAAGCATGTGTGAAAATGAGAGAGGGATACACACATGGTTGAGGGAGAAATAAAAGACCTGGGGAAAAGCCTTTGTTTATTCCAACTTTAATTACACATTGCCTGTAATGACTCCACTGGTGTGTTTGAGGCGAGAGAGAGAGAGGGAGAGGCTGTGGAGCCTTAATGATCTGTAGCAGTGGATGTCAGCCGAGCTGTTGGAGACTTAAAGCCCATTTTTAACAGTCCCTTTTGGTTTGGGCCTAGAGGCGACAGCGTAAATGGAGTTCATGCTAAGCTACACTAGACTGGACTCAAGGACTACTTCAGCGTCTGGTCAGCCTAGTTCGCAGAGGGGGCCAGGGCCATTTGGAGCCATCAGCAGCTGACCGCAGCAACTGCTGGACTTGTCAGTGCGCATCAGGTTACCCACTAATGAGAAGAAATAAGGGTTATCCCAACTATATAAGACTTTGATCTTTGGGCACGGTGGGATTTAGACAAGAGTTGGAGAAGGTACGTCAAGATTGGAATTAGATTATGACATCCATTTTTTTTGTGTGCACAGAGAAGGGTGGAGAGGAAGCAACACAAAAGTAATTTAAATCTAACTTTAGAGTTTGGATGAACATTTTTGGAGCACAACTTATTGCAGGCTCAACTGAAATGTTATCTTGGATTAGTCACCCATGGGAAGGGACACCACCACCAACATGGAGTGCTGTCCAAACACACTGTGGTCAAACACAGTTGCTGTCAAAATACTTTCTACCAGAATGGTTTGCTGCAAACACAAATTTTCTTTCCAAACTTGGATCATGCTCTGGGAAAGATACATTAACACACAACAGTCAAAACAGAAGACTGTTCTGGATTAAATCACTGAATCATGTTCAATTAACACAACAGAACATGCACCCTGTGTTATTTGTTTTGACACACAGTTCTCCAAGAATTTAACCACGTCAGCTTCAGCGCGGAACGTTAAAACCCCTTGTTCTGTAGAACAAATTCTTCGGATTATTCAAAGCCCTGAGAATTAAAATGGAAAAATCCATGCGTAAAATTACCGTCCATTAAACTTCAGGCAATATTTTCCTCTGGAGGCAAATATGTTAATTGGCCCTCCTAAAGTAGCTCAATCCTCAGGTTATTTAATTTCCCAAAAAGCCTTAGCTGTGCTGAATTCAAAGAGAATATGGGTGTGAAACTTTTTACACCCTAAGATGGTCATCAAGGGAAAAGCAGAAGCATGGAGAAATAGAAAGCGGTAGACCTTTATGTCATTATGAAAATATATTTCTGTGGTGCATTGAAAACACGTCATTTCCCTAGAAACTAAAGTAAGTTTTTCCTGGTGTGTGCAATAGTTTTCAAAATAAATTATTGTGACAGCAAGCCATTAAATCACACAAATGGGTGCTTAAAAGAGTCGTGATTAGAACTGAACAAAGCTTGAACTGCCAACAAATCCTCACCTTCTCTACTGTAGTGTCGTCTAATTATTCGTATGTGTTTTTCCCAGAGCCTGTGTGCAGTTTGGTTGCTGGCCCCTAGTCTTCCAGCAGCCTGGTCAAAAACACATCCTGGCAGAGTCCCAGAGTGGATGCATCGCCCACGCACACTGCCCTCGCCAGCTCCCAGAAGTCTTTGTGGTAAACCACTGACCGTGCTGCTCCCCATTTTCGTGCAAGCCAGCAAATAATGTGTCAGAAAAAGATTATTGATAGCCTGTAAAAGAAGAGCCAGAGTGTTGTTGCCCCTCTGCTTCAACTTTGCAGTACAATGCAAGTGCTTAACCATCAGTTTGAGTGCTGCACTGCCTCTGAAAGAAAACATCTTTTATTTACTCACACAGTTGTTGTGGTTGGATAAAATGAGTTACAAGTGGAACATGAGCAGAAAACAATATCTTCTTTTTATTTGAGCTGCTGCTCCATTTTCCTTTACATTAGAAAAACCTTGTCGTAAGGGTTGTCCACCTTGTGCTGTGTCTTTTTGAAAGGAAATGGAACATTTGAGTCGGTTTCCTGATTTTCTTTTCTGACTCTTTCACAGTTTTGCCTAATTTACCAGACGTTGGCAAAGCTTAAGCTCTTCTGGCGTAAATGTGGCCTTCGCGGGTGATTCTCAGACACATGAGGGAAGCCATATTTACAGAATTAATGACACACTTCTTCCACCACACAACAGCTGCCTGCTACACTTAGCTGATTGCGACGGCAGGCCCACTCCCATTTATGGAGCGCCGTGATTGAACAGTTGGGGCAGCTTTATGTGTGTTTAGCTCTCCTGATGCTCGAAATCAACACTGACACCCGCATGCAAAAGCAAACACTTGTTCAGGCAGATTGACTGTGTTGGGACTGCTTGAGAGAAATCCAGCCCTTTGTTTAGCATTTCACTTTTAAATGTTGATCGGCCATTTTATCCACATGTTGGCTAACCGGGAGGCAGTGCACGACGTGTTGCAAAGATAGAGCAAGTTTAGACTCAGCAGTGATGCTGTTAAATGGTAGACGGAGTGAGTGATTCAAGTCAAAGTGTATATACAACCCTGTTTTTTTCTGTTAAAACTGTGTTTATGTTCACTGCAGGCATAACTCACAGTGTGTGTCTTAGGGCTCTAGGCTATGCAGACGCACAACTGGCACACTATTTCTCCCGGTTGTGAGAACAAAAACAAAAAAAAATCTAAAAATCTAAGTCTGAGGAATAAAACACACTATCTTGACACTATACAAAAAAAGGGAGATGTTTGAAATTTCATGTCAAGGCCAAATTTCATTTCACACCCTACATTATGTTTGTTGCTATATTCCCAGTCAAATCCAGATGTCAGTAACTTATACAAAGCCAGACATAAGCAGGGTATCATAACGCATAATAGGAATAATGGCCCTTTGATTTTTGGATTTCCTATTGGAACACCTGTCACTTTTTGGCAAGGGCACACCCCAGCACCAGGTCTCCTTTGGTAGCGCTGGGGGAGGAGTGTACGCATGTGTGTGAGTGTGAGTGTGTGAGAGAGAGTTGAAGATGAAACAGCCGCCGCAGAGGCAGTGATCACACAGACAGACGGGGTGAGTGACAGACAATACCTGCTGTAAAATTCCCTCACATCTCCCCTGATCTGTATTCATAGATCTCGGCTGCTACGCACTGCAAACTGAAGCCCACACCAACGGGCTCTTTTGGCGCACCGCCCCGCTCAGTTTCACTCTTGCAACTCACTACACAGACCCCCTTTTTCTCCCCTTCCCAAAATATTTGCCGTCTTTTGTTCTTCGTCTAAATGATGTCTCTGATCACGGGGGTGAAAGCTGAAAGGAGCTCTCTGACAAATATGGACTTTTTCCTATCTCTTCTAATCGCACCTAATTCTGCTCCTTCAAATGTAGGGCTCCCCTTTAAGTGTGTTCTTACGCTTGAATACCTCAGAGATCAGATCTTTTTTTTTGTTGGCGAGTTTTTTTGTTGGCAAAGAACTGCTCCCATTGCTCAGCATGATAAATGAAAATTCCCAAATTAAATGTTTGTTTAGCTTTTTTCACCTGCCCGTTGACTGTTCTCAGATAACTTGTTTTTCACTTTGTTATCCCTTTCGAGGAATTCTTTTTTTTTCCCCTTCGCACTGTTTTTACTTGACATAAGTCCTTCAGAAGAAGTAATGCTTGGCCATTATCAACACAATCTGGGCTCTTGTTTTTGTGGTGTTACACTCCCCCACCTCCGACACCCCCTTGATGACTGACTCCAGGACTGAAACTTCCTGAAACCTAAGCTATGTTAGAACAAAAACACACACACTCTGAGGACACCACAACACAGGGGCTGCTCAAACTGGATTAGGTTTGTTGTGGCAGATCTAGGTTTCAGGTTTGACTTGAGTAATGTGTCGTTTAATTTCTTCGGGAATTGTTTTGACAAAACAAGTTAGCGTAAAGTCGGAAGTGTCGTCTAAAACAAAAAAGGGTGTGTGTAGTGTGTATGTTTTTTTTTTTCCCTTCACGCTCATGTGAAGCATATGTCAGTCATCAGCGAAGTGTTACAGTGGAAGTGACATCAGAACCCTGGAGGGCTTGCACTGCCAGGGAGGCTTTTTGATATGATTTCTGAGAACAGAGAGTTTAGCGAAAAGAAAGGAGTTGCTTGTGTCTGTGTTGTTGGAAAAAAAATGTTCTATACAAACAGTGGTGATGAACTGGAAGGTGCTCTGCTCCTTTTTTTGACTGAATCTTTATCATTGTAGCTGTCAGCAGAGCTAAATGCCATGATTTGTGTCACCAAATTACACAGTAAGAGTGACAAGGGTAATTATTGTGAAGTTAGCACAAACAGATGGAAAGATGTTTGTCAGCCATGATTATAATTACAATCATTCTGTGTTACTGAATCTGAACAGTGTTGTGTTTGATTGACCTGCGTGTTGGAAACAATTTACTGTGCTGCTTTGTTTCTTTCCAACTTTCTGTATTTGCTAGTGTGCACTCGCAGGAAGAAAAGTAGCTAAAACTGACCACAAGTGGATAGTTGGGACAAAACTGCTGATTGGCTGGAGCCTGCAGAGCTGATCTTTATCCTGGCTTGTCTCAGGCTGGAGGTGATGATGCCCACAGCAGCCAGAGATTGATGGGAGGCCAACACAAGCGGTGAGAATGAGCTCTGGCCTTTGAAGTCGTCCACATGGAGGGAAATTGATATATCAGTTTAAGCCCTGGACCCTATTAAAGGAGCCCCCGTCAGGTTAATGTGATAGCCTCTATGTTACCCTCGGACCCATTCAGGTCAGCCCTAATTCCTGCCCTCGCTCTCCGCAATCTCATTTTAGTTTCCCATCAGTAATGTTTTTCCATCAGAGGAGCTCTGCTAGGGAGTATATCACACAGGCTAACGCTGGGCCATCTCTCTCCCAGAGTGATTTAAACCTCCAGCCAGCACGTTAATCACCAGCCAGAGATTCCCATGGTTATGTACAGGTTGGACAGCCTTTAAAGTGGGCTCTGTGGTAGTATACACCTCCCCAGACAGCACTATTGTGTCCCCTTTTTTCACAGACTCCCCTCTTTTCTCAGCTCATCTTCCTTTAAGTCTAGCCTTCTGGAGAACTTAGCCCTCATCCCCATGGTCAAACAGCCGAGCGGGGCCCCTGGGTCTGCTGGGGTGAGCTCTATGATCATTCATTTTTAATTGCATGCAGAAATACATTTACATTAAAAATGCAGAGCGGTGTCTTTTTAATTCAGACACAGTGTATTCATTATTAAACCATTGTCTTGGAGGTCAGCTCACAAGGAATCATCTGTCCATCAGATTCAGGACGTTGTATTGTACCTCGGTCGTCCAGATCGTCTGCACATTTTAAACACGTCTATTATTCACTTTGATTTTCCTCCTCTGTCAGGACTCATCTGGTTGCTCCAAACTACAGCATCAAAAAGAAACTTAACATCACTAGGAAAAGGCTAAACCCTATGTTATAAAGAGAAAGCTGACAATGGTCAAAGCTGCAAGTTTTTAGAAATTCAGATGATAACGTTTGTAATATTGATTAAGTTTTCATTTAGTGGTTAAATTTGCCTTTCTGACTGTCAAGATATGGTCCCCTGCACCTTTTTTCCTGTTTTCTCTTGAAATAAGTGAAACTAGAATACAGATTTGTCAATATACCATGGCTTCCATTTGGCTGATATTCTCACTTGTTTGTTTGAACACTTCAGGTCAGTGCAAACTGCTGAGGCATATTTTTGAACACATTTGAGTTAATATGATGATCACTTTAAAGAGATTTTTAAATTCTGTCTGATGCAGTTCGAGTTTGAGAGTTATTCATAAAGTGGGTCCAAATTTGTGCTTTGTCATTAGACAGTAAAAGTTGTTTGATATAATATTGATTATTATAAAGAATAATATTGGACATTATTCTCCATATTATGCTTACTTCTTAACGTAAATGTTTGATAGATTTTCATAGATTGTCCCTTATTCAGAAAGATAAAAACAAAAGTCAAACAAACAAAACAGCAACAACACCCCCACACAAATAAGAGAAACAATTGATATAGTGCAAAGTCTCAAAAAGGGTGATTTCTCATATTTCATCATAATTTACTCCGAATAAAACTAATCCTCTTCTTCTATGTGAAAGAGATATGCATTATATATTAAAATGAAATACTTTTAGGGCCCCATATGCAAAGGCTGAAGTTGCAAGGACCATGACCCTTGGTCCTGTCATCTCCCGCTCTACAATCATTTCCTGTCTGCCTCCAGCCGACCGACCAACTAAAGGCAAGGATGCTCACATTTAAGTTTCCACAACAGTTCCATGACACACTGATGATGTAAAAGTCTGCATATAACCATTTCACATCAGCTCAAATGATAGAAAACATCATTGACAAGAAAAACGTGTGTAGTTTTTAGGAGCACTTATAGTTCATTTAAAGCAAAATGCAATGATCCTTTTTTTTTTTTTTGAATAATACAATGATCCTTGAATGGAAGTTATTTGCAGTGTGTTTTTGTTTGTTTCTGTTTCTGTAATATTTACACATATTTGCGTTGAGCTTGCTCAGGGTCATGAGCTTTTGTGGACAGCTTCTTTTCCTTTTCCCACTAGAGGTTATCATGTCATAATCATTTGGTACTACTTATTAAAAAGAAGGTCCAAAACTTGTGATTTAGGCCGTCTTTATACCTTGGCAGAGTACTTCAAGCCACCACGTATAAAAACAGTAAAAAGAGAAAACTCTGAAACAAATTTTTATATAACAAGGTCTTTTTTAGATCTACTGGCCCATGCATATTTTGTCTCTTCTGAGTCGAGAGTGTTGAGATTAATCCCATGTTGTTCCTATTATTGGCCTCTCCTGAGACATTATGATTTGAATGGCTGTCTAAGCGCCATCAGATCCATCAATTGGATTCAAAGAAATGTTATCCATTACTCTCTCCAACCCGGCAGATGTTGAGGTTTTTGTAAGTGGAATTCCTTTATTATGTTAATACCACTGTTTTGTCACATGCACCATTTCCATTTGAGAGGGGTGGAAAAATCATCAGATGGATTTGGCTCCCTCAATAAGAGATGTTTGACATTCAATGAGATGAGAAACATGAAAAACACATTTCAATGGCAAGTGGCATATGACAATCACAACAAGGAGGCCCTTTGAATGAACAGAAGATCACAATATAATTGTGGCACCATGTTGTTGTTTTTTAAGACACTGCCTTGTATGAATTTTGCATTGATTATTTTGTTTTGAAATGTACAGGTTTCAAAGGATTGGGACATTTTGTTACAACAATGCCAGTTTTTTTCTGCTTTTGCCTGGACCTTCTCTTATCATGAAAGCTGGCAACAAACCTAGAACCATATGGACAAAAAGCCTTAAAGAAACAGGAGTAAAAAAAACAGTCAGTTGGTTTACAACATTTTCAATTAAATGGCACAGACATACCTGTTCCCAGACACATGCTGTTGTGTTTGCACACCTGGGTGAGGCAGGGTGTGGAGGTGCATTAATGTACATTATCAGCAAAGGTATCTAATTTAAAAAGATATATCTATTTTCTTAAATTGATTTTTTTCCTTGTTGAACTTGAAAAACTGAATTTAGTTCGACAAGGAGCAAGTACAATAATATACAGCTAATGATAAGAATAAATTAGTTTAAGAGCTGGATTTTATTCTAAAGGCCAAAATATATGTGCATAATATATGTTTGTGTTTCTGTCTGTCTGAGTGAGAGACTGAGAACATGTTTGCTTTGCAATTGTGTTCATGCACATGTGCTGTGTCTGGATGTCTGCATATCTGCAAGTGTGTGTGTGCACATGCATGTGTGTGTTAGTCGTAGGCTCAGAGGCATAGCATGGGTCTGCATGAGGGAGTGTGGTGGCAGAGAACTCCTCTGATAGGCCAGATCCAGGGTGCACTGAAGCCTTTCGCATATATATGGAATTTTTGAATATCTAAACCATTATTTAGCATCCAAATCAGTTCTGCTTGTCTGACTGATGGACAATTTCAGTGTGACCCCGGTCTTTTTGCATGTGACCTATACTGTCGGGATTCTTGCATATTGTTTGGATGTTCACGTTGACTCTCCTCCCATTTTTTTCTTACTTTGATCCTTTTAGCATGCTCTTTGTGTAGGAATTCATGAAATATTCATAGCTGGACTGTGGCTTTTCCATATCTTTATGTACAATTATTGGCAGGCGTCCTGTTATGTCGAGCCATCTTAATAGTGGGTACTGAGCTCGGTTAAGTGTGACTTCAGATTTTTCTGACAGTTTAGCTGGTCTGTGTTATGAATTGATAAGGTGGGGCATTATATTTGCAGATTGTGAAGCTTGGTTGCCTTTTAGCCCACCATTAATATTGATAAAGGCAAATAATGTTTCTCAATTGACAGACTATCTGCTTTGTGAAGTATTATTATTATTAGTATTATTATTACAAATATGTTTTGCTTCAAATCAAATCTCACTAACTACTCCTGAGTTCATGCTTAATTTTGCCCTTTGATCACTCTCATTGTCACCTTAATAGAGTCCTGATTTGAGTTATGCTGGTTGTGTCGATAATGCTAACAGGGTTAATAGTGTGTTCCTCTCCATCATGACCAGTGCTATTGGCAGCTAGAGTAATTGGACAGAGGATGTCATTATCATGCCCTATGCGCTGCAGAGGATTTGAAGGAGCAGAGGCCTGCGGTGTGGCCCTTGCCAAACACACTCCTGTCCTCTGGAGTTTCAGATGTAAATACTGTCTATTCTCCCAGCATTTAATAAATGTTTCTGGAGGTTTATTAATGTGCAAATGGGTGCAAGAGCTGCCCTCCGCCCATGCCGGCACAACGTGTGCACAGAGGCACAGAGCTGTTTAAGGAGAAGAGATTCACAAATCAGCCGATGTGGAGCTAAGCCTGTGGCTCTCTCCACCAGGGAACCACTAAGAGTATTTAATTCTCCCTCTTCCCCCCTCCCTCCTTTCTGTGTGTGTGTGTGGATGAGACCTGTGTGTGTGTATGTGTGTTTTACAGGGAGTTCATCACCTGCCTAAAGTATCCATGTTTACTTATTTGTACCATTCTTCTTAAGTTCACCCACTTCCTCAACAGCTCATGTAAGAGTGGCAAGAGCTGTATGAAAAAAAGAAACTGAGGCGGAAGATGGAAGAGACATCCACATTCTGATATCGTGCTTAGAGTTCCTGCACTTACAAGGGCATACAAATGGGCAAATCTAAGGATAAAGGCTCCAAGGATCCAGCTATAGTCATATGAATGCAAATAGGATTAAAGTGCCAGCTTTGGAGGCTGATATACAATTCACAGCTCTTATAGGAGTCTGGCTGCTGCAGACCCTGAGCACCATCCCCTGCTCCTGGAAAATGAGGATGTTTATGAAGATGGCTTTCTTGTCATCCCCACCAAAACACACACACACACACACACACGCACACGCACACACACACACGCACACACACACACACACACACACACACACACACACAAAAAAAAACAAATACACACACATCACTAGAAATGAGGCTCACCATGATTAGCAGCTTGGAAAGCTCCTCTCATTATAATTCTCCATCCCATCTTTCAGGTGTTTTTCAGTCAATATTAGTTTGATCTTTGTCTGGGGGATAAATGATTGGCTTGATGTAGCATGCATTTGTTTTTACAAACCCAACAGTGAACTACAAAGGGCTTTTCATTCAGGTTTAGACAGCACTCGAAAGGTTTTTTTCCCTCCTCTTTTTTTCTCTTTTTTTTTTTTTTTTGTAACTTGGCTGACTTAACAAGCGTTTAAACCGAGTGATCTCCGATACAAAAATAAATAAATAAATAAGGGAAAAGAAAAAAGAAAAAGAAAGAACAAAAATGTGTTTCATGCTGTGGCTGGCTCTTTTTGTTTCACAAAATGGTTAGTGAGTGCAGGCAGGGCCTCTGTGTCCATAACCTCTCAATGACTGCTGATTGCTATAAATATTACTTGACGTTTGGCTGCTGTTTTTCATGTCGGGCGAGAGAATAACAAGGGCCATTCTGCTTCATATATTTTCACTCATTAGGTTCTCTTTGAGAAACTAAGCCTCGTCTTTCTCTCTCTCTCTCTGTCTTGCACCCCCTGCACACCTCCTTTTCTGTGCTCTTAGCAGGGCTCCGTCAGAACCCAGGCCTGCTTTATCTCCATCCATGAAGTTAAGAAAGCTGGCAAAGCTGTAAATTTGGACGCCCTTCGTTAGAGGAGCTCCCCCGGCTGTAATTCATCTCAATCCTCAGCGGTCTTTAGTTTCCTTTCAGAGGCTGTAAAGTACTGCCTAACACTCACTGGGAGCTGAGGGAGACAGGGCTACAGACGGCCTGGAGGTTAGCAGAAAAAAACGACTCATGTTAGAGGGGACAGTACAGGATCTGTGGGGGGGTTAGGTGACGGACCAGGGAATGATATATGGACGCTAGTGTGACACCGTGCTAACAAGACTAGCTTTTACTATGGGTCTCCTTTTACCTTGCGTTGCTTTCTCCTGCAACTCCCTGGTGTCTGTCTGTGTCTCAGCTCCAATTTCATTCATCAGGTGTTATGACTCTGTTGTATCCTTTATACTCTTATTCTGACAGGTGTCAGTTTAGAAGAGGACTACACTGGAAATGGAAAGTCCTATGAAGATTGAAGAAGTGGTTAAGTGAAATGTGAAACAAAAACAGTACAAATTCAGAATGTTAATTAGAAAATATAAGATGCAATCAGGGTTTTCTTTTTATTTTCTTTGTCAAATGTAACATTTAATACACCAGTTGTTTGAACACAAAGTAGTCCATGCATATTTTACAACCACTGTTCCTTAGACCATCAAAAAAAACCCCAATATAACATGTTTATTCAGTGCAAACAAATGGATGACCAGGCGTGTTAGGGTTAACTCCTGGGTCATAAGGGTCTCAAACCTCTCATACTGTCAAACCCCACTGTCCACATACATGACACCTGAACAGTGTGATGAAACAGACGCTATAAGCTCATTCACTTTATGAGGAGATGACTCGGCATGTTCATGTGTAAGATCAGAGTGTGAACTTTGTGTAACTATGTTTTCTATTTCTGTAAGCTGATGATGAACATCCTATAAAACGCATGCTGGCTTTTTGGCAGCCAGGCTCTATTTTGAGACATTTCTCTAGAGAAGGAGTGGAGTGAGCCGAGTCCGTTGGAGGGTTGTTTGTTTGACGACTCATCGAAACGGGAATCAGAGAAACAGGTGTGAAGAGGTTTGTGTTTCTGGGGAGCGTAAAAAAATTTAAAGTTGGGCTCTTTATGCCCTGATATCCACCCACATGACCAGCTATCACAATATTGAGCAAACTTCCTTAAAATTCTCCGATTTTACATGATTTATTTTCTAATATTCTTTTTATATATGTGATCTGACTAATATATAACCTCTTAAATGTCTGTATTCACCACTGTCACCTGCCAGAATGACTCAGAGTGTTTTTGTTAAACTTCCATGTGGGTTAAACGGCTTCATGTTTTTATTGTAGCGGCAACATCTGGGTTCACATTTGTGAGGCTAAAAGAGAAGGCTGCTGCTTTAGGTCAGAACCTAAATATAGGACAGTCTTCAGAAGCCGTGCCACAGGCAGCCAGGAAACGCTTTGATTTCTCTTCCCTCCTTTTTGATTTTATAAGAATATTCAATAAAGCCTCTGGATCTGGCAAACAGGTGGCAGAGCTTAGGTTCCCCCACAGTGCTAAAGAAAACTTCCTCCTACATATTTTTGCATCACAAAGTGCTGTAACACATGCAAAATACACTCTCCTGTTACCCACTCGGTCCATTCAAACTGCTTGTAACTTTGCTCAAACAAAAGGCCAAAATATATTCAAGTCTTTACTAAGCATGAAAAGAGGGACTTTATTTTACTCCATGTGTCTGGTACTGAAGAGGATGAATACATGAATCAGAGTTTCTCCTCTGCAGTGTGTATTAATGTGTGTGTGTTTGGGAGCAAGTGACGCACATTGTGACTTGTCTAAGTAACCTGAGGCCAGGCTTAAGGGCCCACCTGTCTCTAGTTGTGGACAGACGAGGCCTGGCTGCCAGGCGCTCCATTCATCCCTATTGCTAATTCTAATACTAATGCTAACATTAGTGCTAACATTAGCTACTGTTCTTGTTTCACCCTGTCAGCCTCATGCCATTCCCCAGGCATGAGCCAAAAGGGAGATGGATAGCCTACTTATGCTGATGGCCTTGCTCTACATTCATTATATTAGCGTCCGGTAATAAATAAAATAAAAGTTATGCCTTTAATGATGCATATTTAATAGTTCTCAAGTTCTTCAACTACTTTATAACACTCAGGGGGAAATCATTTATACATTTGACCTATCCTAAATATTTAGGAGCAGTGAGCAGCATCCGTGCATTGCCAAGAGAGCTACTTCAGTTATGAGTCTTGCACGCTGGCCAAAAGAACAAGCACAGAAGAACTCTAATTGCTGTTGCAGCATGAATAGACCCAAAGTGGACTTCTGACCTCTGGTAAATGGCATAAAGAAACAGCGACAATCTCCTTCTGAATGTTTTGGCTTTTGATATGAGGAAAGATTGTTCATATTGGTCATGAAAAAGGTACACACTTAATCAGTGCCTAGATAAAATGTTTTCACACACTGTAAAATTTGATGAATTCTCTTTAGAAACTATTATTTTAAGAAAGAACCCTGTTTGCTTGGTAACACTGAGATCATTAGAGGATGTCAGTTCATAGAAAAACACTTCTTGTGACATTGTAGGCTCATCACACTGTAGATGACTAATACCCTTTAACAAATTTCAAAATCATAGGAGACTGCTCACATTTCTAAATAATATTTACCATGACTATTACTGGTCCACACACACTTCAAGATACCATATGGACACCACACACTCAACATTTGGGGCAGTGATTCCATAGAAATTAGATCTCACAGACACTTATGTGTTCAAATATGTCTTAAGATAAATGAACTTGCAGGGCGATCAACACTTCTTACTGGTTGTCCTGGCATGTGTTCTGCAATGCGTACATAATATAAGTGTCATCATGCCAGTGTCGAATTTTCCTGAACTTTTCCTTTTGCACTTTCCTACCCTTCAGACTGAATCTGTACCAAGCAGGAAAAGTCCAGATAGAGTCAGGGTGATTTAATCCTTCTGATACTGATTAGAGCTGCTTCATTTAAGAAGTACTTCCCTGCTATGGCTAGTTTCATTGTCGGAGGCTCAGGTGAAATGCTATGTAAAGCATAGTGGCAAAGTTTTTAGAGTGGTTTTGGTTTCCAGTCTACATCATAGCGCCACAAAGGAAAAAAAAAAGTGCTGAAAATGTGTTGAAAGATAATTAAAGTGCTGCTCCAGCCAAACTAATTTAGTTTTAAAGCAGGTGTGACCTTTTTATGAACAAAAAAAGTAAACAAACAAACAAACAATGCACAGATCTTTTTTTTCTTTAAAATACTAAATTCAACTCAAGTGGGGTTTTAAACTAAATCGCTCATCTGTTTATAGGGGAATTTGCCAAATTAAGTGTTCAGTGGAACAACATGTGCTTTAATTTGCCTGGAAAATGGGTCGCATGGTGAGATCCATGGTTACGTCTGAGAGTGTTACTTTAGCTTGTTCTGTTTTTTTCTTGTGTAATTACAGCGTGTTTTCTTTTGGCAACATGCATCCTGGAATTAGCAAATGAATGTTTTAACCCCAGTGAACTTCCACAGTGTTTCATGCACTCCCCTCCCCATTACATTGCGAGGCTGTGGAAATGAACACAGCTGCTAATGACCTTTAGCATCACTGGCAGGTTTTAAGTGTGATCACTGGGTATATGTTTAAACGTGTTGTCCTGTGCCTCAGGAGATTACAGTAACGATACCAATTAGCCCAATCTCATTAGCCGGCGAAACTCCACTGAGTCACACAAATTAAGGACCCTCTCTAATCTGACAGTCCTAGAAATGGTCCCGTGCCCTCGGCATGTGTGTGTGTGTGTGTGTGTGTGTGTGTGAGAGAGAGAGTGTGCGTGCATACATGTGATAGAGAATGTAAAGAGACAAAGAGTGTGGTCTTTCTTTTTGTTAACTGTGGGTTTATGTATGACCTATTAACTAGAAATGTGTGTGTATGCAAGAGAGAGTGAGTGTGCATTAAAGTGTGTAAAGCTATAAGCTTAATTACCAGTCAAGGATCAGACACAGCTTCTATATGTATACCCTCCCTGCTTTCACACAAACAGTAAAACACACACACACACACACACACGGAAACATACACACAAGAGCAGCATCTAACTTTCATGTGTTTGTTTGGACATTTTCACCACCTGGTGATTAATTTATGAATTCTTGAAAGAGTTAGGCAGCTTCATGTTTTCCTCTCTCCTCCTCTGACATGCACACGTATACACACACTTTTTCCCTACGAATGTCCCTGTTTATTATCGATCTGAGAGCATGTGTGTGCTTTGGGATGTGGTTCGTAAATTAAATGAAAAATAAACACAGTTTAAATTGATTTAGATTAGAAAAGTAGTTATTTGGTCGTTTATAAAACTCATCATTTCATGGCTGTATGTTTACTTAAAAACACATTAAATGTTTGAAAGTTAGATTAAAATCCATTATAAGCATACCTTTATACCCCCCCCCCCCTCTCTCTCTCCAGCCCCCCCACATCTGATTAGTGTCTATTGAAGATCAGAGGGGTGAGGAGGAAGTGCCCTGCTGATCTGGGAGCTGAGTGCTGTGTTATCTTTGGAGGAGTCTGGCCGCCCCGCTGGCACACCGCAGAACCTTATTACTGTGTTACTGAGTACATTAGAGCACCCTCCAAACAGGTTTGTTCTCAACCCAAGCAACATGTAGAAACCTATGTTTTAATTTGGGGGGGTATTCACTTAAAATAGTGTTAATTAGTCCTCTCCCTCTCTCTGTGTCAAGTAAACTTATCGCTTTTGCACCATGGTGGAAAAAGCTGATGAAGTGCTGAAGAACTTTTAAAAAATATTTTGCTGTCCCTATAAAATCTAATCTGATGCTGTTTGTGTTATGTGATGTTTTTCCAGCTCCTTAAAAGTGACACGTTGGTTGTGCTCTCCTTCACTAAAGGCCTCATAGGCAGCAGAAATATAAGGCCTTTTCCTTTCTCCAAGATCCAAACTGGGCCTCTAATGACCACAGCCACATTAACCCTGACGTTAACACAGCAGCTGTGTTTGTGCAAAGTTGTACAATACATGCCCAGGCAGAAAGCTGTGTTCTGTATGTAGCAATAACAAGCATAATAACACCTCTGTTATCCGACAGCTGTTGTGAGGATGAATTAATTCAATATCATTTATCTGACAATTGCTCTCCTTGAACGGCTCACTGCTGTGAAGAACACAGTTTAAATTACAATTCAGCTTTAATTAAATTATTTTAGGATTATTGTGTTATGATCTGTGACACAAGAGCTACTGATCTTTTTATCTCATAGCATGTTTTCTGCTGATCACTCCTTTTAATGTGGGGATGAAAAGTGTCTGTCGTATCATGTTAAGTCAGTGTTTTATTTTTACTGACATAACACAGTTGTAGAAATGGTTATAATTTACCCTTTAAGGAAGCTTACACCACTCCAGTAAGTCCCACTAATGCTAGTTAACCCTGTGTTTCCCCTTCCCTCATGCTTGGTCTCATTAGGTCAGGATTAACAGGGGATTACTGTAGCCATGGGCTACTTGCTCTTTAACACTAATATCTTGCAGAGATGCTCCATAATTTCATTTTGAACGCCTCAAATGACTTGAAACAGGCGGGGGTATCTGGGCCTTGGCAGCTAATCAAAGAAAATAACTCGGGGATGGCTTTGATATGGGGAGCACTTTCCACTCGCGCCTTGGTAGAAGCCGTGTTTATTTATCGTCCTCGGAGGCAGGAAATTAAAGCTGGCGTGTTTAGTGTAATTGGTCATTTTGTGTTATTCACATATCATCAGGCCTCCACAGATTAGCACTACCTGTTATTGCAGAAAATAATTTCTTTGAGCCAAATGACTTGAGGGATGAAGGGTATTATTGTGTCTTCTTATGCAGTCTCCTTTTCCTTTTTTTGTCTCTTCCTTGCTTTATTTGCAGCTAGATATCCAGGCCAGAGGAGGAGGATGAGCAAACACTAGGGCTCACAAGGTGTGTATGAAAGTGTGTGTGTGTCATGGTGTGTTGGAGAGAGACACATCAAACTGAATTGACGAACACATGGGCCACTCGCTTCAAGGGTCTGTGACAATCAAAACACCAAATCCAAGAATTCTATGACATACACACATGCACACACACACACACACACACACACACACACACACACACACACACACACACACACTCAAAACCTTGCTCTGAGAAAACCTTTTGGTGTTGTTGAAGGTGTCGTTGCTGAAGCTGTTGCTGTTTGTGCTGTTGTTTTGGACGAGATCTGTATCCAGAAAGAACTGAGCAACCTGCACAAAATGTCTATGATTGATCACTATATTCTGCCATCATATCCTGTCACTGTATTCACTCCACGAAAATCAAAACACTTTGCTTTCAAAACTCTCAAATATGGAGAACGGTGTCGGGAAGTAAATTGGTATCTTCTTGGTTTGTTTGTGTGGCTTGTAACTCTACCTAACAGCCACCAGGCCACAAGACAACAGAGGAGTGATTTCAGCAACACATCTGAAGTCAAGCAGCAATATAACACTGCCTGCCAAAATGACACTCAAGTGAGCTGTAATGACTACATTGTTTTTACTGCCTCTCTCCACCCGTCTTCTAAGCAGCAGGCAAACACACCGTCGTAAGCTAGCGGCACACCGCAGTCTGTGTGCTCTGAGAACTTAAGGAGTTTTGAAAGTTAAAAGAGGGCTTTTCTTCTCCCTGATCCTGTTGTGATGTTTCTCTGGCTGTCTTTTGTGTTGGAGTGCACTAGACGATGCTATTATGTTAGAGGTAAAGTAATATGACTGTGACAGGCTTCAGTATCCATTTGAAAAGCGCGTTTGGAAGACAGCCTCGTGTAGTGCAACGCCTCCCTTTAAGAAATGCACTTTTCCCTTATGCACACTTTCAAGAATCTTGTTAAACACAAAAGGAGCAGCACCTGCTTCTGTGGGACGAAGTAGGGAGAAAAAAGAAAAAGGAGAAAATAACTTAAAAAAAAATATATTATAAACGTGCTTGCCAGGTATATGAATGTCGAGTTGAATTTGGTGCAAAGCCTGAAACAGTGCAGTTAAAGAGCTTAAAGGCTGACCTTGAAAAGTCTGCCGTCAGAATCGTGTTAGTAGACCTGCTTCTCGCCTGTCAAGGTATGGTAGAATCACGACATTGTTTATTCACTTTGATTTGTCAGGGATGCATGCAAGAGTATTGACAAAAGATCTCTCTTCGCTGCACCTTCTGCCTGTGTATCCCTGCTGTATTACCATCACTGTGCCTGGTGCCATGTGCCCCACATTTGTGCCCATACAAGGCCCTTCATTGATGCCCCCCCCCTCCCAATTATGTACCTCTGCTAGTGGCACTTAGGGAAACATTGATGAAATGTTTTATTTTAAGGGTCAGTGCCGCCCATTAGAATTAACGCCGACACAGGCTAAGGCGTTTGTCATGCGTGTCACACACCGCTCTCTCTTCAAGCTCTGTCTCCCCCCATGTGCACTCCATCTGGGGGGGACATTAGTGGTGGTGGTGGTGGTGGAGGGGTTGATGGGGGGTGCTGTCCATACGGGGGCTGTGGTCCTCTCAGTGTGGCACATCAAACTCTATAAAGGGAATCATTTATGTGCCACTCCCTATTACTGAACAGCATGGAGACAGCTAATGAGGGCCAAGGCAAAAGGAATATATCCACCACTTTGCTGTTAGACAGACACTGGCAGGAAAAGAAAAACCAGGAGTCTTCTGGGAATCATTGTTTTCAGGGGAAAAAGGGAAGAACAAAAGGAGTGTGTGTGTGTGCGTGTGTGTGTGTGTGTGTGTGCGTGTGCGTGTATGTGTGTGTGAGTGAGAGAGAGAGCGTGTGAGAGAGAGAGACAGAGCACACGCATGTGTATTTTCTCACACCCGCTTCATCTATCAGTTTATTTATTAAATTCTTCACCCGCTAGCATTGTACTTACGCTATGGTAACAGCTTGAGGTGAAGATTCTGCAAAACACACATCAGTTTGCACGTGCTGGGTGTGAGTGTGTGTGTTTCATTCCTTTTTTCCCCCATTGGCAAATTTATGATTTACAGTGATGATGGGAGTTTGAATGTGTGAGTTAATGGGTAAATAAATGTATATCATGCTAAGGTGCTAATGGACACCTGGGTATAACCATGTATGTTTGCAGTGCGTGTACATACATGCACATGCACATGTACGTGAACTCACACTTGCACAAAAAAGGGTCTAGTGGTGCTGATAAAAAGGTAGCTGTGACATTTCCAATTTGCCATGCACCAGCCCACTCCATTTTCTTCCCTGCTGCCTCTTACATGGTAGAGTAAGCCTCTAGGATTGACAATAATTACAGCCTGCATAAAATGAAGAGGGTAATATGAACACAGCTTTGCCATAATTGCCTTTTCATTATTTGCTAACAGTGAGCTATTCAGTCATAAGAAAGAGATTGCATAGTAATTGGCTGACAATGGGAGGCTGAGGCTCTGTTCAGAGGCTGTGGTAATTTTTGTGTTGCTGTGAAGGTTTTTTGAGGGTCTTTTTTTATTTAAAATCTGAAGCATTAAACTGTAATTTAAAACTACAATTTCCAGCATGAATGAAAATCTGGGTATTAACATGAGCTCCTATTTAGAGTGGAACATCCTATTAGCAGTATTAGCACTATTTGGTAACTTTCCATATGGGCCGCCTCTCAGCCCAAATGGGATTTGAGACAGCTTTGTTTCTCTCTCAGTCAGTCTCACACGTCAACAACACAGGGTTGTTTACACTGCTGGAAATTTCCCGTGTAACGTGTGTGTATATGCAAGTGTGTTTGTGGTAACTGAGGGTTGGGACAAAGTTTGACAGGCCTTGGCACACAAACACTCAAGATGCATGTGCTCAATCCACACATTACAAAATCACACACCATCATGTACACACATTATACACAAATCAAAATGTAGCTAGGTGGTGTTTTCATTGTGAAATAACCAAACAGCAACACCATATTTGAGATTATGAAAGACAGACAAGCATCCGCCCAGGCAACATGAGAGTTGACAACATCCATACTTTTTCAAGCATTTTATCTCATAGGATCGATAACAAAGGCTTTGCTGCAATGAAAGGGGAGCCCTGATGTTAATTTGGCTAAACAGGATTTTGAGGTCATGCCTTGGCCTCTGGAGATATTGCTACAAAATGATGTCAAGGACAACAGAGTATGACAAGCAGAGTCTACTGTTTGTGTGAATGTGAGTGCATGTGTGTGCAATGGTAGAGACAGGGCAACACACAAGAGATCCTTTATAAACATGACGACCCACACAGAAAAGGAAGAATTGGAGTCATCACACACTGCTCATGTCCTCTTCTGAAACTATAGTTTGTCATTCTGGCAGGCACCCATACCTAGAAAGCTCTTCAGTGAGTATAAATTATATATATTTTTGTCTCTGACTCACCTTTCAAATGTAGCAACTTAATCTTGAGATGTACTCCTTTGCCAATTACTTTCTAGAAATGTCATGAGCAACATAATTCTGTTGAGAAATGAAACTAATTACTTAGTCTTCTTACTATAAAAGCCAAACTATGAACTGCAGCACAGACAAGGATTTCCAACTGTTGTTGTCAGCCATTATTTGAGGTATTAAACAATACTTGTAAATGAACCTCATGTTCAGAAAACATCCATAATTTTAAACTTTGCACTTGAATCTAGAATTGGATTCAGATCAGGTGCCAGCATATACATTGTTGTTGTCCCAGGGTATTTTTTAGAGTATAAAAGTAAAAAAAAATAAACAAACCCTCTCTTACTGTGACAAAGTTTGTAATAAAATAACCACTGAAAATATCAAAAACATGATTTATAAAAAAAGTAAAAAATAAATCTATTTAGAAGTGATGCAAACAAAAAAATGGTCAAAATGACATGCAAGAAAATTTAATACATTGTTCAAAAATGTTTAAAGTTCTCATATTTATTTGTGTTCAGTTACATATCCTGGGTTCCTAATCAACCTGGCCCAGTTTACACAGACAAGCAACATGCTTGACACATTGCTCACTGGACAGGAAGAAAATTCATAGTAGGTGTTTTTGCAGCCAGGGAGAGAGAGTGGGAGAGATCCAGTCTGTTTGGTTTTGGATCTAAAAGACTGAAATTCCTGTGAAATGATCGTTTGTGGCCGAGCCAGGTCGAGGCAGCCTTTTCTTTATTTGGAACAAGCTTGGCTGGCACGAGACAACTCAGCACCCTCCCTCTCTTTCCCCCCTCTCTTCTTTATAGACATCTCTTCCCACTCAGACCTTTATTCTTCACTGTAGCTAACAAACCCTCCAGTCAATCAATATTTATCTTATATAGTGTGCCGCTCCTCAGTAGCCATAATCGTTTAGCTCAAGTGCTTGCATGAGTGAGAAATAAATTACATTTACAGTGCTATCATTGAGGGCCTGATGTTTCCCAGGCATTAGCGGATATTTAGAGATGGCCAAACGTGGTAGGACATTAAAGAACAAGGCTGAAGGAGATTGATTAGATGAGCAAACAACAGGCCAAGCAGATGTAGAGTGTAAGTGGAGGTTAATATGATTGCTGAACTGAAGAATTATCCATCTAAGTCACTCAAGCTAATATTGACTCTCAAGTTTTTAGTTTAGTTTAGAATAAGTGATGTAATTCACTCAGTGTGGCGTCCATCCCAATTCAGCCTCTGGAATTGTTTTTTAAATGTGGGGATGGGGGTTTGCATCTAGTGTAGTAATGCACCTCATGCTCATTTTAGTACAATATAACCACAAGAATACACACATTTTACAACAGGAAAGTTTCCAACAATTTGGATGTTCTTTTTTTTCCTTTTTTCCAAATGAAATGTAAAAAAAAAAATTTATGAACATGTGGCTGTGTAATTTTTATGTCCATAATCTTTGGAAGTCTGTGACTTATTCCTCTCTTCCCCTTTGATCATAGCAGTTGTGCACCAGTCAGCCAGGTGCTCTGTGTGTTTGAGGTGCAAGTTGGTGTCATAATTATCTTACACAACGGGGTTGCTGCTCTTATTAGTAATTAGCTCCTACCAAAACTGATTGGTATGGGTTCCTCAGCTCATCCCTTTTAATGTTTAAACATTTACTTTGTGCTTGAAGGATTTGTTTGTATATATCTGCTGTGTGATGAGCGCTTTTCAAGTAATTGGCTCCTAGGGGACAACACTTTCTAACAGTTAAAGAATAATTACAGCCCTATGAAATGTTAAACTGCCCCGACTGTCTTTTTACAGGGGCTTAATTGCGTGCAACAAGTAAGGCAGGCTTTTCATTTTGTTCCATCACAGGAACGGACTGAACTCTGGTGGAAACACACAGAAATTTTGTCAAGTTGTAAATAGCTCCTCGTATGGTAATTTTGTAGGACACCAAAGCAGTTTGAAAGCGCAGCTCTCATTGAAAACGAGACTTTTTTTTCTTTTTTCCTTTTTTTTCATGTTGTGGAAAGGCAAAGCAAGGGCTTGGTGTCTGTATTTTTATGCTCTAATGAACTTTTGCATATATTCATTATAAGGGAATCCTCAAAGAGGGAATGACAGCATAAAATACCTAAAATTACTGGGCTTGTGCTGTCTGTGGGTTCATGCTTGAAGGGGTTTGTTTATAGCTATCTAATTTTGATACTTTGAAATTATACATTTACACTACATAGTATAAATGTTGTATGACTTGAGCAAATTTTTACTGTCTTGGTTGCTGATTCATTTATGTGTAAAAATAAGCGAAGGTCCCGTGGTTGATGTGTGTACCACTGCACATATCTGCACCAGTGTTTTCAAGTTTTTCCCACCATTTTACAATTTTGCTAAATTCAGCTTCAATACATGATGTACATCTGCTCATTTTTTATTTGTTAACACATCTTACAGAAAAATGAAGACAATAGCGGGAGGTCATTTGAACCAAGAATATTATTTCTGGTATTATTGCAAAGAATATTCACAATACAAGATAAATGACGAGCTTCTTCTGAGCCCCAGGGGTGCAATAGGTCAACCCATAGGTGATATTTTCACACTTGCATAAAGTGAAGATTATTCAGATAAGCTGTCAGTTCATGGCAACAATGAATATGAATTGAGCCATATATTTTCATATATTGTGTGTTTGTGTATTCATTGTATTCTATATGTAAGTGCTGCCGTACCTTGAAGCCTCTGTTTTGACTGTATATTTGATTGAAGTGTCTGCATTGTTTTAATGTCAATCCTAGAAACTTGTTAGTCATGAATTATAATGACTAAAAATATTTTTTTTCTTTCTACATCTGCGTAGACTTGCCTCTGCCCTGCAAATGCACTGCATGTTGAAAACATCCACCAACATGTTGTCACCATGTATGAATTCTTACTTTTCCATACACTGCTGTCACTCCGCATGCTAATGATTTAATGTTTGCAGTGTGTTTATGTTTTCCCCACTGTGTGCTGAAATAGTGTGTTTTATTGATTTTGATCCAGCGGGTTCCTGGCTAAATGCACCATTGATTTAAGAGGAGTGGATGGGCGTTGCGGTCTGCATGCCTCACATTCCTCCTTGAATTACAGTCCCACTCTGGTCCTTGATGGGGAGGCCATGTAGGTCTCATTGCAGATAAACTAAAGGATTTTGGTAGCGCGGGTTACAGCAGGCTGACCCTCCGTATGGTCCTCATCATGCCTCATCCTCCTGCTTTTATAGGACCCCTGCTGTTCTTTGCAGAAGCTGATGAGTGTTGGATTAGGTTTGCCTTACAGGTATCCATCATCTCTCAGCGTCTAATAACCCAGTGTGACTAAAGCCATTCCCTCTCCTTTTTCTTTTCCCCAGCTGGATTGCCAGGGTAATATAATGCATTCAAGTGAATTGCACCTGGCTTGGTTTGGCAGTGCTGGCATGCATTATACCCAGTGGGCCCTTTGTAAATAAAATGTTATTACACGCCTGGATATTCCATGCCCTGTGTGCACATAGGGATCACTGGTGCCATACTTCCACAAGATCACACGCAGATGTTAATCAGAGATTAACACACACTCAACACAGGACTCAATCAGCCTCTCAATTGCCATGCTTCCCAACACACTGATTAAGAGAAGAGCTTGCCATGCAGAACTCTCCTGCAGCTTTTTTACCCAATGATCTTAAGAGCTGATAATTATTATCTTAATTAGAGAATAGGCGTATGATGCAGTGAAGTACGTGTAGTGCTGACACAGAGATGATATTCTGTAAATTTATATTTTCATCTTCACTCCTTCTGGTGTCCCCTTACCTATATGATTATCAATGCATAGGAAAGCAAGTTGATAAGCTTTTTTCACTGCTCTGAATGCTGAAGTTGAAGTCGTAGACAAACAGACCATAAACTCCCTCCACATTCGCTAGGTCACTCCAGTCTGAATATATGATACTTGATTTTCAGATTATCCTTTGAAAGGGTGATGATGGAAGTTCAACATATTTTAATAGGCATGTATACCCAATAACAGTAACAGGTATTGGGCTGATGCCACACTGAAATACTCATACTCATACTCTTGAAAGTACACCAAATACTATTGCACTGGATAACACTAAAAGCAAATTGGCTCGTCATTGGTGCCCATGTAGAGGACTGTTGACTGTTAAATGTCAGCAATGTGCAGGTGCATCATGGTCTTTATTTCATTTGTTGAAATGAGAGAGTGAGGAAATAAAAGATATTTTCAAAGTCACATTAGAACCACAGTGATGTCATTAAGTATTTAGATCGGTACTCAGTATTGGTGAGTACTCCAATGCAAGTACTTGTAATTGTACTTGGTTTGATAAAATGTGGAATCGGTGCATCCCTATATTTCAAACCTTTCTAAAACTTCTAAGTGTAGGCTGTACAGACTTCTGTGGTCTGGGATGTTTACTTGGACTGGCTTAGTGTAACCCAGCTTAGCCCATTTAAAGAAAGCGAGCTAACTTGTACCGCGTTGTTGTTTCAAGACAACATAGGTTAATATTGTGGACGGATCTGTTTAGATAGTCTTATGAGGAACTATATTTATGTCAGGGCTAGACACACAGAGTTTAATGTGTAATCCAACTTAATTATGTGTGTTTGTAACCCAGCACATATTTGATTCCATGGTAGCTGAGATGAATTTGGGAGATAGTGCTAACAGCCTGTGCCTGCTAGATTGAGCCCCGTGATCCAGAGGGGAAGAAACACAGCCCATGGCTAAACAAATCCTCCTTTGTTTTGGGGTGTGCTGAGTGATCTCCATTGAGAGGAGGGGATGGGTAAACACTGCTAGCTCTATAGAGCTACACATTGTAAACACACAGCGCTCATTAACTATAATGAGATGTTATGAGGAACCCTTGAGCTCATTGTGTGGCTGCTACAGAAGAACCTGCCTGCTATTGTTGTTGTTGTTGTTTGTGCAAAGCAAATCATGGCTTTAGGTAGTATAAAACAACAAGGCATTCCTCTTACAGTTTTCACCCACTAATCATCGACGCTAAGGGAGATGGTTTAGAAAACACCTTGGCCTGTGATTTTTTTTCAATCTTATTTTTCTTGCCTGTGTTTGCCCTGGCCTTGAACGTAAAAACAGTCCTCTTCTGATGTCTGCATGTTTGTTACCATGCGTGATCACTGTCTTTTAAAAAGTTGGCCTTAGCTGTACCCAGTTATGAGCATCACTATTCCTATAAAGTTGAGGTTTAAATCAGGAGGCTATTGTATTCATGATGAATTGTCCTAACCTCTCTTTGAGTTTCACTCACCTACTGTTCTTCCCCCATCCTCTTCCCCAAAATCTGTAAATCCCTCTCTTTCTCTTAATGTCTGCCGATAGTTCCGCTGTGCTGCCTACCCAGCATGCTCTTCTTCATGTGTCATTTAAGGCAGCACTGTCTAGAGCTGCCGCCATGCAGCACTGCTCCGCATTTCGAGCCTAATTACAAAAGTGCCATCGGATGCTGGCAAAGCAACGTGGAGGGTAGGAGCCTAACATGCATGGCTAGCATAGTCTCTTTGACGACAATGAGTGGCTTCACCTTGGCTGTTAATTGCCCCCCGCTCAGGTCCCCGGCTCCCAGTTTGCCGGTTCCTCTACTGCCTTTTTCTTCCCTTTTCGTCTCCCTGCTGATTGGAAGCGATTGCAATTGGCTGACAGTTGGCTGAGATTTCTCAGCCACATGCAGCCTGACACCCCTAATTAGATGCTCCTATATGGCGGTTTACATTAGACAAACATTTGCGCAGACCATGGGAGATGCCAGCTTTTGTTTGGAGACTTACTAACACACATACACACATATAGACGTACACAATCTCACAATCTGAGTTTGCTCATTTGTGCTTGTTTTCAGACTTGGTGTGTTGTGTGTCTGTCTGAACCATAGCATGGATTTGGAAAACTGTGCAGATAATGAATTTTAAATCCTGTCCCAGAGATGGCACATTGGTAAGAAACCCTTAAAGTTAATTTGCCTGCTGAAAATCATTAACATATTCCCAGTTATTGGCATAAGGGCTGTTGAGAGGCTTCACTGGTTGTTTTTGTTTCGTGCCTGCAGTGTGCCAACAGCAGTATATGGATTCACAGTGACTGTCTGCCCTTTCTCTGTTGTTGAAGAGATGCTTACTTGATAGGGCTTCTGCAGTGATACATGCAGCACCAACACAGACATATTTCTATCAGGCCTGCCTTTTAATTTTCAGAATGAAAGCCACCCCTTTACACCCTGTTACTTATCAGCTCCCCCAATCGCTGGTCCTTTCAAAGCCAACAAACCAGGTTTCAAATGGCCTGTTCAGGCTGTGACAAGATGTAGCTCATTTCCCTCACAGACCCACAGCAAGGTCACCAATCTTTTTAGATTCATTCTGTGAGAGGAAGAAAGAGAGGAGGAGGAGGAAGGGGAGGGAGCTGCAGAACAAGGCCCTGTCCTCTGCCTGGAGGTCATTCCAAAAGCCAGTCATCATATTCAGCTGGATAAGGGAATTGTAGAGATAAGTGTGTGTGTGTCAGCGTGTGTGTGTGTGCCTGTTTTTTTTAAGCCCACATTCAAAGACCACCTCGGTATATAAATGTAACATATACGGATGTTTGTGTGTGTATGTTTGTGCTTGTTGTAATCACCAGGGCTATGAAATATGTCCAGGTGTTTCAGTGTTGCTTTGTGTGTGCGTGTGTGTCTGTGTGTCTTGTAGACCTGACGAAGAGGTACTACATCATTACCATATCCCCACCGTTGGCTATTCTTGGGGATTTTCTATAATAAGAGGGCCTTTTGTACTTTTGCCTGTCCTCTTGTGTGGCTGCTGGGCTTGTCAGCCTGATAGTTTAATCAGCCAACCTGTCATAACCAGTGCTGAAGTGGGACTTTGCCCTGTAAATGCAGATTTATATCTAAGTTACATCATTGAATTACATTTTTCTCTAAATAGCAGAGAAGCTGGTTGAGGGATGTAATAAAGCTAATCTACATACAGCCCTGGGTGGATAATCACATCTAATAAGTGGGACTCACGCCCCTATTAGCAGGGAAACGATGGGGGGAGGACGGAGGACAATTCAAGGAGTCAGCTGTGCTTGCTAATTATCTCTTTGCTGTCTTAAAGCTTGTGTGTGTTTGTGTTAGTCCTGTAGTGACATGTGAGTTTGTGCATTTAGATTCCAG
Organism: Thalassoma bifasciatum; assembly: GCA_008086565.1. NCBI lineage: Eukaryota > Metazoa > Chordata > Actinopteri > Labriformes > Labridae > Thalassoma > Thalassoma bifasciatum. The sequence continues at coordinate 760,834 of RPOG01000056.1, forward strand.
TGTTTGTGCTGCAGGTCTACTTTCTCTGCAGGCTATGTATTTGATCAGTGGGAATATTTTGAAAGTTACATCAGTCGTTATATGCAGCTCCTATAAAAGTTGCACCACTGACACCCAACTTGAATAGTTTTTCTTTTAACAATCTCACAAATTATGCTGTACATTTAAATGTTTCTTGCAGATAATTTAGGTGACAGGGGTTGTAGTTTTTAATGTGTAGCCCCAGTAGGGGTCCAAGACCTCAAGTGCAAATCTGCACTTGAAATATATAGTAGTCAGCAGACTGCCCTCTGCTTGGCAAGCCCATGTTCACTTTTTCATGTAAAGCCATTCTCGCAATCTTCATTTCCTTTGCCTTTGCTCAATGCTCTGACAGGAAGGCAGAGAAAAAAAGAGGGAAAGGCTTTCTGTTTGAGGCTTCAGGGTTTGTGTCCAAACCCTTGGTGGTTTGGCAAAATTATAAGCGTACATGCCTAATAACTAGTCTATCCAGGGCCTGCATCCCAAAAATAAGCCCTGACACATTGAGAAAAATGCCATCTGCTTTGAATGATGGCAGGGTCTGGTCCCAGCATCTTCTCCTTGTGTGGGTGGAGGCCCCGAGGTGACAACCTCAACACCTCGTCTCCCTAATCTGCCTGTTCCTCTGACCCTGGGCTCTACCCTGTGCTGTGGCCCTCTGGGCACCATTATACAAAACCAAGGTCTTGTGTCAGACTGGACCCTGTAGCCACATGCCCTCCTGCTCACATCAAAGGGATGATAAGTGATGAATGTGCAGGGATGATTTGCTCAAGATATTGTAAGTAACAGCAAACTGTCACACGTTTGTGTGGCTACGAGAGTGAGAAAATGCAATGGGTCTGAGCTGAGTGGAAGTCAAGCTCCTCTCTGCTCCCCTAGATGGAGCTACTGAGAGTGGAGCTATGCATCCTCTCTCTGCCTCCACTCTCCTCTGATATCAGCTCATCAACATCATAGTACATATGCCTATCAATACATATACATTATTATTCTTGCTGCTAGCCCTTCAAGCATTTCTTGACATGACTAATTAAACTGTCCCATGACCACACCAAAGAAAGCAAAGAGTGAGTAAAAGAACAAGGATATGTTTTTGAATAAAGTCAACTTAACTTCCATTAAAATAAGTATCATCACATGCAACCTTATCTTTAAGGTGAACAGAAGAGTTTTCTCCATCTGTATTACACTGAAGTCCCATCCAGTTGAAATTATTCAGATCCCTATTACAGAAGTTTATAGTCATGAATATATACTTTGAAATTTATGTAACATTACACATTTATGTTTTAGCCCAATAACACATTAATACCTTGCCACATCTTCAATATGACCATGACAAGTTTTTGTTTACTGTTTTGGATAAAAGGATATTCATTTTTTATCAATACTAAGAGTCACTCATCCATGTTTCTCCCCCAATGTGTAGGGGGAGGAAAAAGAGCAAAGCAAAACAAAAAACAGGTTATGACACTTTACATAGCCCAGTGCAGAGTCTTACTTTAAGATGACATGTTTGGGTGAAATTCACAAAGACATTATCATCATCTTCCCTAACTGTGCAATCTCAGAGCTCCTGTGTGTACAGCTCTGTGCCACTGGCTGTTGTTAGCCAAGCGTTTAAATGAACGCTGTTTTACCCTGATTGAACTGTCTGCGTTGCACGGAGTGGTAAGGCCGCACAGCCACCCTATTTAGAGAGGAGGCTGAGCCTGTCTCGCTGTCGCTGCACGCCACAGTATTACCTCCTTAACTGGAGACTCCTGTTTCACCAGAGAGCTATCACATTTCATAACATGGAAAAATAACACTTTAGCAGGGGGGTCAGGTGGGGAAATGGCACCTCTAAATGAGGGTTAAGGCCGTATCATTGTCTTCCCTGGCGGAGCCACCCCCGCCTTCAATAATTCTGCTGACCTTCGGTGCCATGCGGCTGGTTCGACATGGAAGGGTGAGCTGCTGGGGAGACGATCCTTTTCACGCAGCCCGTTCCCCTCAAAATGGCTTTTTCTTCTCCCAGACAATCATCTGATACGGAGGCTGAATGAAATCACAGATTACATAAGAAAGGTCCTCTCTCTGCTGCCGATAAGGGCTGCACCTGAAGTGACTGCTCTCACTGCTCTTCTCTCATCTTTCTCTCCGTCATCTTCCTTTTCCTCTACCCTTATCTGCTTTTTTTCCTCCTTTCCTCATTCCACTGCTCTCTTACTCTTTACTTTAAGACCTGAGCACTTGATTTAAAATATGTCGATTGTGGCTTGCAGAGCAGATTAATATGTAAATGTCTGTAAGCCTTTTAATTATATAAGATTAACTGTATTGTGGTATAATACTTGAGTGAGATGGTGAGTCTATAGTAATTTGTCAGGTATGTAATGCTCAATTTTTCTCCTACCTTCTAACTTAATGTTTCCACTTTCACCGCTTCTATAATATGGGGACATCATCAAAGGAAATATTTCCCCACAGCGGCCCATGCCGAAATGAACAATGTATTAAATAAAGAATGATATCCATTATACATTTGAGGATGAAAAATAATGCTTTATTTCCCTTGTGTACTTGCACTATATATGAGGAGAGAGAACAGTTCTATTGATCTTGGGTTTCATTAGGTGAAAATGCCTCCCCCGATGTACTACAGCAACTTTTCAAGCCCATTGGAGTCAGGCTAAACCTAGAAGAGGGACTCTCTGAAAATATATCCCATCACCTGGGTTATTCCTCAAACAAGACCTGAGGAATGTAAATGAAGTGGTATCTGTGATTCAGAGGCATCCGCAGCAGCCAGAGAGAGCTTAATCAAACACACTCACCGACCCACTCTCACACACATACTCACGCACGGATGTTTAATAGTGTGAAGTGTGTGTCTGTGTGGGTGGGGGGGCAGATGGTAGGTGCCAAAATGAAGCTCATCTCAATCTGTTTGACTACCTGCTACAGGAAGAGAGAAGAACGCCACACTGTGGAGTGGAGGAATATTGCTGGAAAGTTGAAGCAATCAAAAGCATTGATATAATTGGCTATCGTACAAATCACGCAACCCTTTTCTTTTGTTTTTGAGTTCTCGAAGTATGCCAATGTTTTCTGTTGAAGGCAGTAATGAATGCATGGCTTAAAAACACAACACAGATCCACACACTGTGCTCTGTTCTCTCTCACCTCTCTGTTTCTCTCTTTTCTTTTTAGAAGCTGCGGCTGTCAAGGCTGGAGGGTTGAGACTTGGTTTAAATCAGTAATCAGTAATTTAACTTGAACATGGACCTGATGGTTTTTCTACATGTCCTGGGGATCTACTCAGCAAAATTAAATATTTTACAGCTCCAGGGTAAAAGGGGTGTGTGTCATGAAATCCATCAGGAATGGAAATGAGCTCATAGCTTTTGCATAGATTAACCAAATGAAGTTTTGTTCTTTTTTTCTAATAGTGTCCTTCTTTAAATTAATGTAAATAAAATCTCAAAAAATGAAAATAAATTTCAGATTAATATAGATTAAAACCTGTCAGTGCAGTGTTTATGTGAATTCGGGCTGTGTGATTGTAGACTGGTGAGCCATGGATAAGAAAAAAGTATTTTTGATACAACTGCAAGCAAAGGAACATTTTTACAATGATGTTTTGGGGGTGGGAGCACGAGTAGTTGCAGTTTTCCTTGTTATGATTAATCGGATATATTTACATCACAATCTTGAAAGACTTATTTATGCACTGAGTTTCTGGTATCAAGTGTTTGTGAGATAAGAGGACGAAGCTAGGTCTTGTCAATGGCTGTACTTATCTGGGGGAAGAAGTGAGAGGCAGATTGCATTTCAATCCACATGTATTATCTTAGACGCTTTGAGGTATTTTGTATAAGAGCAACTCAGCTACTTAAGAATGCTTTCAGTGTTCATCTGGGGATGCACTTCAGAAAGTTTTCTGAAAACAAACATCTGCATGGATTAAAAAATTAAAAGATTTCTTGGGAGAAGTGACCTGAATATATAATCTACAAACAATACTTCCCAACAATTTCAATTATTTACTCACAACAACACATGAATGTGATTGGCTCTTATACAATACAAAATGTAAAGTAAACTACTTAACACAGCAATGGCAGTTGCTCAGAATGAACCCTGTCCCATATAGCTTAAAGGTTCATTTTTTCCACACTCTTTTTGTAAGAAAATGTCTAAATCAGGCGTTGTTATCTTAAGCAGCTCTTCCTGATTACAGGATGAGTTTGTGAAACTCTTTCCAACTTATTTAGTCTGATTTGTTTATCTCTAAGTAAAGGGGGTAATTTTTTTTACGATAAGTATTCTCCTGTTGAAATCCTCTTTAATTCATTGGTTAAAAAGCACAAAGGAATGCAGAGGGCTCTAATGCCGGGACAAACCCAGGCGACGGCAGAGTGCACATCCAAGACAATCCCAGTGCTACCTGTGCCATGAAGATTAGACCATTGTGTTGGGGGAATGTTATCGTCTGCGTGCCAAGCGCCGACTATGCACTGTAAAAGTCGCCAGTAAGGTGCTTAAGATATGCAGTTTTGTCCCAGGATTTATTGATACTGTTACAGGGAAAAAGGTGACCTGGTATCTTGGATATAGTCTTCAGTAGAGCTCCTTTGTGGTTTTTATGCTCGTATATATATTTTTACTCCTCCTCAGCAATGTTTGGGAACAGTATCATATTCGGAGAAGGCCTGACACTGTTCACTGGTTAAAGTTTATCTGTATTCTACAGAGATCAGGAGCCTCAGCTCAGTGATTTGCAAGTTGAGTGCTGCTGCCAGAAGAAGTGCAAGGCTCAGGGAACCATGAACATCCCTCAGCCCCCCAACCATTTTGACCCTGAAACTGCTAAAACCTCATCTGACTTCCACCAGCAGCAGCTCTGCTGCCTTCAACTTTGTCATACTGCTGTAAATCCAACCAGAGTAACAGAAAAAATCAAGTTAAAAGACTTTGAACTTAGTGTGTAAAATCACAACATACTGGGAGTAATGGCTTGGGAGACCATGAAAAAGCGTTACGATCTTATAACAATAGTCATATATCTCTAGCAGCCTTTATTAAAAAGACAAACAACCATGTGAAACGAGCCTAGAGCCTCCAAGCCATCTGTAGACCATTGAGTGGACTCTGGATGCTGCGGCCCCTGAGGCTGCTGAGAGCAATAAACAAATGAGGAAAATGGGAGTGGAGTGGCAGAACGTTGTGTATCAGAGCTCTGCTGTGTCGGCACTCTGATTTCGTTTGTGCTATTACATAATTAAATTTGGACTTGGATCATGCTTTTTAAGAGATTATGTGAGCATATGTTGCTTGAACATGTGCCAGCCTGTGAAATGGGCCTCTTTTCATGAGCACTGTATTAGGTTTAGAGAGTTTATTGAAAATCAGAATTAGTTGGCTGCCAACAGTTAATGAATTGGTGTTATGATCTTAGTCCAAAGGATGCTTGTGTGCTATGAGTTAGACTTGACGTCAGAATAAAAGAGAAAGAAGTCTGCTAAACAAACGCTGTAAATTTAGATTTTTACCCTCCAGTAAAGAAATTTATATACTTCACTATAAAATTTACTGTACTGTGTGCCCCAGGAATTGAATTTTTGTCTGTTAATTATTTTAGTGTCTAATTTGCAAGATGGGTGTTAAATCAAGCAATACTGATAACCTTACTTGGGTTATGAATCACAGAAAATACTTATTCAGCATAGGCCTTTTTCTGCGTGTGAATGTATACTTTTTCATTCTCACTGGCAAAGTAAAATCATGACATGCACTGATGCGATCTGAAGTCTAAACAAACCACCGCTATCAGCATGAAGTGAAGTCAAAGTAGTGAAGTCACAGAAGCACTTTTGACCAAAATTACCTGGCTTCTTCATTATTTGTTTTTAAGAATGATGTGAGCCCAATTTTTCTATTTTTTGTAATCAGATTGAAAAGAGAAATCTTGCCCTTCCTTTCATATGCCATTTTTCTCCAGGTCTCCAGAGTCATGTGCCACTTCCGTCTTCTCCCTCGTCCTCTTCTTTCTCCAGCTTTTCCTGTTGTGCATTCATCAGGACGGGAATGGACAAGCCAGTTGGCTCCACTAAAAGAGACACACATATCAGGGCGCTCTCTCTTTGCATCTGTCATTTCCCCTTCACTTGAAACATGGCCCTTGTCAGAGCACTGGCTGAATATATCACTCCCTCTCTCACTCACTCTGTCTGTATCCCTCTCTGGCTCTACTGCCGCTGCCATGCGGCTGTGCAGGTCCGTAAAGGTTTAAGCGGTTATTCCAGTCATTATTGGCTGTTAAATCCGGTGATGGTCGTAAAGGCCCTGCCTGTTCCCCCGTGCCTCAGAGGTCAGCTGATGGCCTGCTTTATGAGCTTGCAGCACCGTGCATCACTGCTGGGCCACCGTTTTATTCACACCCCTCCCCATCCGCCTTCAATCCAAGAGGCAGGACGGATGGATGGGCAAGCCAGAGACTGCCGTCTATTTGTCCCTGTCTGCTGGGCTAACCTGAGCAGCCAAAAAAGCCTCTAAAGTCTCATATTCCCCCCTCAGAGGTTGGGAGGCCCTTTGTGATTTGTGACTCCAGATTATATGAAGTGACTAGACTTGCAAGTGAATGCAACTATCGTCTCAGGGATGGTAAGAGCAGTGCAGAGAATTTATGACACATTTCAAGGAATTGTCATTTTTTACAATCCCATAAGCGCGAGGGTGAGTTACTTGCACTCGTAAGTTGTGTCGTTTCCCCCCGCCGTTCGTCAGAGCGAAATTCCCCAGATTATCGTTGAGTTTCAAAAAGTGAATGACATCAATTTTATTTGACTTGTTTAAAGACTTTCACCTTTTAATAAGCATTGTTATATGAGACTGCTGCTCTGAACTGCTGTGCCACATCAGTTATGACTCAAGGAGAAGAGAGGACAACTTCTTTCATTATCAGCAGTTTTATTGAACACTCAGTCATCACACTGACACATTATTCTCTATAAAAGTTTTCAAATAGAATAGAAGGTGGTCAGAGGCAGAGGAAAATGAAACATCCATTTTATTTTGTGTTTAAGAAATCCATTTACTTGTGTGAACGTCTGTTCTTTTAAAGGAAAGTCACATTCAATAGAGTCTCCACCAACGATAGACTGGTAGATAGATTGTTCTTCCTGTTGCGTCTGTGTATGCTAATAATTCATTGGCCTCCCAATTATTATTTCTCCCACAATGGGGGACAGGAAAGAGAAAAGAAGGCATGAGTGAGTGGAAGTACGCTCCACTTGCCTCCTGCTCAAGGGCTGCTGCTCTGGAGCCAAAGACACTTGGATGTTTTCCTCTTTTTTTACCTTCTTTTTTCTTTCTTGAAGGATTTTTTTTTTCTTTTTTTGAGATCTGCACACAGGCGTGCTGTCTTTACTGTGAAGTGCAGCCCCTTTATTACCAGGCCTCTGGTGACCTCAGCCTGCTGAATGAAGTCATTGACTGAACTGCAGGAAGACAAACCAGCGTTCCGGGGAATTAATCAGGTCCATCAGCAGCAGAGCTGCTGGGCGCTGGACGGCCAGTGTTGGCTCGGTTGGCTCGGCCGCCCATGGGAGCGATGCAGGGTAGTTACCGAGTTGACAGCTAGCTGATAGCCCTGCGTCCTTCATATTACGAGCACATCAAAGACAGGCCTCCCGGATAAAGCGCTGAAGATGAGGAGTGGAGAATGAGGCCTCTCACCACTGGCTGGATGAGTGCAGCATGACCTCATCCCTAACAGACGCAGCCAGAGTGGATATGATGATGGGGGACTGAGGGGCCATTGGGAGGGAAGTAATTTGGATGTTTAGCCACCTGAAACTCAGTTTTCCAAACATGTCTTTTTCCCATGGTGAATAAAATAATAATAATGATAATCATCTCCTCCTCCTGCTGCTCTTTGCTCTCACTTCCTCCTCTCTGGCTGTCATTTGTGTCTTCTCTGTTGTGTTCCAGCCTGTCTGTCTATGTAATTTGCCTTGTGTGATGGCATGCCGCTCTGTCCAAAAATAAAGAGAAGACCCCCTTTAGACATCACCAATTAGAGAGACAATTAGACTGAGCCGAGCCACTCCAGGGCTGCCGAGTGCTCACAAGCCGGTCCTGCCTGCCCGTCTGTCTGTGGTTGTGTCTGTTTTATAATGCTCGCCGAGTTCCACTAATTCTCACTGTAGCATGTTTATTATTTCAGCTCACTTTGTGTCTGTCAGTGTGTGTCTGTGTATAAACTCTGAGCTTGACTTTGGGATTTCTTGCATTTTAGTGTAGGGAGGTTGGGAGCAGAAGTAAGGTGTTGTTTCAGGCCACTCTATGCAGAGCACAACAGTGAAAAGCCCCTTGTCAGAGATGAAGAGCCATTAGCTCACCAGCCCAGGCTTTGTTATGCTAACAGTTCAGCACTCTATGCAGAAAATGACCTCTTTTTACCCTTTTTGAACAAAATAGACTTTATTTTATCATTTTATTGCCGTCTTTCTTGTCTGCAAAAGGCAGTCATTTGGCGATGTTTGATGGTGCGAGCGTGTTTGTGTGTGCCTAAAGAGAGGCGGGGGTGTCTCACGTCTGAATTCCTGAGCTGTGTGAAAAGGATCGCTTTCTTTGGGGCTGAATTTAATGAGATGATCAATGACCCTCAAGATTCACATTCACAACAGGGAGAGAAAAAGAAATGAGGGAGCTGAAGACTCAATAGGTTTTACTGCGATTGTATGTCAGCTGTGGTCCCCCTTTGAAAATGCGGATTGTTTTTGAAACATGAAATCCTTCTTTTTGATTGCCGAGGGTTGGGTTTCCTTTGATGTAGCTGAGGCAGACAGAAACAGGTCTAGGATTCTTTTTCAAGTAAGTTTCTGTATTAGATGAGACATTGGTCAACCGTAAGTACAAGAGACTGATTAGACAACGCTGGTTTTTATGCATGTGGCTGGGGAACAAGGGTCACAGTAAGGGGGTCATTCCACCAACAACAAATGAACTTGGATGTGTTAGCATAGTACAATGGTGTAGGACAATTTGTTCTGACTGATTTCAACTAATTGTGCTCACCTTCCCCTCTCCTTCCCTTTGAACTGCAAAGGTAAGGAGAGAGTGGGAGAGGTAGGCTTGAAACAGTACTGACAGATAGCACTGTGTTCTCACTTTGAATTATGGAGCACACAGGTGGATGTCAGAATGTATCTCTTTTGAGAGCATACAACCCTAATATTTATGAATGGTATGCGTGTACTTGTTGTGTTGTGCATGTAAATGAGCTTCTTTTCTATATTAATTAGGTTTTGTTTTGTGTCTACAAGGCTATCTTGATGAAAAGTTCAGACGTCACAAAAACTTAATGCCCTTACTGCAAAACAACAAAAATGAGTCGGTATTTTGTCTGTGCACATAAATCAGCCTGCTAGATTCTTGGTGCGTGTATTTGTATACATTTATTATAACATACCTTTGCAGTACATGCATAAGCCTGCTACTGATGTGGTTCACACGTCATGACAGAAGAAGGACAATGTCCTCTGGTATTTTTTGCTGTGCCCTCTTCCTTAATTTGCCCATTGTGAGTGTGAAGGGGAGCCAGGGAGATGACATCATGCAGCAGGCAGTGTTTGAAGTGCCAGTCCTGAAGGAACCACTTATAGCAATTAGGATATCCTTGAACAAGCGTTTGCGAAACATTGGCTGGTTTTTGGCATTTGCCTCCCGTTCCTGCCTACTAACTAGTGAGGTTTGATCTCCCATAATTATCTACCCACCGGCTCCTCACTCCTGACAGCTCTCTCCCTGGAGAGGGCTGAATGCTGGGGCTACTCACTGATTGCATCAAAGTGTCAGAAATTGCAACATCAAAAATAATAACTGATATTCCGGCGGCAGGCTGCTCTTTGAATATTTCCTTTAAAACGCTCTCTAATTTGTGTCTTGCATGGTGCCAATGTGTGTGTGACTTTGAGGGTTTAAAGCAAATAAAAGCAGGGGAAGTGCATTTATTATTGAACACCTATTTACATATGGCAGACTGTTCTGTCTGAACTGGCATAAAATAGATATGCGTTAATTCTGGTGTAGCTTTACACCAGCCCACACTTCTTTTAGGACTTGCTCAGCATCTGTGCCTTTTGCCTCCTTCCTCCTGACTTTGAAATATTTCTGCTGTGCCCTACAATACATATCTGGCATCAACATCTTTAAGGTCTCATCAGCAGAACAAAGAAAATGTGGCCGAATAGTGCAATGCGAAAAGGTGACCACCGCACAACTGAATCCCGACACATTAAATTAAAAAAAACAATCGCATTGTGTCTGATAGTGAGACATAGCATAAATGTTTATGACTTAAAGTAGGGTGGCACCTGATATTCTTTTTGAGTTAAAAAATGTGCGTTTAGAAGGTGAAAATGAACAAGTTTCAAATTCATATGCAATTTTATGAAGCCAATATATCAGACAAAGATGTAAAAATAATGCCTAAGGGCTTGAAATAAAGTTGCAGCCATCACTTTCACAGAACTCTCTCAAGGCTCTTTATTTCCTCATCACTCTAGTTGTATGGGTAGCATAACCAGCACTGCACTGTCCTCAGATAAAGCTCACAGTTGTGTTAGCAGGTATTCTGGCATACACATAAATATTCCGTCAGGCAGTTTGTCCAGAGGGTCCACTTGCAGCAATGTTAGCAGGCTCTTTGAGGGTGACATCCATATTTCAACACCTATCTTGACTTCCCCGACCTTGCCGAGTTACGCATTAATAACACATTTATAATACATAATCTCTTTCTTGTTCTTGGCATGTACATTTTTCTGTTCAGTGCTGATGGCATTCGTTTTTAATTGTGGACATCAGAAGAATAATTTGCAGTGTCTCCTGCGCTTTAGTCTTTCACTAAAGACCATTTGCATCACCTGCCTGGTGTCTATGTATAGGGCTTAGCCTTGCTACTGGTGAGTATTACTTCAGTGAATTGAAGGGGACAATTGTGTGTTAAGGCAATGAATTGAAATAGACAGTCAGCCAAGGTTTTTGCAAGGATGAAATTAAAATCAGCGCAGCGGCGAATGGGGCTGCTTTAGCAGAATAAATTAATGCCAGAAGAGAGAGGAGAGGCAGGTTTGCTTTGCAATGACAAATGTTGATTTCCCCTGAGGTATTTAAAGTGATTTGACCCAGTCATTCTTTTAAATCACAGACAGGAGATGATAAATGTGCTACTAATGAGGCCTCTGCATTTTATCTCTCACTCTCCCTCCTGCAGGATCGCCTGGGCTCTTAGAGGTGCCTGCTTTGCCTTTGCACGCTTCTAAAAAGCACCCTTAGCCTGACTAAATCCCAACAATGCAGAGTACAGAAAAAAAAACATCCACATGTATCCTTTACCTGCTGTGAAAGATTGTCAGAAAATTAAAATCAAACACGCAATCACATTGTTCTGCTAATGCACCCTTTTTAAAAGCCCCACTAATCTGTGAAAAAGTCACCGAAATTCAACCCTGTCAGCGTTTGTAGACATTATGATAATCTTCCTACCAAGGGCCAGGTTTTTTTTAAACTGTCTCTTCCTTCTATCTCAAGGTAAGCACTTTGCTTATATTCACATGACAAAAACCAGAGCTACAGGAGCTGTTAACAGCACGGCTCTCATTATCTCCTGCATTGAGTACGTTGTGGAAGCAGATGAAGGCTCTTTCAGGTGCAGATGTAGAGCATCATTGATAGGGTGTGCTGCTTTCCTCCTTTACAGCCGGCCTCTGATCAATCAGTGCTGACAGGGCAGAGGCTTTGTGTGCCACATAGCGGGACAAATGTCTGCCACTGAGAGGGGCACACCTGAAAAGAGGAAGCGGCATACATCAGCCAGCCTCACGCCTGCAGATTAGCTCCAGCCCGCTTTGATGGATTAGCATGTAGAAAAATTGCATGATTATTGATATGAAAATGTTTTGGGGGTTGAAGGGGGAGATTCCCGAACTGGTGTGTTCCTGAAGGATGTGTATGCACACAGTGGTGGTGATTATCTACCTTCCTTTCCCTTCTCACCTGACCCCCTCCCCTTTCTCTCATCCCATCTCTCAGGAAAAAAAAAGAGCACAAAGGAGAGATGAGGACATGGGGAGGAGACATTCTCTCCAAGAGAGACATATTCTGCTGCCCTTCATGAAATATTGTTCATCATCATATTAAGAGGGCTGAACGTGGGGAGATAAGGCCTGTCTTAAAAAAGTAAGCAGAATGTCCCTGTAAGATATTTCAGCCCCCCCTCCTACATTCCTTATTCATTCATTCAGAGGGAATATGAAATATACCAGGGCTTTTTTTTAACCAGCCCAAGAAAATGATGACATAATCACCTCCCTTTTAATTGCTTGATTTGTCAGTCTCTCACAGTCTTGAACTGCTGTACAACATGTTTGCTGTCTCTTCGATCCTTTCAATGTCAAATATCTTGCTCAGTGACAGAACCAGACTTGTTTTAAAAAAAAAAGCTTAGAATAAAACCTAATGTTAAAAAGGAAAAAATACAACAGATTCAAAAATTGTGGTGGCTGACAAGGACAGATAATCACAGCTTTTACAATCTTTCTTCGGAAAGTGTGGTGAAAATGCTCACCAAAGGCTTTGTTAAAGTAACTGCTGCTGAGTGTAACTTAGATTATGGATATCAGTTTGCCATGCAGCTACTGGTACTGTTAGCTGGTGTTTGTCTCTTGAATAACTAAAGAGTCCCCCCTACAGACTATAGGGGGATACTAAGTTAAGCCTGTGGTGTAATTTGTTGCTTTGGTTGTGGTCTGATGATCACAAAATGAAGCAGCATTAAAGTTACTGGTAGACCTTTGGTTTTAACTTGACTTGGTTCAAGTTTGTCTGGAAAAATGTCACTCCTAGTCCAGTTGATGAATGACCAAAATGACTAAATATTTATTAATTCATTCATAGAGTAGCCACAGAATTTACAGCAAGTCCATTTTGGACTTCTTAATCTTAGGATGAAGAAGGCTCTGTGGGGTTGGGAGAGGAGTTAGGGGGATGACAGGCACAATTATCCTCAGAAGCGTATTTACACACCGAGACCAGAATGAGGTTCCAGTGACAGCAGCTCCAGGGTACTTGTAGACAAACCAGGTAACATTTTCAGTGTGCTGCTAATTGTTGCTTCCTCCACCTATGAACCTCAGATAGCTGTGCAGCTAGCTAATAAGTCAACTCTAACCCATGTCAGGCCCTGAGAACTCGTGCATGTCAGCCATGAAGTTCACTTAGCCTTGCAGCACTTGCCTCACAGAATCCTTACATAGAAGATCTGAAATGATGCAGAGATGATTCAAAATCTCCTGGCTAAGATCATTTAAAAGTTACCCCTTGCAGGCCTTGCTCACTTGTTTAAAAAAGAAAAAAGACGTCACATTGTTTGTGTATTTGCAAAATGTTTGGTATTAACATGGTTGTTTTGGCTTTTTGCAACACTTATTTCAATCATTTGAGTGCATGCTTTGGCTGTCATCTTTCTTTTGGACTTTTACATGTGGATTTGAATTTGCATCATTTGAGCACTTGCAGCAGTCTCTTAATGAGGATTGTTAAGGCCGTTGCAGTTAAAAACTGATAGGGTATTCCCCTCAGAGCTCTAGTGTTTATCATCATGTCTTCCAAAGCACCGGGTGCTGCTCCCATAAATGTGATTGACACAATAATAGTGAGCTCTCTGCTGGTTATAAATACAAGAAGGCAAGTAAAACCAACACTGCAGAAGTCTCATAAGTCATCTATCGGAAGTCTTCCAATGCACACTAAATCAAACAGAGAACTAAAATGCTATTTGTATTGAACTATCTCTACAATCAGACACTGTGTTTTTAATAAATTGGGCTTTAAACAACCTCTCCTTTCATAAAACACCTCCTTTGTATTAGATACAACCTGGCGCATCTGTGATGTGTAAAATTTCTTTAATAACATTGATCAAATGACAGTAATTGTACTTGAGAGAGGCTTTAAACAGATGTCATCATAATCATAGTTAGCAAATGGATATTTATTATAAGCATAGTTTTTAGGGTTCATGCAGGTGATCGTTGTCCCAAAACTATCGGGCACTGCTGATATCTGACAGCATGAGGATGATGATGAGAGATTTGTGAGAGGCATGGATTATCTCCATGGTTACTGCTGTTCTGATCACAGGATGCCGAGCCCTGTCTGTTAAATGTCATCTGTGACCAACGCACGGACGGGATGCTGCTCTCTCACGGCCTGGAATCATTACTACACTGGAAGGCCTCTCTGAGGAGCCGTCCCTGACTAATGGGAACAGTGTGTGCACAGTCTGAACTCCAGAAATCCTGCGACAAACACGAGTAACGCAAAAAGTGTGTGTTTTACTACCCCCTGTAAAGGTCCTGTCGTAAACTGAGAATTTACGCCCTTCATTAGTGGTAATACAATGCACATAACTCGAACGTATAACAATTGGGATGGCTATAAAGCAACCATTTTATACCTTCTCAAATCTGTGACTTGTAGGTGACCCTGGTAGAGGCAATGTTAGGGCAGGCAGATTTACAATGGCTGCATATTCCCTCTGATAGGCCCCTGCGTTTTTAGGGAATTAAAGGTGCCAAAATATAAAATCACTTAAATAATGATTTTATGTACCCCACCAGAAATATTAGTCTCCAAAGCATAATTTACAACTTGTAACTTGAGGTTTTTGTTCAAGGAGATTTCACATTGATTCATGTCTCACTTTGGTTTTATGGCCAGCCAGGGAAGGACGGAAACCCACCTCTGTTTCCCCCTAAAACTTCACCTAGTCAGTCCATTAATATGACATAGATGGTGTAAAAATAGTTCAGTTTCGAGTACTCAAATTAAGCAAAATGTTTATACAACTTGGTGGTATGAGGACTTTTCCTGAGAGGTATTCATATCAAGTGGACAAGGCTTGTTTTAGAGGAGCAGAAAAGAAAGTGAGCAAGATGCCTGCCTGGATTTATTCTATTTCAGTTAAATGAAGCCGCACCCTCTTAAATTAGAAAGTATAAACTGCTCTTGCTAAAAGCATTTGTGTACTTTGGGTATGGTGCCGTAGTTGTGAATGAAACAGTGAAAACATCAGTCTGGCTGCAGTCCATTCTTCTTCTGTGCAGCATGACACAGTCAGTCACCTGACCACCATCAGTGTCAAAGGGTGGCACACACTCACTGGGGGGATCCTGAGTGGAGCCCATTGATGAGATGAAACAGGTTGACTTTCCCCTTGGTCTGAAGTGGAATGAAAAACAAATGTCATGGAGGGTGACAGAGAGCGTCTGTGTCTTATCAGCCTGGCCAATGTGAGTGATGGCTCTTATCTGGCCCCCTGCTCCGTGGCTGTTTATTATCCTAAGGTGGCAGGGTGGTGCTGGGAAGAGAAGAGGACTGGGAGCCCCTTCGTGATCCATCACTCTGGAGGTCTCCTTTCCCTCTTATCTGACCGCTACATGGATAACTGCAGCTCTTGTTTACAGACGCCAGCCCATTTGAATGAGTAGCAGGCGCGGGGAACGATTCCTTTGCTCTCTTTATCAGTCCAGGTGAGTTATAGGGAGGTTGGAGTGTGTCATATATATTCTTTTTGCACACCTTAACATATACAAAGCACACACACTAAAAAGCCAACATATACCAATGCATTTCCTTGGGTAAATGCATGGTATTCTTCCCCTACGTGAAGCCGATAAAGGCTGAATGCCGGTAACCACTGCACTTAAAAGGTGTGAGGATAAGCCTGTGTGTGGCCCTGTCAATTTTTTACATGAAGTACATTTATTTTTGTTCTGTATTTTTTTTGCCTGCTTTCTAAGCTAGCGTGTGTTGTCAGTGTGTACAAAAGTGAGAGGTGATACGGGAAAAAATGATACTATGTACACTGGATAGGGTGGAGTTAGAATCAAGGTTAGGATTAGGGTTTGCGGCAACAGCAAGGGTTAGGAGTCGAGACAAGACTTCCTTTTGTCTCTGTTTGTTGTTTGGTCTGCTTGCAGTGTTGCTCAGACAGAACTCCAAACAGTCCTCTTAGATGTTCATGAAACCAATGCTAAAGGTCTTAGCTATCGCAGAGGGGCGGGTGTCTTAACTGCTTACACTTACTATTCACATATCCTGAATAGGTAGTGTCATTCCTAAATTTACGTGTGTTTGGGAAAGGAAAACCTCAATAAAGATGGCTATTTCTTTCCCTTGTTCCATTTCCTTTTGCCATCTCTGTTGGGATATTCCTGGTCCTCCCTAGCAGGGCAGAATGCGCAGGTTTCCATTTCAAACAGGGCTCTTGCGTCCATCACATCACCGGGGGTCTCCTAAAATGCATACCTTCTGTCAAAGCTTGGGGATAGAGGGTGGATGGAACAGAGCAATGGCGTATGGGAAGAGGGAAAGGTGTTAAAGGCTAGCAGTCACCCATTCCCCAGGGGTTCAGTGGCAGGCAGGCTTTCTCCTCAGATCCACATCAGCTTTCACTGAAGCTGAAATAAATGGAGTTTGTTTGAGTGTACAGAGAAAAAGAGCAGGGGCCCCGGAGGCTGCCCTCTTTAAACTGACACAGTAAATCCCAGTAAAACTCTCCTACAGTGGCCCCTTATTACTGTCAGTGACAAAGCGTAGCTTGAAACTACTCTGGTTTTAGCTTTGCAGAGCAAACAAGCAGAACGTCATGAAAGATGTTAATTGCAAACCACTTAAGACAGAGACCATCATGAAACTGGAGGAGGAATCCAACGCTGCCAGAAATTGGTAATAGTGGTGTAAACACAAGATCCTGTGCTCTTATTAATGAGTTGTGTTGAGACTTTCAGCTCAGCACCGCCTGCCAGGCTGTGCCACTGGAGATGACTTTTGAGAAACCAACAGGACACGGTAGACATTGGCCTCTATGAGGAGACTGTAATAACAGCTTTAACTTTTTTTGTTCTTTCCACTTGATTTTGTGTCACTGCGTATTAATTTCTCTATCTCTGGCAAAGTTCTACTGCTCTGGAATACACAATATAGGCCTTAAATCTCGTTCAAATCTCAATGCAAGTAACACTGTACTCACAGATTCATGCTGAAACATAAAGTGTGCTCCATCCTCTACTGTCAGATTCTTGCTTGTTTATTGGTTATGTAATATTTTTAATAATCACAGCAGTGATATTGACCTTTGAAAGTGCTTCTTGACCAGGCCTATTAATTAGTGCCAAAAGTAAATGCTTTTGCTCGTTTGTTTATTTTGAATTTGCAAGCTCGCACCCATAATGTGCTGTGTTCAGATAAAAGCAAAGCAAATGTGTTCTGCTGTGCTGTCTGCAAGCTGGGGTTTGCATTTGAGGTTAGGTGGCAAAGTAGAAACAAAACTCTGAGTTCTCTTACCACTACAAAACTGAGAAAAAGCCAAATGACTCAGCCTGATACTGACCAGAGCCTGGTCTGTTGTTTCTCTTGTGTCTGAAACCTTCACATGCACACACACAATCACACAGCGGAGAAATACATGACATAATGACACAGCATTATACTTGTGCCTGGCACATTATTGGCCAGCTCTTTAAACCTGGCTTTATAACAGTGTCACCACAAATGATGAATAAATAATATTCCTGTGTTTCTTTAAAGAATACTGCTAATGCCAAAGCTGAGCACCACCAAAAAGCAATTTATTGTAATTTGTCTTTGATTAATTTGTAGTGTAAAAGCAGGCATCATCCACCACAGCTTAATAGTACTCCATTAATCACTGGATGAGCCTGGCTGCCGCCAAAATAACGACAATTTCATAACGCATCATACATAGCATGCAGCACTACCCAGTATTTATAAATGTCATTGGCTAGCCTGTAATACATAGTGACAGGGAAACATGCGCTCAGCCCTGCAGTGTCTGCTCCCATGTAATGCAACAAATGTCCCTTCCTCATAGCAAAGAAGCTATGAATAACTGTGATAATCACTGCACAATGGCTTCATTTATCAATGTATGATGAGTGCAAATGCTGGGGTGATTAGGCTGCAGTTCTACTTTCTGTTGTGTAGGTTTGTTTTAGCTGGAGCGTCCCACAGGCGTGCCCACAAAATTATGCAAGCGGTGACTCCGCGGCTGTCTGTGTGTCCTCCGCTTTTTACAGTGTACACAGAAGATTGGAAGTGTAAACAGTTCAGGTGAACATGTATTTTAGTTTAACTCCTGAAGGAATTGATGAACCCTAGTAAACAGTTTATCATCTACACCAACAGAAACTAGAATAGGAACCAAGGAATGAAACTCAAGTCACCTCATATTTTCCCAGAGCACCTAGAGCTTAGAACTACTCCAAGATCTGCAATCCTAGGACAGCTTGATGATACACTTGACAACTTTCAGATCTTGTCTGATTTTATTTTCTTTGGAGACCAGACACATAAAGACATTCTTGACCTTTCTTGAAAATATGACAACCTTTGGATTACATTTCATTCCACAAGACCCCAAAAGTACAACTACCCCATCTCCTTTTTTTGAATTTTCCACAGGCTCTGGGTACAGTTTTGTTTGCATTCACTGCTTGGGAGCTGTAACATCCAATTGGTGACACTTAAAAGTCTGCTCCTCTCACTGGTTCCTGCAGATATTATGTCAAAGGTAGCCCGACCAACAATTGTAAATATCAAATGTTAAATAGTTTGGATTCCAGATTGGGGAGGCTCTAGCATGGTTAAGGGCAACATATAAATTGTTTTAACACCATGAATTAGAAGATTATTTATTATGGCTTGCGATGAACTCTGAATTAGATGACTCCCCCATCACTCAAGGGTGTAAAACTGAGTCCTAAATCTGGTTAAGAATTACCTTCAGTTTAGCCAGCCTAAAGTGCTTAATGGACTTATTAAGACACACACACAGAGTTGCCAAAATACATTATACATTTCAAGTAATTGAAAGAAACCATGGACGCTCAAATGAAATCAATGCTTACAAAAGTGTAAGCAAGCTCAATGTAAATGTGTTTCACTGCAGAGTGAACAGATAATAGGTTAAAGTTGAATGGCTATATATTTAGGAACATTTAATCCCCCTCTTAATGGTGTGTAAAATATATACTTTTTGAAATGTTTACTTTTTGGCCATTTTTTAGAATTTATTTTATCGATTTGTAAATGGCTCAAGGGCATCATGTAATTCAAGTGACTCAATGTGGTGTTATTTTGATCATAGGAACTGTTCCCTCTCTACAACAGTCTTGTAATTTAGCTGTTTAAACCTGCACCTGCTTCACGCAAAAGTGACCCTCGCATGTCAAGTGAACCCTTAAATCCAGCGGAATTTACAATTAGCCACACTTGTTACACCCCGCTCCTCCCCCCGCCTCTATGTTTCTTTCTCACTCTCGTGAGCAGAAAAGCAAAGAACAGTGAAGCATATTTCATTGAAAATATACTGAATGTGCTTCAACATGTACACTTAACATCTTTCCGATCACATGGTGTCATCTATCATTCAGCTGCTGATTCATTGCTCATGTCTGACCTTCCATAAGTTGAGGTTTCGGTTAAGGAATATTCATCATGGTTGACTTAAAAGTTAACAGCACCCATCTAAACCATGACTTTGAACTGATTTTCAAGATACTACTTCGAATATTTTGTTACCAACACAAGGATTAGACTTGTTACATTTAGCCAGGGTACTTTTGGTTGATACTTTCATTCTGTTAAAACTATTTATGGTCACTGTTATGAGACACAACTGCAAACAACGTACCTAAAAGTAAATGGAAAGGTGAATATAAATTGTTACGGTTACGGTGATGGGTGTTTCCAGTGTGTGTCAGACAATGTGGTCGGTAGGGTGACAAACAGCTTCCTGGCATTGTTGGCAAGAGATAAAGTCATCACACTTGTTTTAATGTGAATGTAACATTTGGTAAGTTTAAACAATGCTAACAGACCCTATAAATAGTCTGTCGGAAAAAGATGACTCCCATCCTGAGGGGAAAATTTACAGTAATTATGGTTTTATTTAGATGCGACTCATGGTGCTAAATTTGATACAGAGCTCTTTGGTGTAATTTTTGGAGTATTCAAAAGTTGCATATAAGTTCTATATTTGCCCTCTGTACTTGCATTTGAATTGGTGTAAACAGCTGATGAGAAGATAGACGAGGTATGGGAATTTGATCTCTCTGTTGGTGGGGGGGCTGTTCTGTCTTTTTTGAGTAAAAAGTGTGAGATGGATGGGTTGACAAATGAAAGAAAGAGAGACAGCAGTGGAGCGGAGACTGCTCAGTGGGGATGTGAGAGGAAGGAGGTAGCGGTGGAGCTGACCACCATTGGGACTGGAGAAAGGTCATTGTGAAATGGAAACTGATTCTCCACCCTGGCTCCCTGGGAAATATCCAGTAACCCTGACTTTCTTTCCTTCTGTTCAACTGCTTGCACAACCTGAACTGTGTTAAGTTTAGACCAGAATGAGCAGAGCAAATCAGAGAGCAGGGCGCCAATCTGTTGGGGTACATCCTTCAGCTTAACAAAAGGTGCAGCTTTGTCAGGGTTGGGGGTGTAGTTGCAGAGCAAAGTGATTATTTGTGACAGCCTTTAAGCTACAAATCCTGACTCTACTAGAGGTTCTGACCCGAGCTGCGTGATAGGAATGCAGCGTTCCGCCTTTGATGGCCCGATTTCCTGCTCAGCTCTTCGAAATACGTGCAGTTTGTTTCGGCAAGATCTTCACATCAATTACCCTGAAGGGAACTAGCCTATTGCCTGATGTGGGAAAAAAAATAAATATTTATTGTTCGAAAATGCAGCTAGAGCAAAAAAAAACAGAAAATGAGAAGTAGTGCTATGGTTGGTTATGCTATGCTATGTGTGTCGAAGTGTGCATGAGATAAAGGTAACTAGTTCTTTTTGTGTTTTTTTCACTGTCATCTCAACAGTTTAATACTCTTTTTCTTGGCACTTTGACATAAAAATGTCCAAGCTGTCTTTGTGTACTTTCTCCCATCTAAAGTTGCTTAATATTTCTGTTCTATTTTATATTGTCCTGGTGTTTGTTTTACGTCCCAAATGACAATACTGGAGTTAACGCTGAAGCAACATTATAGCTTTCATTGTAGCATGCCTGTGTATGCTTTGACATTTAAGTTCCAATACTGAGGCATATTTCAATACCCATCCACACACCACTGACCAGCAGTGGGAGCAATTTGGGGTTCAGTGTCTTGCTCAAGGACACTTCATGTGACCTGTCATGTGACTACAGGAGCTGGGATTGAACCCAACAACCAACAGCTGGGTTTCAGTCAAGTGGTTTTGATGACGCATGGAGAAGGCAGTTTGTAAAATCAGGGGATACATGCATGAATGTGTGTTGTCAGCTGGTGGGTTCACGACATTGGTGCTTAATGGCTCCACCAACATTATTGTTTGGTTGTCATCAGGGTGAGTTTATTGTTTTATCTGTCAAGGCGCTGGCGGATAGCAGTAGCAGCTATAATCTGAAGAACAGATTTCCGTTATTTAATCCCAATTCAATTTTATTCTCTAAAATTAATCATGCCATATACACAAACACACATGCTCAAATAGCACTTTGCACACAAACATGCACTGATAGAGAGTACAGAGTAAAAGAGCTGCTCCATCAGCGCGCACCCTGAGCAGTTGGGGGTTCAATGCCTTGCTCAAGGGCACCTCAACAGTGCCCAGGAAACTATGCTGACACCTCTCCAGCTATCAGCCAACTTCCAATTTTTGGTTCATGTTGGGACTTGAACCAGCACCCCTCTGCCTGCCAAGCTCAATCTCCTTTTCTCTCTGCCCTCCATCTGTAATTCATGCTCTTGTGATGCAGCAGTGTGATGTCACATGAAACAACTTATTGAGAGACAATGAGCCTACCACTGAGCCACACTCACCATTAAGATATGCTGTTTTTTTTTTTTTTTACATGCAACACTTTTCATTGCATTATGCTCTATTTTCATAACCTTAGGGTGAGCTTTCTGCCAGATACTCCTTATAAGGGGACGGATTTCTGCAGCTACCAATTAAGCACCAATCTCAATGTCCAAATTCATACATTATACTAACTGGCGACTTACATTCATCCCATACTCCAAAAAACTCTACAATTTTTGATTTTTATGAGCTGTGCACAACAAATTGGCGTATGCCCCGAAAAGACACAAGACCACTAAACTACATGTAACGCTCTGTTTTTATTTTGGCTTTTCAAAAAGTGGAGCCCATTGATCCCTTGGGAACTGTACCCCTGAGACAAGGACAAAACTTTAAAATCCTTGCAGCAATGTCTGCTTTGTCTTCCTTTCAGCCCTGCAACATCTCACACTTGAAAAGGCAAGTAATACAAGACAGATTGTAAGGGCAGCACGAAGAGAGAGTTTAGTGAACTGTGCCTGATGTTAGATTACTTTGTGAGTTACAGGAGTTACAGCGGTGTGGTAAATAGCCATCATAATGTGGAGTGTTAACCTTTTACTTCTCAATTTAACTCTACTGGGTAGCTTGCTGATGTCCTGCTGAATGAGAGTGCCCCTTTGACAGAGCCAATCAGAGATTTGATATGTATCTCAGACTTGAAACACTCTTAAACTAGTGTAAAGGGCAGACTTGGCCAGTTCATTGCTAAATGACATGGTATGATGACAACTTGTAATTTTGGGGGCTTGTAAGATTATACTGTGTGTGAATGTGATGATGCAGAGTTTACAGAGCTGACTTTTGTTTTTTTTTTTGTTTTTTTTTTGGAAAGGTAAAAAAAACACTTTTGCTTTATGTTTCTTTTGGATGTTAGAAAATGTTTTTGCGGACATGGGTTTCATTGTACAACATGCACAGTCTTTAGTCTATTTAACATACACAACATGAAGCACAATACGCTTTTCAGGGTGTATGTACAACTGTCCACTGTTCTTTCCCCCTACCTTTACGACCAAACAATAAAAATAACATTTAGAAAGTTGCCCAACCCAAACCATTATGGGACATTTGCTGCCAACTATCCAGAAAATGTGTTTCTGGTTCCTTAGACTATTATATGGTTTTCACCAGCAAGGGGCAGCGAGGTTGGCTGGCTTCCTGATAGAGATTTATATAGGCTTCGTGGTTCTTTTTCGTGTTAGAAAGTGTGTATGTGTGTTGGGTTGTATTTGTACAAGCGCATATGAATGTTTAAGGCATGTTTCGCTTATCCACTGGGAAAAGTACTAGGTCAGGTTGTTTTCTGGCTCTTTTCTCTTGTATTACACACTGATGTGGAAGCAGTAGACTGTGTGCTAGTAATGGCTTTTATTTGTGTTTCAGTTGGTATAACTCTGTATCGTCATTGCTTAGACCCACAGTTAAACACCATTTGAAAAGTATCCACAGACTATTGTATTGAAACACAGATTGCAATACCAAGGTGTCGACAAATCCCAAGATTTATGGCTCAGCCGAGGGTAATGGGCTTCTCATCCTTTTTTTTTTTTTTTTTTTTGAGCATCAGTTGCAGACTTGTTTAGCTTTTCATGCCAATGCTCTTTGGAGAAAAGGCACAAATAGTTTTGTCGTATAATTTTTTCCATACCCACACAAACTACTACAGATCACAGTCATCCACCTTCAAACTCTCACACTTAAAAACTCAAGGCATGTGAACAAGGCCCACCAGGCCGTGTTCTGCAGAAAACAAGAGAGTCAAATGTTCATTATGAAGCAGGCACACACAAACTGTGAAAACAGCCTTCACTCAAATCTATTTCATCCTGCTGCTTTCCCCCGTCATCTCCATTATCCCCCCCTGTGTTGCAGATCTCTTGCACTTCTTTCGGCCTATCCTCACTTTGTGGCCGTAATTCACTATGGTCTGGCTTTTTGACATGCGTGCAAATTGGCAAATTACAGGATGGCGAGCTGTCACTAGTCAGATTCATGTGGTCACAAGGGGCTTGTGGAAGGTGGGGAGTTGGGGTAGAGCTGGTGATGGGGGTTGGGCAGTGCAAAGCGGACATTAGCCCTGCTTGTTCTGGCCTAACATTGTTAACGCTAACCGCTTGATTGACACTCACTGCTGCTGTGATTTGAAAAGGCCCTCATTGCTGCTCTGCTTCAGGAGGCCTTCTCCCCTCCCATCTCTCTTTTGTGTCCGTTTTCCCTTCATGTTGTTTTCTCTCTATGCCCCCACCACCTCATTTGCATCAGGGGCCAGGAGGTTTCATAGTGTACTGGAGGGAAGTGGGGGACCCCATGACTGACCCCCTCCATCCCACCTACCCACCCTTTAGCAGGCCTTCTTTGTCTCACCCGTACAAGCCAGATCAAGGGTGTAGCAGACCTTCTGCCTGTGCTCCTGACTGGGATGGGGCTGGTGTATTAGGACAGGCTATCAGGGGGCCATCCACACATGAACCGTTTTAAGGGTGAAACGCAAATATATTGATGTATTTCAGCCTCCTGTTTACATGGAACTGGTGTTTCAGCCGATCTAAAACACAAACTTTTGAAAACACTCAGAGGGAAATTTTTCAGAAATGACGTTTCCACTGCTACAAGCTGACGTTTTCAGTGAAAATGCTGATGTCACATTCAGCTTTGCATGTGCACAATAAACCTCCACTGTGCTATGCGCCAATCATAAAACAATAACAATAGCGACGTCCCGCTTTGTTCTTGTGCTGCTTAATCTATTGACTGCCTTCCAACAAATGTGTAAATATTGCACTTTTTCTGCAATCAGGGAAAAAAGTTTTTAGTATGAACTCCAGGGGATCAGCTAACCTCTTCTTCAGCCTCTAAACCTTTGTTGTATATATGGCTCTTACAATTGTATCGCCATCTACAGTCCTGACATGCACAGTACAGTGTTTGAAGTCCCTCAGCGTTTTTGTGTCAATGCAGTGTTTGGTTTTTTTTTGTGCGCTTTAGGGTGAAATGCTGCAAAGCTTTGTCATGTAAACGGAGCCCAGGACAACAGTATGGAGGTGTTCTTGCAGCTGAGCATGGCTGATCTACAGCAGCATCCACATTTCTGTGTCTGCCTCATCCAGTTGATCCCCCTGGAAGAGATGTGTCACTTCAAGGGAACAGGAAACTGCCGTGGAGTATGGGGTTTCTGGGAAAATTGTGAGTCTGTTGGGACATGGTCTCCTGTCTTTGACAAGGACTATAGGCTCTCATGACTCAACTCACAAAATAAAGAAATGGACTGTAAAAGGAGTAAAAACACACACCAATGTACCACAGGAAGACTCAAAAAGGAGACATTGAGCTTAGATATAAAATTATCATTTCTAAATCCCTTGTCGTATCACTATTCGGAGAGGTACAAGGTTGTGCTCGAAGAGAAACACACCCTTTCTGCTGTTAAAAATATGTTTCTTTCCTTTACAATTACCCTTTACTGAGGTCTCTTTTTTTCTGACTTAACCAGCTCCTGTACACTTTAGTTTCTGTGTAAAACAAAACAGACTTTTCCCCCTGCCCCCCTCTTGCTTTTGAGTGGTTAGAACATGATCTTAGTCTGATTAATTACACCTCTTGCTGCTGCGCCCCTTTCCCTCTCCAACTCTGTACTCCATCAGCTAATGGCTAGTGTTTATACTGTGAGTATAACCGTGGTTTCAGGGGGCGGGTTGGCGGTAACAGTGCTGAGTCCTTGCGTGAGGGGAGCAGTTTTAATTAACGTGGAGACAACACCTCTCTCCCTGCTCATCTTTCACCTGGGAGACATGGGGGAACTCTGACACCAGCCCGGCATGCTGCTGATTAAAGCGGGGCCTCATTTACCGTTGCCTGCTGTCAACAAAACACCACGAATGGCATTATGCCCAGGCCTGGGGGGGCAGGCTGAGGGACTATCCCCACCCAGGTTCAAATGAGAGAAAACAAACTTAGCCTAATCTCTGATACAGGAGCTTAATCTTCCTCAGATCTTGTCTTGGAGAGGCCTCACATGTTACAGGATCTGGCCCTGCTGAGGTGAGATGGACAGGGCTTAAGCAGGTAAAATCTCCCCTGATCTCTTTGTTTGCGAAAGTGAAGCAATGAGTCTGTCCTTAACGGTGACTTAGTCCTCTTAGTGGCTGAATCCAGAAGTTAGACACTGACCCTGCACTGGCAGAGAAGAACTGTTTGCACATCTTTCATCACCTGATGGATGTTGGTATGGATGTTACTTGAATTTTGACGGTGACCTCATACGTGTCCGTCTCTCTTCGTCCATCACTTCCTCTATATATAGATGAGAGTCATTGTTCAAATAGTTTGGGTTGTGCCTTTGAAGTCCTGGCAGAACAAAGCTGCGGTGTCCTTATACACTCAGAAAACACTCCAGCCTGGAATCCTGAACATGATGCTTGTGTCAACCAGTCCATTAACACCTGTGTACCATGTTCTAGACGTTAAATAGATCTGTTGCATGTGGCAGTTTTTATTCCATAACACTGACCCTCTTCATATGACTGTCTTTTAACTGGATAAATATAAAATAGATATACATATAATGAGACTCTTTGTTCCACTTTTACACCTTTTGACAAGTTACAGATTTAAACAGGAGGGAAAGGATATAAAATTAAATGCTCGAACCTAGGTCATTTCTCCTGGCTGTGGATTGTACTTTTACAATACTCTTACTTGTGGCCCCAGAAAAAGAAAATTTAACTGCAGCCTTTTTATGGATTTCTGTCAATAGCCATTAGTTTGGGCTTTGCCGTCTCTTTACCTTTAATAGGGGCAAGTATTAGACATGAAGCGAATAAAAGACTGGGGGTTTAAAGTGTGATGATTAATTAGAAAAGTTTGTTCCTTGTAAAATGACAGCTCTTCTTTAAGCGGCCCTGTAAACTTTTATAGAACCGTACAGCTGACCTCAAATTGGAAATTTGTGTTGGAAGCAGCCAGGCTCACCATTACAGCTTCTGACTGTTGTTAATTTTATATTTGTCCCATAAAAGGCAGTGGAGGTTATGGACATGCGCTGTTTGCCACACCATGAAGCTCACGCCTCCTGAGGCCTCTCTTTCATATGGTTGGGCTTTCCTTGTTTTAATATAATGACATGTTTATTTTCTCTCAATCTTGTGTCAGTTTAAAAAATAAAGAAAGAAGTTTCATTTCTGAATTGTAATATCAGATATAATATAAATGTGTATCTTACATAATGTGGTGGTGTTCAAGGCACACAACATACTGTAGATCACAGAGGGCCAACCATGTCAGCCAGTTCCTTTATACAGAAAATGGTGATAAAGCAGAAAATCAAGTCATTTGCATGTCTGCAATCACATTTAGTAGTGCATGCAAACAACAGTCCAATAGGTTGAGCCACCAGACAAACACAACAGGGCTTTTGTCAGTCAGGCTTTTTACTGTTTATTCTGAGGTCAGCGCAACGTAAAGAGGAAGTGCACAATGAAGCTTCTTGATTACTGCTTTGGGGCGACCCAACCGTGGAACTACTTAGAAGATAATATCCAAATAATGTTTTTCTGAACCTTGGACGCCTATTTTGCAAGTTGAAACAATATCAGTGATGTAAAGGAAATGGGACCTGAATGGCACTGTTTACAGTTGTTGGATGTTCACACATAAGCAGCAAGTTCCAACATAAACATCCACTTAGTCCATGTAAATCTAAGGGCTATTAATAAGCTCTTTTATCTTCTCTTTTGGAGAGTGGCCCTGGAGGCCTTAGGGTAATCTGGCCCTCACTGACTGGCTCTCCAATGTGTTTCTCTCCGTCTGATTCTCTTTAGCAATGCCTATGCCTTTGGGCAAAGAAACTCATTACCAAGCTTTAAACACCACGACTCCATAGTGCGTGCTCATTTGCTAAAAGAAAGTTTTCTGTAGTCCTGTGTCGGCATTGAGTCTGCTGATTGCTGTGTGAGTCTGTATCTCACTATGTCCAAAGCCTCTGAAAGTATAACTCACAAATAATAAAAAAGCATACACATTGTCAAGGTTGAGTTCCCCTTTAAGAAGAATAAACACGAAATTGAGGTAAAGTTACAACACATTTGAAACCAGATCTTTTACTGATATCACAACTCTCTGACACTAAAAGCAGCAATCCGGTACCATCAGTAAAGACAAGTCCCTCTGTTTGAACTGGGGGTAACGACAAGGAACCCGCCAGCCACTTGGTATCAGTTGATAAGCTTGCTGCGTTCATGGCCTGGTCTGCTTTTGGGGAGGAAATGGTTTAGTTCCCAAGTTGACCCTGAACGCAGCATATTCACTGCATGAAATCAAACACAAAACAAACAAACAAACATTTGGCACGCTGCCAACATCCTCTGAACATTGTTAAACCAAATGTCTCTCTCAAAGACCAAAAGAAAAGTTGATGTCAGGCAAAGTGTGTTTCATAAGATTGATTATTTCAACTGAGTTAAAGGGGGACTACACTTGTGTCATATGAACGGAGAAAGTTGCTGTTCATGTAGAGTATAATCTCACCTGACACCTGAAATGACCCCCTTGTAACAAGAGTGGATGCTCAGTGGCCTTCAGGTGATTTAAGGTGGAGTCCACTGGTTGAAGTTCTTTGATTGGGAACCAGAGTCAGGAGTAAATGCAGTGCTTCTTGAAAGTTATCCCATCGCTGAATGAGGAGTTAAACAATGACCTACCATCCATTCTACACCAGAATAGAAAAGGGAGCATGCACTTCAGAGATACTGTAACACCTTTATTCATTCTTACTTTCTTTCTTGATAATGCAAGACCCTTACTACGACTTGTTAGCCTATCCCATAATGATGTAAAACCAAACTCCTTGCACCAAAACTTAAAACAGGCGGCCCTAAGCGACCAATCACAACCAACTTTCAACACTAATCTCTAAAAGTAGATCATGACTAACATGCACTGAACTACTACAGCTGACTACCCTTGATCAATAACATTAACAGTGATTGAGACTCAAATAAAAAAGGAACTATAATATAACAAAACCTTCACAATATCACAATGGGCGTCAAAATGATTTTCACAATAATTGGCACATTACAGATTTTAAGTCTGCAAATGACCTAAGAAAAAGTGCTGTATGAGGTTGAGACACTGTTTTACTACACTACTGCACATTCTGGGCATTGCACATTTCAAAGCACTATTTTTTTAAATGTGTAAATATTTTCTTCTTTTTGTACAAAAGTTTTTTTTTTTTTTAATTACTTAATCTCTGTTTTATATAGATTTGATATTTAATATTAATTCATACTTGTGTTTATACAGCGAGAGCGCAGTTAAAACCAAAGTCAAATTCTTTGTATGCTTCTTGCAGTTACTTGGCAATAAAAGCGATTCTGATTCTGATTCGTTGCTTTTTACTTTCACCTGTGTCATACAAGTACATAGGAGCATAATCTATTTAAATTGATGGCTTTTATACCTCATCAACTTGCCAAATTCTCTGTAAAACCATAAGGTTTTCTCTGACTGCTTTTTTACTGAAGAGCTCCCTTCAGTCTCCGCTAGCCTGTCCTCTCTGTCTTGTGTTCAGGACAGTGACAGCACTCATATGGTTGCATCTCCCTTACATATTTTCCCCTCTGCAGGCTGATGAGTTCTGACAGAGCGAATGCCTTTGTCTCGCACTCTCTCTCATGCAGACCCCCTTTCAACTGTTGTTTTTCTTATTCCTGTCGACAGAAAGTTGTTTTTGCTGCCTCCCTTCCCTGCATGTCCGTGACAAGCATACTTCCTGCATTGTGTGTGCACATGGCTCTGTGTTTGTGTGTGTGGACATGCATAGTGTGCGCATGTCTATCTTTGTGTGTATGTATGTGTGAGTACTTCAGTGGAGTAGACGCTGCTTTTATGTCAGTGCCAAGTGTAGAGAATGGTTCCGCTAGTGAAGGACAGCCTCTCGTGCTGCACTGGGCTTCCCACTCTGTTCCGAAGAGCCAAATGCCTTTATCTGATGTTGAATCTTTGTTATTTGTCCATGAAACTACAACTGAGAACATCTTATACCTGTGGGACCAGCCGAGTGATCTCCTCCATACCAGCATGTGGACATGAACATAAATGGAGCAGTTTGCTCCTTTGCCATCCTATATTGTTATTAACTCGCCGCCAGCTCCTTCCTTTGGCTGTCTTTGAAATATCAAATGTATTTGCTCTCAAAGTCTTAGTAGGGTGGCCATACGGACCATATCCTGCTTGGCTGAGGCTTGCTGGCATCATCCCAAGAGCTCAAATGTTTGTGTCACTATGTCACACCTAAAGCGGTTCCATATTTCAGCCCTACATCCTTGAGACTCGGGGTAGCTTTGTGACTTGTGTTTATGGACCGGCTGCCATCTTGAGCTGTGTGTTTTAGCCACTGTCCTGTGGTTTGGGCTGGTCCCAGGTCTCGAAGCAGATGGTGGCACAGTTTAGCATGTGCAACACACTGATGGCACCAATTTCCCTATCGCAGGGCATCTAGTATAATACAGGTCCTACACTCCCATTTGCTCAATGGGTCATTGTTGTCACACCTCTGATCTCCCACAATTAGTAAGTTAACACTCATCTTCAACACAGTTGACAGTTTTTTCCATCACTTGGTAGAATTGGTTTCAGTCTGCATCTCAATCCCACCTTTTTTGAATTTTGATATATTTTAAAAAATGTTTCAAGCCTCTATGAAATGCAGTATTCATGTTAGCTGAAACAGTAACATTAAAGAAAAAATACAACATGGGAACACAATTGGTGTGGAGATGACTGTTTTGATCTTTGCTAAGTCCCAATGGGAAACCAGAAGAAAACAAAAAACCAAAACACTAAGCTTCAGTCTTATATATTTGAAAAGCACTTTCACTGCCCACCCCCACAGGCTCAAAAGAATGTGTGACCATTTTATCATTCAACGACATTTTGAAAATGAAACTCAGGAAGTCCACCTCAGTCAGAACCTGTTACAAAAGTGGTAAGGTTTGCTGTCTTATTTCTAAAATTCAACCGTGCTTCACACTTGAGATGGAAAGTACAGTCTTGCTGCCAAGGACAGATGATCCAGGAGGGCGCTTTGATATCTGCTCATGCACCTTTGATGCTCACAACATGAGATGTGCAGAGATATTTAGTAAATCAAAGTAAGGTTCTTTCAACAGCTGCATAGAATTTGAGATGAATAGAAACAGTTGTGTTGCACAAAAATTCAGCAACAACGGCATCTTGTGGAAAAAGTAATGTTTCCATGTCTTGAGTTGTACAAAACAAAATATGGCTTTTATTGTGTGTGAAGGAAACAAAGGAATGTGAAGTTCATCAACATTTAAGATATTTTAGCACCAAGTATGCAAGTTGTACTTTTAACGTATTAAAGAGAGTAATGGGAATTCAATAAAGGTTAATGAAAGATTTTATAACTCAAAAGTACGATTATTGCCATAGAGAAGGGAGGAGACTGACTTCAGTCATATCTAAGGGGGTATTAGGAGACATGGGAAGGTTCAAAATAACACAACAACTGTTGGGCATGACATGATCACGCTGAAAAAACTCACCAGGACAGCCACGTTGTGTAGAGCATACAACTTTCTCCATCTGTTAAAAAATATATATCTCTATATATATGATTTTGGTTCACAAGTAAATTCCTTGTACAAGCTAATGCCAAAGCTTCTTATGAGTTTGGAGTCCACATACGTCTTTTACTAATTTAATAGAAGCTAGTTGCTTAGGTGTTTTAGGTTGTGAGGCTAAAATTGAGACTAAATTCAAGGGTAAAGATGTGAGGACTTTTTTATATATGCTGGTGGAAAAACTTTGACCTGACTGATACAGAAAAAAGTGACATTGATCCGGTATAAGTTGCTGGAACTATTTTTAAACAGATGAGCAAAGATACATAGTTGAGTTCAATGTTTAAATAAAATCTTAAACTGCAGCAGACAAAACTAACATCCCTCCTTAAACACATGGTTGTTTTAGCTCTTTACTCCAAAACCTTCTAGTCAACTTGAAACTGTTAAAAACAACCTCAGAGTAAGTTTGAGTGACAGGAGAGGCATTGAAACAGGGTTGGCTAGACAGTCTATATTCCTCTCACAAGCTGGGAGAAGAGGCTGGCTGGAAATGGCATCTCCCAGGGAAAGCCAACAACTGGCTATCACCCTGACCGTTTGTCTTCATCAATCAACTTGCGTTTGTTGACCAAGCAACATGATGTCACTATTAATTTCATGCATTCCCCTAATGGGGTCCAGGGGGGAGCCCTATCCTCACAGTAGGCATTTCCCGTCCTGTTGCATTGTGGAAAGTGTCCGCTTCCTTTTAGAGGATCAGTAAGACTTTCTCAAAGTTAAACTTCTCTTGTTTTTTTTTTTTCCTTTTTTCTCCTTCTTTTTCATCTCCACTTCATTCCTGTCTGCCGTTTCCCCCCTCACGGTGTTATTTGCTTTGCTTTGTCATACCTCCTCTGGTTGGAAGCAGCTTCACTGTGTTTGTATCTTGTTCTGTGAGTACTTGTGATGATTTCCACTTATTTGCCGAGGTATACACTGAACTGGATGTACCAAACCTTTTGATCAGCCCTCAGATTTCATGAACAGATACTGGCGCTGTGTGCTCAGATCAGCGCATTAGCGTTTCATTTGAAAGAATGGTGTCACTGTGTTGACAAGCTCATGATAAGTTGGTGGCTTCTAAGGGAAATGTTTAAAGCAGATAAATGCCTCAGGACTCCATCTGTCTGTCTTATTGTCCTGATTGTAGTTTATTTTCGGTGATTATGAAAAACCTGCTTTAAACAGGCTTTGGGGATGTTGGTTTATTAGCTTTAGATGAAGTATGCCCCTTGTGCGACGACTCCACACAAGATACTTAATGTTATCTCTGCTGACTTCTGTGCATCTGTGTTTACCGTCTACATGAATGGCTTTTTATCACTGCTTTGATTATCACAGAGGAGGGGGAAGTTGTGAATGATATTTCTTGTTTTTAGTCTCACTTACTCCCTCCTCCATTCTCAGTCTCTCCCCCTTTCTTTGCCTCACTCTCCCTGTTACTGCACCTCTCTTCTGGCTTTAAGAGGCTTAGCAGCAGCTTAGCGCCCAGGTCAAACTGACCTTTGCCCTTCATCTGTCAGCCTTTTGATGTGGTGCCAGCCTTAGCTGCTTGCTACGCTCTGCCTTTAACAGCACGTCTAGGGGTCAGAGGAGGGCTCAGCTTCAGGACCCCAACCCACCTTAACACTCACTTGCCCCCCTTAAATCCACAACAACCACCTCCCACCTCCCTTGCAGATGTGTCTGTCTCTGATGCCCCCCTCTCCACCGCCCTCTGCCCTCTCTTGGCTCTTCCCTGCCCCAGTGCCCATTATTATTTTATAGTTTGGTTCTGCATTCCTTTCACTCAAGCTGCACTGGAAGGCAGACCTTTGGCTTTATTGCTTACACATGTCCGTGGCTTTCTCCCTCAACAGGGAGAGACAAAACAGCAAGAGGGAGATGGCCAATAGGGGCCAGCCATCTAAACTCTCTCCACCTTGAACTAATCGTTTGGGGGCCGGAGTGTGGCTCTAGCTCAGCCCTGTGTCAGTGGGGTTTCAATTTGTAGAGACATAAACAGATACTAAAGCCAAGGTAACAACACAGTGATTTATCAAGCCAGTTCACATCAAATTATCACAGCGCCCCCCTGCTGTCAGGCCCCATAATAGCCTCCAGCCCAGCCTCAGAGGTGCTTCAGAGGTGCACTGTGGTCACACTTCATTTAGGAGTGCACAAACATGTGTCCCTCTGTCTGGTTTCCCTCTGAGCGTGACGCCTCACACCAGCCAGTGATCATCCTGGACAGAGCGTCAAAAGATTAAAGAGGATATGAATGTCTTCCATTGTGTGTGTGTGTGTGTGTGTGTGTGTGTACACTACAGGCTTATGTGTGCATCTGTTTTTGATGTTCTTACACACATTGTATTAAATCTATAAAAAGTGTGCACATTAGAAGAAAAACTATCTCCAGAAGTGTCTTGGCAAATTATGCTAATAAATGTAAATGTTAATAAATGTGTACTCTTACAAACAGTTCATGTGTATTGTATCAAACATGTTTTTTCCTCTTTGGTCTCATCACCTGGCACATATTACAACAGTAAGTCTTAGTGGAAAAGCTCTCGAGTCAAGTTGAATTGTGTGTGCCTGTGAAAGCCAGGTATGTAACAGAATCTATCTTGAAATAAACAGATTATTTTTCTGTAGCAAAATCATGTTTCACTTTAATATGGTGCCTGGACAGAGTGCTGCCTTTGATCTCCCCTAGCAGAGCCCAGCACATGGATAATATATCTTTCAGAGATAAAAGTAAAAATGTGTTCTAGGTGGTGATGTCATGCAGTTGTGGCTGAAAGCCTGGGAGAAAAGCAAACTTTCACAGGCGAGACTATCCCAGGGATCACTAAGGGTGCTCTCTGAGCCTTTGGGGAAATCAATTACACATTGTCCGAACTGTGATTCCTGCTGTAGGAACTTAATCGTGGAGGCCTTCTGCAGAGGATCATCCCAATGAGTTTGGACACTGTTTTTGCTCCCTGGTGTCCGCCCTCCTTACTCTGTGTCCCCCTTCCCCCTTACCAACCTTTGCATTTCGCTACATTTGTGTGCAGCTTACTATTCTGCAGAGAGCCATTCATCATCATTTGCTGGTGTATCTGTCTTGAGTGCCTTAGCTTTGATCATGTTGTGTTTTATACTTAACATCTGTTCCACATTTAACCTTCTGCAACGCTGTTAGTCAGAAGCTATTACTTTGGCATAACAGGGAAAGAGTTTACCTGGTGACTTTTTTCAGCCAGTGTAAATCTGACATATTTGTCATGGCCTGGTAAATAAATGATGCACCAGTTGAAATGTTGTGATAAGCAGATATCCCCCTGCCATTTCCTGTGTTATGGGACAGGACTCAGAGCAATCCCATGCTTCCTCTTACGTGATCTTCTCTTCTTTCAAAAGCTTATCTACTCCTAAATCATCCGCTTTGACTTGAGAGGACAGTGTATTTTTTGTATTTTCTGTAACCATTTCCAGCTCTATCATTTCCAGTCATTCTCTCAGGCTTTGCTTTTGCTTATGCATGCTGGCGTTCCACCTTATACCCCCCTTCACCTCCTGAATCCTGCTCTCCCTTCCTCTCTCACTTCTCTTTTACTCTCTCCATGTCTCCGTGGCCTCAGGAACCCAAGAGCAAAAGACCCTGACCCCCCTTCTTTTCTGCCAACACACTAATCATCCCTAATCAGAAGTGAAATGCATTTTTCTAAGGAAGTAGCTGGAAAATTTCACAATCTGCATTTCTCCGACCAAGCTGATTAGAGAAACATTATCCTGCTTTCACAGTCACTTCCAATCTGCCTTTAATCTGTCACTTCAATCGCCTAATTATTTAGTCAATGACCTGGGGACGCAATCTTACAAAAGAATGAAATGCATGCCATATCATTTTCCCTTTCATTTATGCATGATATCGCTGGTTACATGTTATGTTCCCTTGAGCTAAATATGCAAGCCTTGTTCCTGTACACGTTTATGTGTGTCTACTTTTCATTTGTTTGTGTGTGCATGCATGTGTGTCTGTGTATGAGCAGTAGTATTTATTTTCCTTGCCATTGCATCCATACATGGGTGGATGTGTACTTCACTGTGTGTCAACAGTGGCTTGTTTAGAAGCTGCTGAGCTGTGAATGCTAGCTTGGGGTAATGCAGTTTAGCCCCATTGTTGGAAGCGCCTTTAGGGAATGAGGCTCTGTGGGGGAGTCGTGTTATTGGAAAGGTCATGATTACAGTAGGGGGTCAAAATAACTCGCTGACACTCTTTATACACAAGTGACTGCTATTGTGCCTCTGGGTGTCAAGAACTATATTGAGTATTGACTATATGTCACAGCAATAAAAAGGAAACCTGTTCTCCATTGGTGAGTTTTCTTCCTCCAAAGAGTGTGAAGTCAGGACAAAGGTAAAAAATACCTTCAATGTCAATAAGACTATCACACTGAGAAGTTAATTTTACTGCAGCATGGAAAATAATGTTGTCTTTTAAAAATACTTGTCCAACTTTATCTTAAGTTGTTTTTTTTCACTTTTGAACTGCTGCATTTTCATAATACTTGCTTGTTTATTAAACTCTCAGTGTTATATTTTTTTTCTGAAGTAGAAACCTGATTTTTTTCTTCTTTTTTGCAATATAATTGCATCAAAGTTTATCACATGATAAAAGATAAATAAGAAAAAAAGAAAACATCTGCGAAGCTCATACATTTTAGACATACTGTACATATTACCCAGTAATGTTCACTTCCTCTGCCTTCTCTAAACTAAAGGGTTTCTGATTATGTTACCCAGAGATTCATAGGTGAGAGAGGATGGAGAAAAAGGAGTGAGAGGACAGAAGCACGGAAGGACTGTGAACTTTCGGCTCAGATTGGCCCCACTTATAATAGTCCTAGTCTGACAAAGGACCCAGCCGGTCCGATAAGGACCCATACCCGTCCCAGGGCGGCTGTTTCTCTTTCATCTTTGCCTTTGACGGGATGGCAGCTCCTTCCTCTATTTGTGGCCACCTCACTTCACTTATCAAGTGTGCTTTCTAGAAGTGCATCATGCTTATTTGTTTCTAACACCCAATCTGCTAAGAAAGCTGCTTCGAAATGCGCTTTTAAAAGAGTGTAAGAAAATATTCCACAGTGTGGCTACAAGGCAGGTCAGGGGACCCAGCAGCCCTCTGGTAAAACCAGGACTTAGATCATCCATCCAGTGTTGTACAGCAAACCGTGAGAGGTCATGAACTGTGGCAGTGAGGGAGCACTTTGACCATGGGAAAAGCAGTGTTGGAGCCGAAAGAAACAAGTGATGCCCATCAAACACAAGTACAACCTGATGGTGAAATTGCCAGACAACTGGTTTCATGGTTGTTGGGTTTGCATCAAACCTACAACCATGAGAAACTTGTCACTTCTCACTGTGATAAACATTCAAAATATAAATAGGACCTTAAATAGTATTTAATTTTTAATTATAATCTACTTTAATACAGTCTACCTAGAGACTGCTCTCTTAACACATTATTTATGTATTGACAACTTTGTAAAATACCAATCATAAAGCCATGACTGCTCAGGAAAGAAGATCATAATCTAACAAATGATAAATAACATGATATACAACACAATCAAAAAAAAAAAAAAAAAAAAAAAAAAAAAAAAAAAAAAAAAAAAAAAAAAAAAAAAAAAAAAAAAAAAAAAAAAAAAAAAAACAAACAGCATCATTAAGCTGAGAAGTCACATTAAAGCTCCTGTGAGGAACTCTTACTTTGCTTTGATTTTGGTGCCCCCTGTGGACGGAACAGTCTCTCTTGATTTTTTTTTTTTCCTGACAAAAACACCAGTGTGGAAAATAGACTATTTGCACTGTGTAGACAATTATCTGGTCTGACACCTACCCCCTACCTGTGGTTTTAGACATTAAAATTAACTATCTGGGAATTCCCCCTTTCTTTTTAATGCTCTTTTTTGAATTATTAGTTTAAAAAGAGGCATTGGTATTAATATTAGTGCTGTCTCATAACCAGTTAAATACTCACAGAAGCTTTAAGGTCAAAAGTGCATAGCAATAAGCATTACTTTTGTATCAGAACAAATATTGACTTGTTCATATGTCTGGCTGGCAGAGACGCTCAGTGATCAGACGTTAATAACAGATAGTGCTGTAAAAGAGAAAGAAAGGAGGTTGCTGGTGAGGGTTGATGTGTGAGCTATTTCAGGAATGCCGGAGAGGAAACGTATTGATCTGGACACTTAGACTTGATAAGGACGTCAGGTTTAAGAGGAGCAAGGCAATCATTAAGTACATCACTGGCCGCTGTTGTTCAAAAAATATATTTGCTGCTTCACCTCCCTTTTGCTCCTTCTTTTTCTTTTTTTTCACTGACTTTATTTGTCTCTTTCTTGCCAGAGGTGAAAAGAAAATCTCATCTTCATCAGGCTAAATTGTGGTGGGCAGCATTATCAGTTCAAAAGACCTGGGGATTTGACAGCTCCCACTCCATGGTGATTAATTACTCCTCAACTGTGGTGGGCCCTTCTCTCCCCTCTCCCCTCTCCCTGCCTGCTGCTGTAGTGGTGCTGTTGGTGGTGGCTGCAGGCAACACATGATAAGTGCTGCCCTTATTACTGGTCTCACCGGGAAAAGGCTTGGGCTGCACAGTGCTAACACAGGCCAATCACACCCCCTGTGCCACATGGGTCCAGGAGCGCTTGCAAGATACATGCCCTTTGTTTACACTCTAGTGGTAATAGAAAGGTACAGCGCTGCCAACTCTGTTTGTGATGTCAGGTTAAATAACTGCTTCTTCTGCTCTTCAGTTTCTCTTCCAATCCATCCATTCCTCACTCCCTCCTTCCCTTCAGGGTTAGAGAGGGTTTTGATCTCTTCTCTAATAGCTGCACCAGACTGGGTAGGAACTACAGAGTCTGGAGCTCTCTATTATCATCAGCCAAGGGGAAGAAGGACACTCCTCATCACGTGTCTGATGCACAGAATTAATCACTTATGGACATCATACAGAAGAACTCATCTATTATAAGCAGTGTAATCACACAAGAGAAGTAGCTTCAATCAAGCAAAAGAGACCTCAATATAGTTAAGCACTTAACTGTGCACATGTTTGTATTACAAGCCTGTGGCAGTTTTTTCCACTGTTATTTGCATTCTGTAGTTCTCAAGGTTCTGCACACAGCTGGTCCTTGAGCTTCATGTCTCCCTGTAGGCTCCACTGTTTGGCTTGTGCGTTTGAGTGGCACCTTCCCCGAGGCTGTGCCTGTTCCGTGTGCGTCTGTGCATGTGTTTCCGTGTACGTTTCTGCATACGTGCTTCTGTGAGTGTCCAAATAAGCCTACATTGGAAAGCTTCATTATTGGACCTGTCAGTGCTGTGAGTCTCCCCGAAGGCAACAAGGTGGAGATGAGAAAAAGAGAGACACGCTAGGGCAACGTGCACACATGCCTGTCACACGCCTGTCCCCGATGGTGGGCATACAGGCCATCTGTGTGTTTTCCTGGGAACAAATCTGCTAAAAGCTTGGAGTGGATCATGGACGAGACATGTCTGGTGGAGTTTTGTTTATATCTGCTATAGCAAGTTGCCAGGATGTTAAGATATGTGGGGGTACGAAAACACCTCAAGAGACACCTCTGGATTTAAATACAAGATCCCTGAGGTAACACTTGTCAAGAAGTCAGAGCTGAATTAGGAGCCAGTATTCTTCAATTTCTCTCCACATGATGACTAGACTTGCAATAGATCTGATTAATTGATTTATTGTGAAGAGGAGTCTTTTCTAAGCCCATAAGTGCTTCTCCTCAAGAAAGATAAATATAGGCTGGCTTGCCATGAATCAGAGAGTAATTTTTTCCCCCTCCTTGTCCAATGAGAACAGAGGATGAATGTTGTCATTACAGACAAGCAAGCAAGTTGAACCTTTCCTAGTCTGGGGACCTTTCTCTGGTATGCAGAATCAGAACAACCCCTCAGCTGCACCTCCCCATAATCCCTGGCATTTTGTTTTGATGCTCCAGAGCATGAAAATGAGGGAATATGGCAATGTTATGGCATTTGAAGTCAATATGTATTATAAAATCAATCTAGATGAGGATCTGCCCATCCCTCTAATTAGACGGGGTGACTGGAGATTGATTTTTAATTGCAAAAGTAATTACATGGAGCAGATAGCCAGTGACATTTGATTATCTAGGTGATTGATTAAAAGGCCTGGCTGCTGGGGCAGACTGTCAGCCAGCTGAATCCAGACAAAAGAGAAAATTAAAAAAGTTGTCCCGTTTGTAATCACGAATTTCAAGGGTGAAATTACAAAGCCAAACATCCCCTTAGAGAAGCCCAGCATCCTTCCACTTTGCGCCTGTCTGCCCTCCTATCTCACCTCCATCGTCACAACACCCACAACGCAAGACCCCAGTGACACGCTCAAAAGGGGGAAACAATGATGTGAAAAATGAATCGAGGAATTGTTCTGTTACAAACAGCCTAGTGCGTAAATGACGGGTGCATATATCTGCTTAGCAGCCTTGTCACATCATCATAGGCAGCCAGGAAAGAGATGGAGAGCTACAGACAGAAAGAGGGACAGAGAAACC
Source organism: Thalassoma bifasciatum (assembly GCA_008086565.1). Taxonomy (NCBI): domain Eukaryota; kingdom Metazoa; phylum Chordata; class Actinopteri; order Labriformes; family Labridae; genus Thalassoma; species Thalassoma bifasciatum. The sequence goes on from RPOG01000056.1 coordinate 801,008, forward strand.
GAGTGAAGAAAAGCTCTTATCTCTCAGAGTGCTCCTTCACTCATCTTCATCTCTTGTCATCTCCCTGCAACGGGTGCCTGCACTTGTTCATTGTTGTCTGTGGACTGGTAGGAGAGTGAGACTAAATAAACAGCAGAGACGCACCTTTTTTTTTCTCTGTGTGTTTTTGAAAGCTAGAGGAAATCCTTTTTTTCATGTTGGTCTTTTCCTCTCCTCCTCATCTGTCATTCTTGTAGGATCCCTCTCTCAGAAAATGAGCACTGACAAGCTAAACCGTCAGGGGGACAGCTGAACTGTTTATGAGACTGACAGAAACTGTTTATGTGACTGTGATGGACAGGGTTGAGTGATGACAGTTGAAAATTAAATACATTTTTCATGTCTACCTGCTTCATAAAAATTAGACTACAATATCACCTGGTGGGTATATCTGGTGAGTGTACTTAACAAACTTCTGAATTCAGTATTTTTCTTAATATGTCTGTGTATCAAAATATCCCTGGTGAGAAGAAATGTAATCCCAGGCCTCTCCTGGCCAACCCAGGAGGTGATATCATCCTTCTCAGCCACACTTGTTGATAAGCTGTTAACATGCATACCCACCAATGCACATAGAGAAACATCTCCGTTCATAGTCCTCAGATGCATTTATTTACTACCACAGGATGCGCCTATAAATTATGCCTGTTAGGGTATCATTAAGCCTGGACTGTTAAGCCTCTCCTGTCATTTCAGTGGACGGTTCACTCTTTGCGTCTTCCATGAAGGCAACATTTATGTCTTTAATTTACAGCTTCTAGCCTGGAGGATACTCCTTGGCTTTATGAAGTGGTATTAGGGGCCCTATTTAGTTGTCATGGCAAAGCACTGCTCAGTGTGGTGCAGCCAGCACAAGCCAGCTCCTGAAAAAGGAGAGACAAGGGAGCAAAGGCAGTGATTTCAAATGAGGATCGCTGTCCTTTTAACTCAAAGAGCTCTGTAGCCTGGCAGGAGCAGCTGAGCAGTGTCTTTGAAGGGATGGAAAGAGAGAGAGAAGGGAGGGGAAATGAAACAGTCCCGGGCCATCCCCTCATATTATTCCCCCTCAGGACGTACAGAGTCTATATTGGCTGAAGCAGCACGGCCCCTCGGGTCACAGCTCCTTCTCTGGCTCATAGAGCGGCAGCACTAAGAGGGACTTCCCTCTGTCTGCCTCAGAAACCGGCTGGCGAGTGTCTGCGGGTAAACCATCACACATGTGCCTCCCAGCACCAGGCCTGGGCTCTGCGGGTGAACACAAAGCAGCGGCACTTATTAAATTTCCATGAAGTTTACCGAATTTGTGGGATCAGTGGGGTGAGGCCTTTGGGGAGCCCATGCTACCGCCTGCAGCTTTCCTCTACCACTGAAGCCCAGTGTGGTGGTGAGCCTCAATCTCCCTCCCCATCACTGTCTTCCGTCTGTGTCTCTCCCTTTTAGCTTAACATTGGATGAGCATTTTCTTTTTCTTTTACCAGCCTGGTCTTGCGTCCCAGGACTGGCTGCTCACATCTTACAGGGGCCAAGGTTCAGTGGGGGGAAATAGCTGCATGAAAACAAAAAGATACACTGTGTGTAATAGTGAATTACACCTGAAAAAGAAGAAAAAGAAAACATTTTCAAATACTGTGCTCATACTACCCATCAGTAGACGCTCACAGTCCAGTCAGACTTAACTATCATTAAATGAAAATGATGGTTCAGAAAAAGGCTGACTTTTCCAACTGAGAAATGGAAGGCAAGTTATAGCCATCCCAAGAAATTTAGGTAGATAATCCTCTGCATGTCATGGGTTGTAAATGTTCACAGCGGGCCATTCATCAGGACTAGGACTCTTCCAGATGTGGAACCAGTCATTGAAAATAGATATTGTCAGGGTAAAAGAGCAGAGAAAAACTTTTGTCTGTTGTCATAGTGTGAGAAATAAAGTTTGTTTAACTTTGTTCAAAAAGTACACTTTTGGAAAAAAACAATAATAAATTGCACATGGGATAAATGGACCATGTTTTTTCACAGTCTTCATGAATTTACTGTTTTATTGAGCTGTACCCCTCTACCAAAAATTACATTCCAATATGTTTATAAGTTTTTTAGTCACCTTTATCTCACCTTTATTTTTAAATGGTTTTGAGGACTCCAAGGTGATATAAAAACCCATTGTCATGTTTGGTAGGCAGTTCTAAAGAGACTTAACAAACCTCACTTTGGTGAATATATTGAAAACTAAGTGTTTTGTCTAGTTTTGGAAGGAGCACAACAGATCACAAACCAGGTTTTACAAACAAAGTACTTAAGGTGAGGATGTGGTCAAGTTAAAGTCAACTGCACACAGTCAATTATAGCAAACGGCAGTCATATACAAATACTTTGCTTGTGTGAATAAATAACAATTTTTGCCCATGTTGTTGTGTCTTTTATGTCGTAGTCTAAACCAAGCTCAAATACAGAGGTTCTGTTGCCATTTAGAAGACAGCTTCTGTGTGATTCAGCATGCAATTCTGATCCTGAAATGAAAGGATACACACATACTGCCATTTTGTGATTGCAGGTCTGGAGAAAAGAGACCACAGCATTTTCCAGGTGTAGATCAGCGCTCAGTTGTGTATATGTGAAGATAAAACAATACAGTTGACTAAGCTAACATCTGTCATCATTATCACTCAGGGATTAGCTTTTGTTGTGTATTCTTTTGGGCTTTTTGGTAAGTGAAGTATGACTGATGTTTTAAATCAAAGTGGGAATAAGAGTCATTTTCGACAACATGAGAAGAGTAAATTTTCCCTGTTTAAGTTTGTCAAAGGACAGTCTTCTAGAAAGAGGACAAATAAAGAGTCTGCTGTGACCTTAAAGCACACATGGGCCTTTCCTGTTAGATTTAGATGGGGAGGTGTACAACACTGTCCCATTAGCTCTACCTTTGTACCAGCCTCCCTCTCTAGGTGAGGCTGGCCATACTCCAAAAGGACTCTGTTTCGATCCCAGAGCCTGATAAGGTCTGGCCCATTGATGGGCCCCGATGACATCTGCACTGTCCGCCTGTGCTCACAGACAAATGCAGCCCAGCAAGGTTAGTGCTGGCCCTGCTGCCTCTTATCAATCAATTACATTTGGCTGTGTCAGATTAATTGTATGGAATTGTTTGCTCGAGATAGGAACCTGGTAGATTCTGGTTGGGGGCTGGGTAGGATGGCTGTGTGTTGGTTTGTGATTTGTTCTTGCCTGTCCAGTTTGCCCTTTTCTATCCTTGTTGTTTTTAGCTTTGTCTGTATGCAGGAGAAAAGGGTGCTCTTTCAAATCAAACCACTGGGTGATTCTTTTTATAGCATACAAAATGTCTATATTTTTTGTCTGTCATGGTTAAATCATACCTTTGCCTGCTTTTGTTTTAATGTAGAATATGTAGAAGTGTAATAATGATTGCTGATTCATTTTAGAGCTATTCATTGTCTACAAAGCTTCATAAAGGCATGCTTTGCAAGTGGAATTTTTACTTCTGGGTGAGGCAGTCAGTCCTATTTCGGCGAATACGGCCCTCCACCTTCTTTGCTTATGAAAAGCTGGATTAATTACGTAATGTTCAGCTCACTGTGGCTAATAGCTGATAATGATGTGTGAGAGGTGTGTCAGACGGGAGAGCATACTAGACTGCCAAGTGCTGTTGGACCCAGGTCAGGCTGCGTTCATCTTACTAATGAGATGTCACACGGAGAAGATGGAGGGACCAGAGCGACCAAGCGGTCACTGCAAACTAATTCCCCTCCAGCTTTGGATTGTACAAACAGCCCCAAAATCAGAGAGGAGCTTGCATGGCCTGCCAACTGACCAAATCGCTCTGAGGGTTCATTTTTCAGAGGGGTATTTGGCTGTGGGGAGACTGCTAGATCCGGTTGGCCCGGCAGCGGAGTCATTTGTAGTCCAGAGAAGCTAACGTGAGGCCTGTGGTCCTTATTGGTCTGGCGAATGCAGCCAGTGATCCAGCCTTCCGTTTGGTCTTTAGCTCCACTCTGAGGAGAAGAGTTGAGGTTAAATCAACGCTTGTCTTCTTCTTCTGAACATCTAAATCTGCAGTGGTGAGGAGTGAGATGTGCTCCTCCCTTCATCCTACCCCTCGGGCTAGCCTCACTTCTCTTAAGTTCTCTGCTGCATTGCCAGTGGGTCAGGTTGATCCCCCCGTCATTGAAACTCATTCCGGGGGCATTAAAGTGTAAACCAGATGAAAAAACAAAGGGCTTAGGCAAATCAGATGGCTCAAACAACAACAACAAACGCACTCTCTGTAATCTGCTTAGGGAAATTAATGAGGGGGAGCCCCCTCGGCCAAGGTGGATAATGATCCTGGACCACGGGGATGAGAGGCTGCAGTGGATCAGGCAGAAGGTGAGAACGGGAAGGGGGGATTAGAGACGGACTCCCACCAGAATCAAACAGGACTCTGCCAAAGGGATCCTGCCCCTCCTATGCCCAAACTTCAAAAACTCCAGCCTAAGCTGGAAGTAGGTGTCTGTAATCCCCTCTGTGGCTGTAGATCTATGCGGCCGACTCAGGCCCAGCTTTCATCCTGCAGCTTGTTCGGCATGCTCTCCCTCCATGTCCTGGGAACGTAAACTTTTGCACTGTGGCCCCCGTGCAGATCGCAGGGATCTGCTGGCTCATTACCTCTTCATTAGCGTGCTGCACCGTTGGCTGCCAAGAGGATCAGACCATGCGTGGAGTCTAGCTGCACAGACTGCTTGTGGGGGCCAGAGACATGTACAAGGCAGGCAGACGAATGGATGGATGGCACTGAAAACATGAGTAAGCAGCAGCCTCAAGACCTCAGCACTCCTGGATGGTTCATGTATGCAGTGAGCTTAGCATTTTGTGATACCCATAACAAAAATCTGTAAAAAAAAAAAAGTGTCTTGTGACTGACTTTTACATATCCAATGCCCCTGCATGGTTTTCCCTTTTGGTTTTCAGGATAGAGGAGAAATGTGTCTTATTTGGGGGGTTTCCTGTGCCAGCATTAAAACTGGGACTTACATCCTCTGGGTGCATTTTGAGATACCTTTTGATTTATACTGCCCAATGTAACCAAAGTCTATTTTAACTCCCTCTGCTTTTATTTCTTACATTTCATAGAATGCAGGATGATTTAAGGAGAGGTGTGGAATCGAGAAAATAAGCAGGCTTTGTAGTGCTTAATGGGGCCCAAAGCTCAATGTTCAAGCCCTCCCCTGCATCCAAAGCAGTCACAGTCAGGAGCCAAGCTCCACAAAGCCAAGTCTCATCAACTACTCTGCCATCCTCTGGTGTGATAGTGGCAATACACACTCTTATAACAAGCAACCCACTTTCAGCATTAATTATGTAAAGGACATGCGAGTAAATGATAATCTAAGGTGGAATCATACCTGCAAACTTTTTTAAAATACCTAATATCTTGCAAGAGAGGGAAAAAATCTTGAAAAATAAAAAGAATGGAAGTTGTGGTTAATTCCTGTTTTGCTTTATGTGATTTGTTTAATCTGACCTAAGCGAGGCTGTGGTATAATTTTATCCCCTTTTTAAAAGTTTGCATCAAACAGAAAATCTGTTGAAGGAAATAATTCTGACGAACTTCTTGATGAGTCCCAGTATAAATGTACTTAGAGCAATACTTGAATGGCTTCAAGTTGAGATACGTACCCTGATTTCCACTGTTTTTGCCTTCCTCTTGCTTTGCTTCTGGTGTGATCCCTGCATCTAAATTATGCAGTTCCTTATCTGACAGTCATTTCCAAGGCCATGCCTGCAGTGTGGCCCCATGTGGTTATGGCCAGGTGTAAAAGCTTGACCTCTCTGTAGGGCAGCTGAGTGACTTTCATTAGAGCACCCACTGGCTGCTTCCCACTGAGTTCTCTCATAGATTTAACACTGTGCCTGCATACAAGATGAGAGGCAGGGTTAACGTAATCCAATAAGAATCGGTAAGGGGGGCTGTAAACAAGGACATTTAAATTACTCAATCCTGCAAAGTAATATTGTAAAGATGTAGCTTTTAGCTTTTATGTTTCTTAATATATTAAACAGGTACGTCTGTCTGGAAAAGTAGAAAAGCAGGTAACATTTCTCTGACTTAATACACAGGTTTTGTCACAACACACATTTATTCTAAACTGCAAATGCATGCACACATTTTGAAAGCCTCTGGATTTCCCAGCATGTTCGCTATTGCCTCCTACCCAGCTGGTGTCGTCACGTCTGTTTCATACGCAGTCACACTTGTTTCTGATATTTTCATCTTCTAGCCAGAGGATATTTATCTGCAGGAGCGTGGTGGCTGGAGAGCTGTTTTCAAATGTTAACAATTGCCAGGCCACAACATAAGAAACTCACTAATTAATGCATCCAACATGGTCCTGCTGCTGTGCAGGAGAAACTCAAACGATTAATGTGTGTCATTATATTGTAATTGCATGGTAATTCGCACACACCCAGACACACACCTGTTTTCAACCCTAAAGGTAAGTACATTTCACACTGCTCCTAAAAGCAGATTGAGGTTGGAGATATACTTCCCCTCCTCTAGGAAAAGGATTAACTAGTGTCATAGAATAATCTTAGCATCCTCACAGCTTTATGTATAAAGCTAAATTTGTTTTGGTTATATTTTTATGAGGAGCTTTATGCACAACTAGAGCATGAAAATAAGCCAATAATTAAGCTGTCAGTGAAACTCCCATTCAGAAAAACAATAGAACAGCTAGTTGGCAACTATTGAAGAACAAACATGTTGCTTATTAGCTTATCATCTATTCTTCTGTTCATATTTATTCTACACCAATTCAATGTGCTTTCGAAAAAGTGCAAGATGCATTTTCAAGAGTGCTTGTTAGGTAAAAATAAAGCTGTAGTTCTGTCATGAGCTGCGGGCAGTATCCATACAACAAGGAGCTTTGTGTTTTAATGCTTTTTTCCTAACTGGAGGGACTCTATTGGGCGTAGGCGAGGGTTGATGTCAGGGTAAAGTGTGGAAGAAGGAAGAAAGGAAGACCAACCCGCAATGATATTTCATTAACAACTCAAGTGTTATATATTGATGTATGCATGAAAAAATAAATATATATATATATATATATATATATATATATATATATATATATATATATATATATATATATATATATATAGATAGATATAGATATATCTGGGGTGTCGCAGCAACACTCAGTACAATGTCGACCAACTCACTATAATTTCTGGATAACCAGGCCTGTTTCTGTTTCATTCTGATGTTACACCATCTGTTAGGGTAAGTCCCATTTAAAGTACTGTCCAAATTATTTGAACTTTTGCATTCTCATATTCAACTACTCCTGGTTAAGTCTTGAGAGGTTCATAGTGTGAAAGAAACTTGTGTGAGGAAGACTAAAAAGAGAGAGTGAGGTAGACTGTTTATCCGTCTCGGCTTGACTGAACTACAAAGCTGCACAGAGGGCTCATTGGTGGCCCCTACTGCAGCACTTCATGAAGACATATGGTCCTAAAGAGCACTTGATTTGGCTGCCACCGCCTTGCTTGTCATCCACAATTTCGCCTGCCCTAATCCCTGCTTTAATTTACTCCAGTCCACAAGGCAAGCAGTGACTAATGCTGTCCTCAGGGGTCCTTTCACTTATGCCATCGGTGACAAGAATATGCAAAGGTACAATTTCTCAACAGGAAGGGTGACAGAGAGCAGTTCCGCCAGGGAGCACTACTCCTGTTTCTGAGCATCTTTTAATGTCACTCACAAGAGCACTTTCAGTTGCAAACTATTCTTCAGAGAGCCCTTTATTATCATGTTCATCCAAGGGGTCATTAGGTGAAGATTGTTGGAGATGCGTCTATTGATTTGCTGAGAGATAGACTCTGCTGCAAAGTTTTGTGACAGTGGAGAGAGACTGCAGAGACTACTTCTTCAGACTCAATCTAAACTGTTTTCAAACCCTTTATCCTTTTCTTCTGCCTTATTTTTCCCACTCGTCTAATTTTCCCCTGGAATGCTGGGAGGGAGAGAAGTCGTTGACGGGCACAAGTAATTGCTATCAGTCTGTCATTAGGTTCTCTCCCTTGCTCCCTCTCTATTTTTTTCTCTGTCTCTCTACACAGGCCTGTGCTCAGCATTGCTTACAAATAAGACACTTAGGAGACGAGTGGAATTTGCTCCCCAAAAGCTGTGATGTATTGGATTTTTTACGGTCAGAGCAGCTCCTCCAACCGCCTTTTCATTCTCTGTTGTCCTGAGAACCATTTGCTCTGTGTTTGCGATATTCACTCCCTCTCCCTCTCTGCCCTCTCCTCTCTGCCTTTCAGGGTATCATTTGCAATTTAATGCTTACCTGGGGTGAGCCTTGACAATAGCTTCCACCATGAAATGGCCCCAGCCCTGCCTGCATGCCTAATGAGGTTGATGTTGAGCTATTTAGGTCATTTTCCCTTTACAATATCTACTTAATGCAACTCCATGGGAGTGGATTGTTGAAACGGTTAAAGATTCTATTAAGTCTTTACAAAAGCCATTTCATTCTGCTGTCCACCACATACTACCAGGGGCACTGCTCTACTTCACTTTTGCTTTGTGTGAGGCTGTTGCAACAAAGCAAAGCAAGGAGGTGCAATGTTACTCTGGAGGGTCACCCCACTAATATAGTTCCAGTATATAACGTGTTTTCTTGCAGGTGAAAAGGCAAACATTCAGTCAATCAGCAGCCGCAGCAGCAGTTCCTTCTGGAACATATGAAATCTGGACTGAGCTGGTAAATTCATATTAATCATCGCACAAAATGATCTGCCAAAACAGACGGTCAACACCAACTATTAATCAGAGCAGAACCCGTGACAGCCTTTGGAATCAGAAGGGAAGGAGTCGGAGGGGGGGCCTCTTTGAGAGAGTACTTGATATGAAAACTGTGTTGTTGTGCTTTGTACCAGCCTGTGGGAGTTTTTAAACAAGCCCATATGGTGGTAGCCACCAGCTTTGGAGAAGGCGGGTGGGTTGGGGGGTTAGCCAGGGCCAGGATTTCACACAGTCAGTATTGAGTGGGATTGAGGAGGCGAGCTCTTAAGCTGTCTTTTCAGGCACAGCAAAAGCCCTCCATCTGGCCTCCCCTAAAACTCGGGGCGAGTTTACTCAGCTCCCTGTCGGCTGATTGGGCCTCCTGAAGCAGAAGTAACAGCATCAATAGTGTAAACCCTTGCCACTTGAGAGTATTACATTTCTTTTCATGCTTGACTTAATCAAAAGTGGGGAAGTGAAATTTACACCTTTTTGATGTCCCTTTTTCTCCGCTCTCTAAGAGGGGTGATCTTAACCCATTTGATCTTCACAAGCGCCCACTAAATGGCCAAATATGCCAAGCAGACGGAAGCAGACGGTTGGCAGTTGCCAGTTTGCGCAGGGTCACTGTTGGAGCACTCCATGTGGCGGGGCAGGCAACCTCACAGAAGGCTTCAGTCTTCACAGAGTCCAGCCAAGCTTCTGTCTGATGGCCCACTGTCCCTGGCTCACTGTCCGCACCCAGCCAAAAATCAATCCACCCTCATGCTGATTCTCTCTGCTCTGCCTGAGCCAGTGTGAGACTTGTGTCGATTGAGCAGCATCAATTGAACACTGTAACTGGGGCTTTATAACAAAACAGAAAGACAAAAAGCACCAGCCAAGTGTCAACGTTATGATGTGTATATTTGATGGCATTAGCACAGCTTTGCATAGTTACTATCTAGAAGCAGGCAACTGGGCATTATGTAAACACTTGTAAAGCCATCAGTGAGTACTTTTGGCTATCTGAAAAGTGGATGGATCATGCTTCTTAACACTATTAGTTAAGTAAATGACCATCGGAAAGCAGACATAGGGTAAAGCCAGCAAAGGGCATGCTAGCTCTGTTTAATGAATTAATATTTTGATTATGGTAACCTGACTAATCCAAGCTGTTGACTTGTGCTGGAACAGAGGGAGCCAACCTGGGGATGTGTGAAGATTCCCCTCAACAGGAATCTGGAGAGAGCAGTTGCTGTAGAGCTGCTAGCCAGTGACAGTTGCTCCAGGAGCCTGGCTTTAATGAGTGTGTGATGTCTGGAGTCTTTAGCTCATGTTAAGCCCAGGCTAAGGCCAGGATCTGACTGATGGAGCCCTAGGCCTGAGTACTGTGGAGCTGTGTTTGCACCTCTTAATGAAGCTGGGGGCCGTCGACATTGCCTGGCCCTCCGCCTGCCCTTCCTCTCTCCCCAGGACCAGCCCTGTGCCAGCCAAGACTGCAGCAGGGACCCACTCCATTAGTTCCTGTTTATTTCCCAAACTCCCAAACACTACACCCTTAGTCATCTTGTGCAGCCATTTCCCCCACCCTTTTCTTAAACTATTCCTGGTTATTCATTTTTGTCCAATTTTCTCACTCATGACATAAAAAACCCCCAAAGATAATCAAATGCTTGTGCCCCTTGGAAAACAATGATTTCCCCCTCTTTGTGTGGAATGTAAATTACCGTAACAGTGCCTGGGTTGCAAAAATGTGTGTGTGCGTGCTGGTGTGTGTGTGAATGTGTGTTGAGGAGTTTACTTGGTGTCAGCATGAAAAGAAGGGGCCCCCATCTAGGCAGCCAAAATCCTGCCGAAGAACTTGTCTGGGATCGTGATGTTCCGACAGCTCCACTGTGACAAGATACATAGTTTCCATTCAGCGACAAGCTTCTTATTGGTTACTATAGTTTCACTAATGCCCAATTGAAGGCAATGCCTAATCTCGACAGAATGGGTTAAAAGGTGCCGATGTCCAGAGCTACAAAACCACATGTTGAGAGTCAAGGGACCAAGGCCCCACAAAGCACAGCTCCTTCATGCTTTGATGTGGCCCTATCAGGGGCAGGAGATTGGGGGGCGGAGAGGGAGAGAAGTAAGAATACACAGAGGCCCCCACAGCATACAAACCCCTCGAAGGAACTGCTGACAATGGCGACTGCTGAAGAGCGGGTCAGGGTTTACAAAAGGTTGGGTATCTCAGGAACCTCCACGCCACTCCCAACATTACTTCTACTTACACATCACCTCTTTCATCGTTATTGCTTTCATTTTTATTTACCTTTTGCCTCTTCCAAATAATTAAACACCCTCCTCATGAGCATAACTGCCTCATAAATTACAGTTTTCTGTTTATTATTAAACATTATTGCATCATGTGTTTTCCTTGGTCTGCCAAGTGAACAGCAGGAGAGTACGATTAATACCAAGGATAAGAAGTGAGGGGATGGTGAGAGATGATGTGTATGCAGATGGGTGCTATGTTTAAGACTCTCACATTTGAAGTGCTATCCTGGGTTAGCCTGTGGAGGATGGTGTGTGTGTGTGTGTGTGTGTGTGGCAGGGGGGTAGGGGTGTCTCTCTTTTTCAATAGACTGCCACTCAATGGCTCTGAGGAGTAATTGAAAAGCTAATATTGTCCAGCATATCCCAGGGATTACGTCTTATTGTCGTAATAAGTATGCAATACTGCAATGTTTATTTTTGGTCAGGCTTTGTTGAAGCCACTAATTGGTACTGAGTGCGAAAATGCGGAGCGCATATTACCATAGCTGAGTCATGACGGCACAAACAGTCCCACTCTAATCACTTGCACTGTGTTATCTTTGGAAAGTATCTCGGCTGAATACCTGACCAGCGGTCTGAGACATAATCAATGGACATTGTTTTACAAATGTGTTGAAAATGAGTCTGCAAATGTATTTGAATTGTTGGCTTATGTTGGTCATGCTGAAGAATAAGCAGGCCTGACCGGCAAAGCATCTGCTTATGATGTTTATCTCACAAATACAGAGCCAGCTGTTTGAACCCCCATTCATTTATTACGAAGACATTAACATTAGTGGTTGAAAAAAAAATCTCACTCAGCATTGCTCTGCTGTCGAGCATTGCCATATCTCCCCTCATTGTGCAGTTTATGGCAGATTTTAAATCAATTAAGTATGTAATTTGTAACAACTGCTGAGACTGGTTCAGGCCTAAACAATGGCAATGGGATAACTGCCCTTTAGTGAAGCATCAATGGGCTTACAATGTGCTGAATTAGCTGGCATATTAATGACCAGCCGCAGTGCCCCTCCATTCTCCTCACCCAAATCTGCTTATGCAAATGGACCATGAATCCAGTTCAAAGGAGTCTCTTTTAAGTGAGGCCTATATCTATCTGCACTGGGGGCTGTGAGAGAAAGTGACATGAGAAAAGTTAGGGACACTTGTCTTTTTTTCTTCCCTCTCACAAAACATGATCCAGTTAGCATGCACCTCTGCTGGTTACTAGCATGGCAGGGGTTGTTGAGTCCATAGGATCGCTCCACGCCGAGGGGGCAGGGAGCGGGTTAATCCAGCCAATTGTGACTGTGTGTTTAAAATGTGGTGTTCAGCAGGGGGGAAAGCAGGACCCATCCAAGTTCATGCCCCAGTGTGAAAGAGAGGAGAATGGCTGCGGGGTTCGAAGTTGGAGGAATAGAATAATCCCCTTCACATTTGTTAAAGGGCCACTGGTCTTTTGTGTTGGCCAAGACAAATTTAAAAGGCAATGTCATAATGGTTCAATTGGAATTATATCTTTGAACACAATAGATGTGGCTTCTTTCCACGAACAACTTAAAGCCCTGTTGTTCTTTTCATTGGGTGAGATGTTTGGATACATGCACACACTCTGAATGGGGGTAAGTTGTTGTAATACAACCTGTTATAAAATATTGAGCATGATTACACGTTATGGTGTAATGAATGATAGAGAAACAGCAAGGAAGGGAGGGTGGGATTGCTAGATGGTGAATATGGCTTGTCTCTTTGTTTGATAAACATGTCTGCAAATAAGTAATAGAGAATGTTAAGGAATAAAACTTTATTTTGAAGCTGTGGAAATATATATATATATATATATATACACACACAATTTCCTTTCCTGCTCATGTTAATGCTTCCAGGGGAGATACCTATTAATCCATTTGTTTTCCATATTCCTTTTTTTTCATTTCCTTTTTGTAGCTTTGACTGACTTTGTTCACACTGGTGATGATATATCTGTTGGATAAAAGAAGGCCCCTTGTTCTCACATTTCCATTTGGGGTGAAAGTACAAGCCCCATAGTAAGCACTTAAATATCCTGAATAAATAAGACATTTATCACCACCAGCAGCCCTGCTGTTAGAACAGCCTTTCTTTACAATGCTGACATCATGTGTTTGCCTGCATTTCCCAACAACTGTTGCCTGTGTATCTAGAGGCTTAATGTTAAGTTTATCCATGAAGTGCACATTAAACACACTGTTAACTCTCACAGGGAGTTGCCAATTAAACACAAAGCCTTAATTTATAAATCTAAGTCTCTAAGTACACGTAATACCCAATTGAGTGGTATTATTTATTATTGCAGGATTCTTCATGTGCTGGCTGGGAGCAGTCCAAGTTTTAGGAGGCTGAACGCCAGCTACAGAGGCACTGAAAAAGCTTACATCCTCATGCTTGCTGCTGGACAGCGAGGACTTTTTGGCAAATTGGAAGACAAAGAAAAAGGGTTAAAGTAATATCGATGTTTATTTTTTACTGTGTTCAGGGTTGCAGCCCAGACAAATGTATGTGGTAATAAAAGTCTGGAGGGTTGACCTTAGGTTCCACATTTCAGTTACATTTATTCTGTTAGCTGAATATACATCATATTGATATTTTTCATGTGGATGCTCCACAACAACCCCCCCCCCCAAAAAAAAAAATGGAAAATGCAAAAAAAAGAGGTGAAACAGTTCTTTAAAGAATACTTCAAACTGTATAAAAAGTGAAAGTAAGACTTTGCTCTAACTTCTGACCCCACCTCCTTCTCATCCATCTTTGCAGAAGGGTTGTTGAATTCCAGCCTCTCAGTGAATTTTCCCTCCTTAAAGAAGCTCATAATGGCTGTGTGAAGTCCCTAAGAGGGAGGGTTCCACTCAGTGACAGATTCTTCCTGTCCGTGAAATTCCCCCTGCGATAATTTGTCTTTGTGCTGATGGGCCCGTAGCTCCACGCGACATGGGTTATGGCAGCGAGGGCGGGACCGTCCTCATCACCTGCCATCTCCGTGGCCCTCTTGACACTCTACACACATAACCCCTCCACCCACACCCACACACTCCCCATTCTCCTGTCCTCCCTATCCCACACCCCCCACTTTCATCTCTCCAGCAGGAGCTGTCTCCTCACAGGCAGAGCAACCAAATAATGGAGCTTGTCACAGGCCTTGTTCTTTGTGTTTTCCAGAGCCCAAGAAAAATGCAAACACTCTATTGTAGTCATTAGTTTTCCCATCCTTTCTGCTGGGGCTGGTGGGTGGGGGCTTTGACCTGGTTCAAAAAGGACGTGGGGAGGAATTGGGCTTTTAGAGAAAGTGAATTCTTGATGTCACATGCTTAGTGTGTGTGCATTAAGCATTGTGAGTTTGCATACTTGTGTGTGTGGACTTTGTTCTTTATTAAACAATTGTTTTAATCAATATGCACACTCAAAGTGTTTCATATTTCTCTGTGTTGTAAGCAGTTTGTTTATTGTCTATTTTTACTCATAGTCTGTCATAAAATGCCATTTTGGTCTGGCCTTGCTGATCCCTGTGACATAGAGTGATTGGACCTAGTGTTTCAGGGCCCCTCTGCAGAAGTACAGGTCTAGAAAGAGGTTGTTTGAACCAAACAACAAGAGTCCAAGAGAAATCAAGTAACTAAATAACGATGGTCATTTATGCTGAGGTCGTCATTTCTTCGAAAAAGCCAATCAGTTGTCAAACACTGGGGAAAATAGCCTTCAATGCTATATCTTTTGCACTGAACGTTGACATTTATGAAGACTTATGTAACAAGGAGGAGACAAAAGAAGTATGTTTATTCATCTATTTATTCATGAAGGCCTTTTATAAACCAGCTTCTACACAATAAATGCCTGTCATTGTATTCCCCTGATCAAAGACTTAACTGACAAGTGTACTTGGATTTTAACCTCAGTATTCAAATCCATCATCCCACTTAGTCCATTCAGTGTGTGGTGTAACATGGAGCACCTTCAAAAGGCTTAACAGGTCTGAACAGGAACCAGACACACTGCCTGCTATTCTCTGCCAGTGCTGTTATGATATTGTGTTTATGCTTGTAGAAACAAACCGTTTGGGCCTGATTGAGAAGCTCATCAATAGGCATGGCTAGACAAAGAGGAAGCATGTGTTTGCTGCTTTTGTACTCACTTTAAATTCAGCGCTTATCTGGAATGTACCAGCTGTCCACTGTACACAAAAAACTGCTGCCTTTCCCAAACCTCATCCTGGCATTTGCGCTGAGTAGAGAGGGACTGTGGAGGAGCAGGACCCAGGCCCCCTGGGATACAAGTGGGGGCCCCTGGGAAGAAACTGATGGACAGGAGTGGAGGGGAGTATAGCAACAGGCTGGCACTCACACTGGGCACTGTATGGGCCTGAAAGACGCTGGGCATAGGATTCAGTGTGTGCTGGTGTCTGCAAATGCAGGTGTGTGAGCATACAAATACAGGCACCAGTCTGTAAATGTGTGTTGGATAGCTGAGCATGCTTTCCGGGCATTCAAGAAAGTACTTTTGAAGAAGTACGGGTAAATATAGCCTTTTAAAAACAGTGTCATGTGTACACACATCCACACTGTTCAGTAATCAGACTCTTTGACCAAAGCTAGAGCCCTTTACAGCCTGATAACCCACAGAGCATGACAGATGATGGCAGGCACTTTGAAGTTAAGCCTATCTAAATACAGCATAAGGAACTGCCCTTTAACACACAAGCTCCACATTCAGCCACACAGTCAATAACACATACCTGAACTTCCATGTAGGATTAATGCGTGTCAATATGAGCCAGGGTAACACACCTATCACAAACTGCTGCACTGCAATTTCAAACACGTTCAAACTTATATAATATGAAAGGACAATTTGTGTATCACTGTGGAGATGTGCTGGCTTTGTTTGTAGCTTATTTTCCTGGAAGCATAGCCACTCTGGCTCATGACTCTGTAGATGTGTGTTTGTTCACAGTTCATTTGATGTTGTTATCTTGCATTAGCCACAGTATTCCTCCTCGTCTGTAGCTAGTGCTCTGCACAGCCCTCAGGTTATAGGCCCTCGTTTCACCCATCTTACTAAACGACTTAACCAAACTAATGAATTACCCAATTAATCAGACCAGGACCCTCACTCTGCCCTTAAGTGCTCGTTTATATAAAGAGACCGCCCCTTTGACCTCTATTCCTCCAGGGCTGTTTCAACCAGCTTCACTGCGTAACATTAAATAAATATCATTCCAAGGCCATATTAATTCCTCACATACCCATCCATAAGTAATTAGTCACACTTACTGTATGCATTCTACGTTGTCAATACATGTGCGTCTCAGCTGTATGTATGTTTATGTGTGAGTGTGTTCAGGCCCATGTTTGTGTGCCTCTGTATGTGTGTTTAATCCAGTTAAACCAAGTCCAATTCAGCCACTTCCTCTCTCTGTCAACCTTATCTATAGCTGCTGGGGACAAAAATCATTTGGGGTAGAGTAAAATGACTGAAAATAATGGGGAAATATCAAGTGCATCTTTTTGCTCCCCCATTTATTCCATCCGCTCTGAGTGAGCTTTATCGGGCCTAACACATCGCAACATACCTCCCCCTTTTTTATTTAACTTAGATTTTATTTTGCCCACTCAAACTTTTCATTTTCTGACAGATTGAGGCACCCTATTTAACACTTTTATTCATCTGTGCCTGCAGGCAGGGACTGACGTTACAGTCAATAAAAATGGAAGAGCTTTGCAGGCACCTCTTCTTCCCCCTTTCCTTTGTGTGCAAAGTGGCAGCCGTGAATTTAATCGAGGGAGAATGTTGTGATTACTTAATGGTTTCCCAGGCAGCCATGGACTGGAGAATTAAATTCCGCATCTGCTTTCCAAGGCGTTAATCTCCTCTCCTCACATTCCGCCTGTTATGATGTGCACACAAGAGATAATGTTTAAACCGACTAAAGCAGGGTAAACCAGCGCGGGCTGTTATTGGCTTTATAATTACATAATTAACTTTTTGTTTCTAATCGTTACGGAGGTAATGGCTCCGCTCAAACAGGGGGCATCTGCCGAGCAGAAAAACCAAATCAAAAATCAATAATCCATAGAATGTCATTACAGTAAGTGCTTAGTCTTGAGTCACAAGAGAGAGAAGGGAGAGCAGTTTTGTCTCTTCTCTACTCCCTTTTCTTTTCCTTTCCTGCATTTCCTGTGTGGTAAATGACTCTCATTTGGAGATGAGAGTGTTATCTGTGGGAGAGGAGGCCCAGCAGCTGTGGGGAGCAGCAGGGTATCAGGCTCTGCCAGGTGCATGGCAGGAGAGAGAGAGGGCCAAGCGCCACCGTAAATTACACCTGGCCTCCCAGCACTGCTATTGTAGGGCGATTGACCCGCTCCAAATGAATTCCATTTTCTGCAGGTCCCTCCTTATTTCTAATTTACATTGTGATCATATATGTCTGAAAAATGATATCATAAAAAAGATGAATGTACTAATTACCTCTCCTCTTATCTCTCCCTCGCCCGCTGCTCACCCCTTTGGACTTACTCCTCGCAGCATGTAAGTATGTCACTTATTTCATTGTGACAGGCGTAATGTATTCACAAAAGTGTGCCATAAATACAGGCGTTCAGGTTGGCCACCTTGCACTCACATCAAGGGCCTCACAATGCCATTCCTGCTCAAATGAATGGTGAATTGACAAACATTTCTGGAGCCAAATTACCCCTGGTGTCACTGTGAAATTAGGTTCTTGACCCGGCCTCTGATGCATGCTTATATTTCTACATATTTCCCCCATCGATTTTCATGCATGGCGTCCAGCCAGTGCGGTGTGAGACGAGGCTCCCTATGAGAAAGGGGTTAGGGGTATTTTAATACACCTGTGAAATGAGACTCTTCTCGTCATGAATATGCTAAAGTAGAGCTGTCACAGCAGTCAGAGTGATATCACCTCACCTCAGCCAGATGAGCTGTGAGGGGGGATAACTGACTTAGACTCTTGAGGGATAGGGGGACAAAGCTTATGCTGCCTGCCAGTGTCATTTTAACAAATAGGCTTATTAACAGTTCAGAGGCCAAGGACGACAGCAAGGTCATGCAACTATATGGACATAAATGGGAGAATATGATAGAAATACTCAGCTGATTTATCGGTGCTGATTGTGTGTGTTCCCGTTTCATCGCTACACAGCCTTGTCTGAATGTCTTTTCTGTTCAGACATCACAGAAATGGCTTCCTCAAGTGTTTATGTCTCTTCACCTTGGAATGAACTTGTAGTCTGGCCGTCAACATCAGTTTTCTGAAGATTTCACCCTAGAAATAACTGTGACTTTGTGTGTTTTTCCTTCACATCTGCTCGGCTCTTCAAGCACACATGGACCATCATTTAACTCTGTGTTCCATGACACTGCTTTAGCACTTGACCTCATGACCTCATTTCCAGACAGCTATAACCACCCCTCTCAGCCTAGCATGGCCGGCAATATAATGGTAAATTGCCAGGGTCGCTGTTGCCAAACTATATTACAAGAAACCTCCTAGGAACATATAAAACAGTGTTCATCAGGGTCACATGCATGTCAAAACAATGAGCAAAACACACTGAAGTTATTCCCCGCATCCACTCAGGGTTTAACTTTGAATTATGAATAATCTAAGCACCAGGTTGTCGCTTAAACAGCTTGTCAGTACTCCACTTTAATGCCATAAGATAGTCAGTATCTTTCATCAAATCCCTTAGGATTCAGTGCACTCTGTGAATGCTGTGACACTTACAAGAACCCCCTCCCACCCCCATCCATTTTTAAACCCAGAGAGTCTGCGTCAAAGTCTCATTTCACCTCTGAAACTTTTGAAGGTGAGTACCGCCTGGCGTGACAAACAAGCCTTTCCTTGGAAACACCTCATTTTGAGTGTAGCCATTACCCTTTGGTGTCACATTTGGCATTTGTTTTAAGTTGAGTCTTTTCAGGCACAAAGGCACTATCTCCAGCTGTAAAAGCCTGTGTGAAACGCTTTGCTTAACCTGCTGACACAAAAGAACCACTTAAGCCATTTTCCCCTTCATCCTCTACAAGCGCAATGACTCACTTTCCATTTGAAATCAATAACTGAGGATACCGTTGACCGAAGATAACCGCAGTAAGAGGACATAAACTTAAAGATATCAACACCAAAAGGCTACTGGTGTATTTAATATATGACATGCAAAAGTTCCAGGGGAACATGTTTGTGTTTGTATGCACATGCCTGCAAATGCATGTGAAAGTATCTCCAGCACTTGTGGATCCTTGCAGACCTGTGAAAAAAGTACCAAGGATGGAAGCGGAGAAAGCGCAAACCCAGTGAGCAAAGCTGCCTGGGGGAGGTAGAGTTGATTCTGGATACACCCTGAGCCTCCTGAGCCTGCGGATATCTGGAGGGCTTGAGGCCACCTGGCCAAAGTGGGTAGCAGCAGTGATTAATTCACCTTGTTTAGGGCACTGTCATCGGAATGAGATGGACGAGGCCTCAGGATGATGAATGAGAGCTGCAGCAAGGGCTGATAAGACATGGCCCATGAATCTGTTCTACATCATCGGCTCCTTTGATCACTGACAGAAGTTCAGAGATGGGCTTGTGCATCTGTCCAAACAAACAAAAGCCTCTTTCCTGCCAAAAGCCTTTTCTACTCTACAACACTCCTACCATTTGCTGTTCCACAGCTTCAATGACCTGCCTCTCAGGTTAGCTCTTACTTTTAAGCAGTGAAGAGACAAAATGGGTTGACAGACAGGGTATGCATGTGTGAGCAAGACGGATTCATAAAGAAAGAAAGGGAGCAGGACATGCGTTGAAGAGGACAGGAGACAGAAAAGGAGAGGGAGAGCAAAGTATCCATAAGGGGGGCTTGGAGCCTGTGAACCATGGCAGCATGGTTTAAAGCCCCCCAAAAGGAGCCCTCCTCTGCAATGACAGATTCGGCAGATAAGAGATGATCCATGAAAGCCGATCGGTGTGCTGACAGCAGGAGAGAGGCCTTGGCCCCGGCCGGCAGGGTGCATTACTGTGGGCAAACGCAGCTGTCAGGGCCAAGCGGGCCCTCAGCTTTCTGCCATGCCACCACACTGACGTCACACAGCGAGAGCAAAGGCCTGTCCACCCCCAACTTCACTGCAGACACCGAACACTGCATTCCATCTCTGAAACATTCCCAGGCCAGTCTATTGCACAACTTCATTTTGGGTAGTATATCAGCTGACAGGTGTTGAAATTAACCTATCTCAGCAATTCTATGACATATTGACAGTGTGGAAAGAAATGCAAGGGTGCACTGACCGAAAGATTTCTGGCAGGTAAGGCATAAAAGATTAGACTTGGATTTATTCGTGAGAATCACATTGAGCTGCAGTTATGAGGCTTCTTCTACTCTTCTAACACTGCTAAGACTAAGGAGCTTTAGCACCACTCTCCAGATAGACAGACAGAAATATGGACAGCATGGAGAATAAGATCCACTGTGTAAAACAGGAGACTTTCATGTACTTTCCCTGCTGAACACGCAGACGCGCCGCGCTTATTCCAGCAGCCTCCAAAGAAATTACCCCAGCTACCAAGGGAGCTGAGAAAAAAAGACTTCAGATGATTCCCTGAAGGAAATGAAAGGCAGTAATAAGCTATTTAATTTATACTTGAAATTATTTTATGCTCAATAGATACACTCTGGGCCCTCATTGCTATTTAAATGATTATTCTCGCCAAATTATTTTAATCCATTTTCAGAGGAAAATTCTCTACATCCTCATTTAAACAGCTAAATGGGGGCATCTTTTAACTTCATGCGGTCGACATACTAAATTAGAGAACTAAGAGGCCTTCTTTTATTTTGGCATTCATTTCAAAGTATCAGCTCAGTAATGGATATCCTCACATACTAATGCTGAATTATTTTACATATAAATGCTGCCTTAAATGCACATGTCTTATGGTTCATTGGATTACCATTAAATTGTTTGTTTGAGTCTGTCCTTTCATGTGGAGCATTATAAACAACCTTGAAGTGAGCATAAAAGATGTAGTGGTAATGGCTTGCTTGAGAGAATCACTTAATTAACATGTCTATAATAAACTCACAGGACTTTACTTTGGGGCGTCTCATTTTGGGACTTTTCTAAAGTTCAGTGTGAACTCTGTGACATTTTGAGAGGACACAAAGACCTTTTAAACCAAACATCGCGCAAGACGTGCTGTGAGGCCAGTCAACTATACACATCATTCTCCATGTTACCATTCAAAGCTCTGTATCTGTATGAGATAAGAGCTGAGGAAATGTACCATGTAGTTCTGACCTTGGTCTGAGAACTGATCGCTTTGGTCTTTCTCTCTTTTTGATCTTGTATCTCTCAGAGTCCTGCTTCAGCTATGTCTATGTCCAAACCCTGTCTCTCTCTCTATCTCTCTCTCAACCTTCTTCTCTTCATTCCCCACTCACCTTTCCACTCACATTAAAAGCTAAGGTGAATACATGAAAAGATTGGTGACCTTTTAATGAAAATGTCAGTATTCCTGTAGTGGGAGGAGAGGTAAGCTCCATGTTTCAGAGACCATGCACAGTTTCCATGACACTTGAGCTTCCACAAACTCATCTACAAGGTTCATGACAGACCCAAAATGTCTTTTTTTTATTTATGGCTTCGTTTTTTTCCCCACTACCAAGCTGAATTCCTTTAAGATTTGAAAAATCTAACTTATGAAGCCACCTTTATCTGTAGATGTATTCAGTAAAATGATAAAATGGAAGAAGGAACAAGAGGACATAGTGAAGATGTAGTGTGAGCATTTTCCTCATCTCATCCAGATGTTTTGCATCTGAGTCAGGACAATTACAAAGAGAAGACTGGATAAAAGCAAATCTTTGATCATTACTGTAGCAATGTTTCAACTAAAACTGGGCTTGACAGACAGAAAAAAAAGTCACTGGGGCTAATGTCACTTTGATGTCTTTTTTTCTTTTACACTAGCCTTTCTCTTTCTCCTACCTCTGTGCTTCACACTCGAAGTCCACCTTCAGAAATGGAGATTTAGATCTTCTTGAGTGGCTGACTATAGCAGGTGCCACACAGAGCAGTCATGATCATTTGTCGACTGTACCTCTGCCTTTTGTCACGTTTTGTCTCCCGTCTCTATTTTTAGTGTGGCGAAAAGACGTCGAGGCGAAGGTGTACTTTAAGTAAGTGACAACCTGACGCCCAGCTTTATTTGATGCTTGCCAGATCAAAGCCTCACTGCAGGGCACGCTAATTTGAAGTCCACCGCAGTGATGATCGCTGTGCATGATTACCCCACAATGGCACTCCTATTAATCACATCACTCTGATTATTCTAATTTGATTTGACTCAATGATGCCTCCCCCAGTTGTACTTCTCTCTCTCTCTCTCTCTCTCTCTCTCTCTCATCACCGTCATCTCAACGTCTCCCAATAA
The DNA here is from genome assembly GCA_008086565.1 of Thalassoma bifasciatum. Classification (NCBI taxonomy): domain Eukaryota; kingdom Metazoa; phylum Chordata; class Actinopteri; order Labriformes; family Labridae; genus Thalassoma; species Thalassoma bifasciatum. Next base: position 823,555 of record RPOG01000056.1, read on the forward strand.
AACTGTCAAGTGGGGCGACTGCTCTCTGCAGTAAGTGGATGACATTTAAAAGGCTACAACATGACTGACAGTGTACTCACAGAGGGAGGGAGTGAGAGTGCAGAGGGGGGAAGAAGACAGGGAGAGAGAGAGAAGATGAGGGAAGGAGGGGATGCCCATGTTAATACTTACAAATGACTAATGTCTCCCCCAGCAGGTGCACGGCCAGACAAACTGGATAAATATTGAGATTCCTCAGAGCACAGCAGCATGCTAACTGAAACCCAACTGTTTCTGATGCTGCTCTGAAGAAGTGATTGGCCCGGCAGGATAGCTCAGCTCTGTCTCTCCCAATCACTCTGCCTGCCTAATTGTTTTGTGTTTGATAAATGGTTCCAGGCCATCCAAACCAGCACAGGCTCCATCTACTGTAAGAATGCATGCTGTCAGAATACAGTTTTCATGAATGTATAAACCTTAACCTTTAACCATAAACCTAATTTCATTTGCTTCTTTTTTAAGGACTAAGGGTGCCTTCAATATTAGATTTGTGATTTGATTGAAATGCAGTGCAGTTAACAGAAATGTGCAAAACAAGACGTTTCATTACCTTTTACTTTAAATGATAATGACCAATGCAAACACAAACATGTGGTCAGTTAAGTTAATTCAACCCTGTGGTCACTTTATATGTTGACTGCCTTGTTTTGAGCAATAGCAGATTATTAACATTTTCCACTTAATTCTGGCAGTGAGTTGAGCTGTTTTTTTTTTTTCATTTTTATCATTTTTGCTTCAAGCTTGTTTTCTCTTGTCGAAAAGTAAAAGAATTGGTTACAAAAGGCAAAAGAGGACAAAACTTCTAAATATAAAATCTTACTGAAAAGCCCACTTGGTATCAAAATCAAGACTCGTCCTGAGTTTACTTAAACCTTACCTTTCTAAATCAGATACAACTTCTGTAGTGAGTAGCCTCCCTTCCATCTAGCACCATATTCATCTGACCACCTGTTAAGCCAGGTCAAAGGCCGCAGGGCAGCCTGCTCATATGGTGGGGTTAAAGCTGAATACAGAGGTGATGGTTAAATACAAAACAACCTTTAAAAGATGGAATTTTTCCAGTTTCCACCCACCAATAAAAATGCAGAAAAAAAAAGCCATGGTAAAAGATTTTGTGGCTTTTTTCTTAACCAAGCCAATTCATAGAGATGTTATAGAGCTTATTTTGGTCAATATTCAAAAGGAAACATCATGTAACTCCTTTTATCTTAAGTGTTAAATTTAGACCTGGATGTAACCTCCTGTGCTGAGCCCTACCTCCGAACAAGATTGGCATGCTCCTCCCTGATTTTTTTGGTACAGCTAGTGAGAGTTTCTGTGCGTCATACTCAGTTGTGTCCCGGCCAGGGGCCAAGAGAACACCAGAGCACATCCTCTTTCAAGACAATAGACATGGCCTGCCATGTTATACCCACACAGCAGGCGTCCACCACTCTGCACAGGCCAGGAAGTTCCTCTCAGCTGACCTACTGCCTCCTCACATATACAGTCACAGGAAGTTCCCCCAGCCAGCCGGTGTCCAAAAGTTAAACAAGTACAATTCTCAGGTACCCCTGATGCATACAGTTTTAGCGTTAGGCTAACATCAATCATTCTGTGCTGTCCTTTCATTGTTGTTGAACAACTACGAATAACCCAATGAAGGAAACATACTGACACACATGAAACCACTGTTGTTGAATTTTCCTTTTCTAAAAATATCAGCAGTTCTCTTTTAAGATAAAAAAAACCCTTTTCATAATTCCTGAATTTTTTCCTTTCTTCAGTAACAATGACAGAGGATGTCAAAGTCTGCAACACTTACTCTCATGTTGTTCCACATTGTAAGTACTGGTGTTGCATGAGGCATTGTCAGTACAGCCTGTAAGACATCTACAAAGAGGCATGATAAGAGCCCAAAGAAAAAAAACACTCTCCATTGTGTTGGTTTAGGAATGAAAACTCTTCATATCACCCGTGTCCCCAGATGTCACTGGAAGTTCAACAAGATAAGATATGGCACGGTTTCCGTTGCCTTTATTTGCTCTCTGTTTCCTGTATGTGGTGGTGACTCACCGTTGGAATATAAAGGCCAACTCAAGTGCCCAGATGCAGTGTGAAAAATCACATCAGCATAAATGTGCAAACAAGAAAAGATCAAAAACACAACATGAAACTAAACATGCAAAAACAAGGCACCTGCTTTCTCAGATACACTCTTTGGCCTGTAAGATTCACACCTATGGGGCCAGAAAGCCCAGACGGACTGGCTCATTTGGCATACAGATGGCACTCCTGGTAAAGTATGGTGTAATTGGTGCACATCCATGGCACTGTGTGGCCTAGCAGCCAGGGGCAACACATTTTCTGGACAAAGGGCAGGAAGTTTTTGGCTCACTAGTGGGTTTGTGGAAAAACCAAAGGCCATAATGTTGAAGCCATATGCTGTGTACGTCTTATAGAGCCTGTATGTCTTTGTGCATGTGGCTGGAGGGTCACACGTCTTTGTGTGCCGTGTGTTATGCAGTGACACTGCCATTATGGATGAGTGCTGACAGCCGGTGGAATGGCCACAGACAGAGGGCTTGTACTTGTTGTGTTAACACTGGCGGGACACAATAATCTGCTACTTGTAAAGCAGGTATCGTCCTGACAAAACCATTATTGTCTCCACATGGTAATGAGGGCCGGGGAGGGACTGGGAAATAGATTTAGAGGAGGCTGGTCCTGGGCCATAGCCTGCCTGGGATGGGGGTGTGTGAGGTTTGGAGGGGGAATAGAACAGGGAGGTGGGGGAGTGGGGCATTAGGTTTGTTCTCTTGCATCACTGAGCACTGGAGAGTTGTCTTAAATTGCTACCATACAAATTAGCTGGACTAAAGAATGGAAGCCACAGAACAGGGGGGGAAACAGATGACAAGCCTGAAGATTTAAGTCAAACATACAATAGCATTCTGTAAGCCCCCAGCCACCCACCCCTTTCTGCCCAGATCTTCCTTTCTCTGCATAAGATCAGGGTGGAATAAAAAGAGAGTGGAAAAAAGAAAAACAGGGACTGTTGTTGGTGTCTTCTAATGAAGCAAGCAAAGATGCAAGTCAATAGAGCAATTCATTAACAAATCAAAGTCCCAAGGGCCTGCCTGGCAGCATGGCTGTGTTTGTGAAAACCCTCCTTCAGAATGGATACCCATATGCTTGGGGTCAGGGTGACGCCCCTCTCAACACTGCTTGTATTCAGCGTACACACACGGCCGTTAAGGTCACCACTATCTAACGCGTCCATTACACACAACAGAATTTCCATATGGTGCATGAAAATGGATACTCCATTGGACCTCCCTTACTTCTCACGCCCTGGCCTTTGGTGCCTTTGGCTAATTTGTGGATTATGTGAGTCCACAGTTTGGTGAGACTGGTTTGGGATTTGAAGTCACCGTAATGATGTCCCCCCCCCAGACATCCAGTAATATCAAGGGCTCATCACCCAATTTGTGTCCAAAAAATGTTTCTTTCTTTCACTTTTGGGCTTCACCCCTCCGGCTACAGACTGTTATCTCCTGTGGGCACATGGCTCCCCCGTGTAAACTTTCTTCCTTTGCCCCCACCCTTGCCTGTGTCTGCCTGTTGAGCACCTTTCAGAAGACCTTCAGAACTCTTGCAGTGGTGGTGTTGATATTGCTTCATAAGAACGTGAGGGCAGTACTGATGGCTGCCTGTGAGTATGAAACCCATTGAGACAGTGGTGACCCACTGAAGAGGATTCCAGCCTGAGGGCACTTCACATGACTCTTTCAAATCCACACAAATAAAGCTCTTTATGGCCTGAAAGTGGCCCCACAGAATGGGTGCTACAGAGCCCCCTGAAAAGCCCAACACGATTGTCATGGATATTACACGACGCGGGCAACAACGGGCCGAGGAGACAAGTGTTGATCGGGAACAAAACTCGAGCAGACTTTTCCGTGAGGCGGGCCAGGGAATGTTGACAGGCCAGTGAATGGTCTGTTTAACCCTTTGAAAGTGAATGGGGGCTCCCTGAAACAAATGCATTCTGATAGACTTTGTACGCACTGGGACACAAAAAGTACACTAAGCCCCTGCAATGGAACCAGGCAGAAGGCGAGAGACGAAAATAAGATTGGAAAGGTGGGAATGTGTTTGCGCCAGATCCCATCAGCCCAGCTCTTCTATTTTCTGGCTTCGACACTTCTCTTTTGAGCTCAGCAGAGAGATGATTTAAGCCTTGACTAGGCTCTAACATCCATTTAGACTGAGCTCATTTAGAGTTTTTAGACAGACTGTTTATCAAAAAGGGTATGTTGAGGTTTGATGGAAAACGTGAAGCCTGTCGTGAGTGCTATTCTGCTGGTAATGACAATAATTCATTCAGTCACCGTAAAACTAAATTTTGCTATCACTACTTATATTTTTTATAATATATCCTTGATGTACTGAAACCCTGGCCAAGAGAATCTCTTGCCACAAGGGGGGCCTTGCCTGTAGAGGGATATTTTAGAAAAAAACGGTAATATAATGTCATTTAAAAATCTTAATTGCTTTGATGCAAATGCTTTACTTTGTAATTAAACTTTGCTCTAAAACAGATATTACTCCTGCTGATTTAAATTTTAGGCAGTTATGAGGCTGTTAATTGCAAAACTGCTCAGCATTGCTAATTGTTCCACGGGTGAGTGAAATAAGGCTCTGGTTGGGGTACTCTATCAAGGCGGCAAGAGAGTTTTTGCCACTCTGGCATACTGCAGTGTCACCTGTCGGACATTTCTCATCCTCTGTGTGCAAAACAAGTCCTTTAAAAATCATGTAATTGTAAAAGTGGATGGAGATTAACGCTGAGGGGGAAAAATTGCCATATTTTTGTTACTTCAGCTTTCATGATATAGGGAACATGTTGCACATGGGTGTGTTACAATCCAGTTGACAGGAGTCTTGAATTCAGTCCATCATGCATACAAAATGTGCCACTTATAAGTTATTGCGTGCTTGAATGTGCCTACATACCCCAGACTCAACATGAGTTTCCTCCAGGAAACTGCTACAGCACGACTGTCACCCTCCGAACTCTCTCACACAGCCTTCACAGACAGCAAAAAAACTTCTCCAGTGGAGCTCCTGCATGCTGACGGTGATCCTGAACTTTGGAAACTGCAAGGGGGGAAGAGAAATGTGCTTAGTTCAGCTCCTTCTTGTCACAGGGTGTAGTTTGAGTGGGAGCAGACATGGCTGCCATTGTGGGAGCGTTCTGTGTTGCTGTGTTTGTGTCAGGAAGGCTTTCAGCAGCGAGCCTTGTGACAGTGAGGACGTGTGAGGTGCATTGAGATGTCCTCGTTCTAGGAATACTGCCACCGCCACCATGAGACCAGCCAATTATGCCTTCAGCATGCAAATGTCTTGCAGAGAGAGAAAGACAGACACAGGCAAAGAGAGGAAAAGAGCAAGTGAGAGAGTGCACTAAGACAAAGACACAATGGGGTCTGTGAAGGTTCTGTGTGTGCCCCACTCAGCCTGAGACTGTTGTTTAATTGCCATGTTTACCCAGCGACTACATCCCATGTCATTAGCACACAGTGTAGTGTCATTTGTGTTGTCACACCACTCCACAACACCATGGGGTCATTATGGCTCAACTGACTTGAGCGAGGAAAATTGACATATTTTATGTGGGAAATCCTGATACACTCCATGGAGTTGTTTTCTTCTTGCTTTCAAACAGCCATGGGGCCAATTAATTTTTGACCAGTCCATATCCCAGGGACTGCTGTTGCTTTTAATGGTCTGGTTAGCACTGCCTCACATGTCACTGTGCATTTGATGAGACAGATAACTGTAGTCTGATATCAGGGATGGGATAGATAAAAAAAAATAAAATCATACACAGTTAAGTGTTGGATTAAAAAAGTGTGTTGGTGCATATACATTTAATGTATAAATTTGCATTGCATATTTATGTAAAATGAAAACAAAAGTAAGTTGAAACTTTTATTTTTTCAATTTATTATGATTTGTTGATTACCACAAGCTTAAAATACTGTAATCTGAAACAAAAAAGGAAAGAGCTTTTAAAATGCATCACCCAATTTATGTTCGATATTGCTTGCATTATTTCCAACAAAAAATTGTCTCCGGACAAAACGAAATCTGTCACCTCCTTGTCATGTAGCTGGTTTCCTGTTACACAGTATATTAGCAAATAGTACAGAGGCAAGAAATGGAGAGGATAAACAAAACACAGACTGGAAGGTGAGGAAAAAAACCTCTGAATCCCTGACTGCCTGGTCAACACAGGTGGCAGATTCACAGGAAACAGATTTAATTATGCTCCTGGTAACAATGCTTTGTCCTTACAGCGGCTGACATCGCTGTTGACAAAGGCCGCCGCTGCATTCTAATCAGGAAACAAAATGCCGCGGAGCGCCCCAAAGCCCTGTTGGTGGATCATTAGCCAACCACCTCCCAGGATCCGGGGGAAGCAGCAGAGAGTACTGCCCTGACATACAGTGCTATGCCATCAGGCAGACAGAGCTTACTTCCCACCCTGGAGACTGGGGTCCACCAAGGGGAGAGGGGAGGAGAGACGCTGACCAACTGATAGACAGATAGACAGAGCGACAGCCGCGTTGCCCTGCCCAGCCATCCCACTAGGGCCTAGCTTAACAAGGGGGGCTGACAGGCTGCAGCTGGGTCCTGCCTAACGAAGGCAGAGACATTAGCGGAGCTCTACGTCTGTCTCATTAAAAGACATCAGCCCACCTTGATTTTCACACACGCTGGCCACTTGCATGACAGCTCGGCATGCCACCAGCCAATGAGGGAAAGCGGCTTGGGGACACCGCCGGGCAGGTGACGGGAGGAATTGTTGACATTACAGCACAGAGAGGAACAGGGGTCAAATGTTAGGGTGACCTCTGTCTCAGGGACAGTGATGACCTCGTTAGGGCCCCCTGACAAAAGGAAGAGCTACTGGGTGTCAGCACTGTCATGGTATACACAGGTTGGCTGACATCACAGTCTCTCATGGCTGCAGCTCACAGCACCTCCCTATGACTAGTCAGTAGTGCTGACACGGGGAGGGGGGACCTGCTAATGAGCATCAAAGGGCCTGTCCTTCAACTAGTAATGAGGACAGGTGACGACAATATCACATAATAACAGGGAACAGAACAAGAGAGTGGACAGTAGGGGCCAGAGCAGGATGGAAAACACAAATATTTAAAAGAGCCATCTTTTTTAAAACCTCTAGTGTTTCCACTTCAGTGCAAACACAATGGTACAGATGAATGAAACGTGATTTGAAATCAGGTACACCACATTTTCAAATAAGGTGTTCTCAGCTGTAAAACCAAATTCATAGCACTGGGAAGGATATACTATGCACAATTCAAGTAGAAGCTTAAAATTATGCAAAGGGGTCCCAGTGCAGCAGTAATATGGGCCCCTGGTCTCAACCCGGCACTATATATGTTTCCAGCAGCTTCCTCTGCAGGTCTCCTGAGCTCAGTTTAAGAGGAGGATGAATAGAGTGATGAAGTGTGGGGTCGTATGTCTGTTTGATCCAGTGATAACGAGGGGGCTGAAGAAATAATCTATCAGCAATAATCCCTGACTCAGGAGACACTTCTGCCACACACACACACACACACACACACACACACACACACACACACACACACACACATACACACGCATGGACACAGATGACAGATGCATTCAGAGACACATATCTGACACACACACTCACACACAACCTGATCACCATATTCAGCAGGCCTTCATTATCACTATAATGTGAAGCAGGGGAGCCTGCAACCAAAATGACCAATTATTCAGCATCAAGTATATCACCCTTCATTCACTCAGTGGGATTTATTACCATAAGATACCAGGGCAGTATAAACGACTGAAAGCTGAAGGCAGACAGGCAGACAGATAATGCTGTTTATTGTTTAGAGAGGTACAGCTGGAGAACATTGCACCATTGGGACCTTACAGCACCTCAGTTGAGAAGAAAAAAAAAAAAACGAACAGGAGAGGTTATCAAGGAAAAGATGCCATACTCTACACGCATAAATGATTTATAATGTGTACCATAACATTTCCCTCTCTTCTTTAGTCACAGTGAAGGGTAGGATCCCATTTCCTGCTTGGGTCCGTGTAAAGATAATCATGTATCCATTTACATTTCCCATAAAGAAATATGGAGATGAGGTTGGAGAGTCAGCAGGGGGTTCTTGACATAGTCACAAATGTATTTGCCTTGCTATGCTGTCACAATCAGGACACTCTGAACTATCACACATTCAGATTAGAAGCTGTCTGTGTTTTCGTCGCAGACACTGTTTGCAAATGAAAAGCTGAGGTGAAGCGAATGAACAAAACAACATCCTAATGATTGTTTATACAGTGGAAACATGAAGCAATTTTGGCTGATTATTGGGACAATGTCTGCCAATGACGCCATTGTTAGTGTGCAGGCCAGAGCAGAAAAAAAAAAAGCTGATTGAGAACAAAGCAGAGACAGCTGAACCCATCATCTTTTATTCATTACATAAATGACATTTTAACAAGAGAAAATTCCTCATTATTGCTTCATTATACTGTATTAGATCTCTGTCTAGCAGATTGATAGAGTGATAGGGCTTTTATGAATATCAATATGTTTAGACAGGGGGCTTGTGAAGACCTCAGCCAAGGTCAAAGATATATGTTATGACAACATGAACCATGATAACACAGAAAAGTCAACAGCACAGGACCAGAGATATGAGTTGACAAATGTTTTAGTCTAAAAAAAGAAACACCAAAATGTGTACTGACGGGTACATACCTTTGATGACAATAAAGTGGATCAGTCTATTCAATTGATAGTTGTTTTAGATTGAAAATGGACTTTTGTATTGTCTGCTGACAATGTTGAGGCTTAACTAATATGGAATAATACAAGGGGTGGAAGTATCACAACACATGGTTATTAGAAAATAGTAATCTGAAATCAAAGATCATACAGATTTGTATTTAGCAGTTTTTGTATTTTTTTTCCTACCAATACAGTTTTATTTATTTATATTTCAAAATTGTCTTCTGCTTATTGGTCACATCTCTTTTTTTTGCTGTTGTTAAAAAGAAGTACATGTCAATCAAAGAGAGGGGGAGTGCTCTGTGACAACTGAGAATAGTTTATTCAAATTGGTCTGGCGACCGAGTGCACGGTACAGTAAATGTCTGAATGCTGAATGAGGTATTTATGAAAAATGTGGCTGCGTTGTCCTCCATTCTAAAGAAGCATTACACTCACTCGAGGAGGAAAGTGGAAATGTTGACCTTTATGCTCTGGAGTATACGCACATTTATACAACCATGCACACACATAAGTGCACATGCACATACATCCAGAAACAGAAAAACTCAGACACAACACAGCACACACTTTTTCTCCTCTCTCACATATCCCACCTCAACTCAGGGGATGTTATCTCAAATAATTACCGGTGGCCTCTCCCTGTCCCTGGTGGCTGCTGCATGTGAGCGAGTAGAGACAACAGTAGGTCACAGTGGAGGATCTGCTCTAGGAGCAAGAGTGTTAGCAGGGATGGTGATGGTGGTGGTGGCAGTGGAGGGTGTGGGTGTGGAAGATCTGAGACTGGCCTCCTATGGCCCTGGCAACAGCTCTTAATTAACCACCCAGGTATTCCTGAGCCTCACGGCTCACTGCCCGGCTGGCCATATGGCTGGAGCTGCGCCATAACCATAATTGCCAGGGGAAACACTGCATCAAAAAGAGCTCAGCCAACATAAAGCTTGTGTAAATTATTTTTAATGGTTCCCTTCTGGCAGGAGCACGTGTTTGTCATCTCAAAAAGAGCGGTCGAGCGATTTATTCGCCCTTGACCCCTCTTTTCCCTGCACTTGCTCCCTGCTTGACAGTGTGACCTGTCTACCTGATTCTAGCTGCTGCCCCCTTTCCCCAAACACACGCACACACTCTCTCTCTCACACACGCACCCACACACACACACACACACACACACACACACATATCCATTAGCACTGTAAGAAGCAGGCACTCTCTCCCCTGCTTGAGTGAGTGATTAAAATGCACAGACAAAAAAAGCATTTCTCTTAGTGCCACTTCAGAATGACTCATTGAGGTTGCATTTAATTATTGGTCACTACATTGCCTTAAATCTAACACATTAAATCCTAACATACAGGCTTAATATGCCCTCTTTTATAAATGTAATATTAAAGAACAGATGGTGTGAAACATGATTAATTAATTACCATAAAAAGTGCACTGCATGAATTTCATATTTCATTGAAAGCCAGTTGCAGTCTCTCATCAAGCTCTCACCTCACATGCTCTTGAAACTGGCAGCCATCTTGACTTTGCCATTAGAGAAAAAGAAAAGAAACAGGAGATTATGGTTTGGCTTTCAGTTTGTAATTACCTAATCTGTTGTTCTAATGGCCTCCTCATCATTTCATGAGCAAGCATCTCCAAAGGGAGGAAAATTGTAGTAAAATTGGTTCCATGCCTGTCCTTTTTTCTCTCTGTTCTCACCCACCTTCACACCCTCCCTCTCCTTCTGTCTCTTTTTCCTTTCAGTTTGGATTGCTAATTGTCCCAGGAGGGGTCCAGGAGGGATAAGGTAGCAGCTCATTGCAGTCTTCCGCTTGTGTTATTTTTGACCATCGTTCTTGTACAAGGATGTTGTTGTGAAGAAGGGGAGAGGGGGAGACAGTGTTCAGTGGCCTCTGAGGCAGGTTAACACTGCTGCCTTTCCTCTGTCTGGTGGCTACTCACAATATGTCAGGAACACAGAACATTTCCATGCCCCTGCTCCCCCTCCGTAAGTCTCACGCCAGGCCATTGGTGAGCTGTTTTTTTAAGGAAGCGGCTAGCAATCTGGTCAGAGCGACCTCACATCTGCCCCGCTAATGAGAAGGCTGGCCTCCTCCCAACTCACCTCCCTTTACACCCTGCTTACCCACACAGGTCACGTCCTCCAAGGATCTGAACCAGCACAATACAATACACACACAAATACACCACGGCACGTACGCAAATATGGATGCGTATTCTCACTGAGACACATTGACACTACAGGTGCGAAAGATAGTGTAAAATAAATGCATGCAAAAACACTCTGATACACAATAAACACAAATTGCAGTCACCTGCTAAGGTGCTGAGACAACAACTGAAATTGAACTGTGTGTGATGAAATATGAACTGCATATATAAACTGTACATATAAATGTGTAATGTATTTTATTGCAGTACTTAAGGAGGATCTTATGTATGGGATTTATAACTTGGTTCCTAATGCTTATTGTTAAAACTACACTTGCAAGTCTACCCTCAAACTGTTTATGTGAAAACAGCCTCTTTGAAGGCCTAAATGCCCTTACTTTCAATCTCTGTGCTGGTCCTCATTATTACAGAAGAATACACGTGCACATGAGTAATATACTCTGCCCCCACCCAACTGTCTTATTGAAATACGGACAATAAACCTCAGAAAAAACACACTCACAAACAAACTCTGTACTCCTTAGTCCAAACTCCAACTTAATGACTTGGTTGATGCTTAGTACCACACACAGTGCAGTTGAGTGGAAATGAAAGCATAATTGCCACCATAGATCCAACACATTCTGAAAATAATACAAGCATGCATTCATGCATTTAACCACACCATCAGCCCACTCTCTTGACGACACTGGAGTCATTACCAGAATATATATTTTATGGTGTTTTCTGAAAGCCATTGGAGATGAATCACACTATCAGGCCTGCGTTGCCAAACAGACCCTGCGTATTAACTTGATGCAAAGCCAGTTTAATGTACCTGAATTCTGAAAGAGCTCCAAATTGCCTGATTGGCGGTTATTGCACCTTAGGCCAATGAGAGGGCGACAGAGGCGTCTCGTTCACAGCTTTAATGAGCCCCACACAGTGAGACATGGAATGAGATATCCCCAGTACAGACTCATCTAAAATGCCCTAAAACAGCAGGTCCATAAATTAAGCAAAAGACACACATGCCTGAAACAGCAAACGCTTTGTAAAGCAACCTTTTGTGCTGTCACTTTCACTAGCGTTTACTATGAGAATGCTTGGCTGGCCCTCCGATTGTCTGCATGCCAGCTCTAGAGTAATTTCTTCACCCATGTTAACCCTTAAGTATCAAGCCATACAAAGTGATTTTTTTTTCTTGTGAGAAAAAAGAAAGTGGGCGATCAGTGCCAAAGTTCTTGCTGCATGCCCCTGCATTATCCTCACCTTTCCCACTCTAGTCCTTTTTAGAAACATCTTGCTTGAACTCTTTAAGAATTCCACACAGTTTAAAAAAAAGAAGAAGAAGAAAAAGAAAAAAAAGAGATGATCAGAGGGGGAAATTTTGTTCACAGCTACAAAATCTAGGATCAACTAAAATTTCTCAAACACTGATCTTTCGCACCCACCTCACAATGAGCAAAAAGCCCCTTGTTTGATTTGATTTATGAGTCTAAAGAGGACTGATAGCATCCAGTGATTTAAAAAGAAATCAACAATTTCAATCTATCAGCAACTTAGCAGAGAGAGATGTCAGTGGTTTTATAACTACAACACGACCAAGATTGGTTAAGCGAAAGACAAGACTAGGTGACCTCTTGTTTGTTAGCAATATAATAGAATGGTAACATCCCGGCTCCATGTTCATATCAGTTGTTTTGGGTAAAGCTGGCATGGTTTAAAAGCATGCAAATAATCCACTGACCCATCATCTTGATTGGTTAGTACTAGCAACGTTAGAAACACTTAGGTTCACTGACCCTGAAATTCTCCTTGCCCTTTTGTGAGGGGATTTCATGCCTAGCACTGACTGTACAGAACACAGGTTGGAGGGGTCACACAAACCATAAACCATAGTTGACTATAAGAAATACGCTGAAAAATGTAAAAGTTTCCAGCCACAGTTCAGCAAGGAATGGCAAATATTACTTGATAATTTTGCTCCGATCTAACTGTAAAATAACTATGCTTACCAATTTGCACCAATATATAAAACGATGATGGTAGTGCAAAGAGCAATACCATTGTCAACAATGACCAAAGGGCCACTGGACCATGAGTCATGCTGTGTATGTTTAATTGGTGTTGGATGTCTCACTTTATCTAGTAGTTCAATAAGTGTAAATATTTTGATCAACAATGCATTTTAATACTTTGATAAACACAGTGCAGTTGCTTTGGTGAGAGTGAATCCAGCAATTCTTAGTCAAACTTGTTTGTTTTGGAAAAAGTATCCGACTGAACAAAGAGAAACTGAGGCCTCAGTCTGAGGTCAAAGAGGTGACTATGTGGTGGTGGTAATACTAGGCTATGTGTTTTCATCTTCAGCCTTACTGATGTTCACACAATGTCTCAGCCCCTTTTTGGAGACAGCAGAGTTTAAAGCATATTGTCAAACATCCAACACATTGTCTCACACTAGCCACTTCATGCATCTTGGACAAATGACTGGAGTTTGTGAGCTGAGAGAAAACAATCTTCCTTTCACAATGCTTCTTTAAAAGACAATAGGTTGGAAAGTGGAGCAAGTACGTAAAATTATGCAAATAGCATTGTGGTTTGGTGATAGGAGTGTAAACAGTCATGTCTGAAATGGACCTTTCTTCAAACTGTGTTGTGTCAAAGAGTTTCCAGCTTGTAAGGTTTGTAGTTCAAACTGTTGCAGTGGTTGCAAGAAATCTGAGGAGAGGCAAAGAGAGGAACAGTATCCACAGTAGACCAACTGTGGGATTACTTCACACACACACGCACAATCACTGGTGAAGCCATGACACTCTTCTGATTGCTAATTAGTACTTGAATCGACTGGTTCTCAGTAGAACAACTTGAGGATTTCAAGCATGAACAAAATGTCAACGGCTCTAATGGCCTTTTTCCTCAGTTCTGCAAAAGCTGCCTGTTTCTCTCGATCCTTTCTCCCTCTCTCCAGCGCTGACATCTACGATAAGGGTGGTGCCCTTAACAAAGAGGTTGTGATGTCCATGAAACAGACCTCCCCAGTTTGCTACATGTAAGGTTTGCGCTGTGCCATATAGGGACAGCAGAAAACTGACAAAATTATTCAAGCGTGAAGTAAATGAAAAGAGGACTCATACGTCACTTGTCTATCCTCTCATCTGCCTCCACTTTTGAGAAACATCAGAACTATGAGACAATCATTCAGTTCAAGCTAGTGAACACAGCGCATGATATGAGATGTGAGTATATTTGCTGGGTGTGTGCGTCTGTGAGAGTGTGTGTATCTGTAAGAGAGTAAGTACCAGCCTATCAGCTTCATTTTTACATGCAGCCTGGCCTAATTAAGAAATATGGAAAAGGTTCAAGAGTAGTCTATTGACCTTCTCATCACTACACAAGAGAGCGAGATGAAGACGGGCCGGCGATGGGGCTGGTGACCAACTCTGTCAAGGGAAGGAGGGACATTCATAACGAGAACAATCAAGTGGCACCCGGAGCAGACGGCGAAAAGATCCTCCTAATAATTGGTTCCATTAAGGCCCTTTTAAAGTGCAACTCTCTCGCAGATAAGCCAAGGCACTGTCCGTTTTGCTCATCTCCTTGTCATGGTAATTAAGCTGGGCTAAATGATGCTTGCAGAAGCTCACAGGCCTCTATTCTTGGACCAGACAAAAGAAATATCATCTCACCCATAGGTTTGTGTAATCTGGAATTAGGCACCATTTAGAGCGACACAGGCAGAGTAGTTCATGTGGCCGAGGGCCATTGCTGCTGTAAATTAAGATTGAAGAGGTAGAGATGGGGAAACAGGGAGAAAAGGAGATGGTAATATTTGACAAATGCTTTATCAGTGTATGCTCATCTTTGCCCCTGGTACTTCAGGCAAGAGAGAGGCTCCACCTCAGTAGGGTGATATTAAATATAGTCTGTGTTGTGTCTTCTCTTTGTAAGTTATATATTTTGCACTAATATATATATATTGGTAGCCGCAACACACAAGGGTATTTTCCTTGCTTGATGAAACTTGATAACTTATGACGAAGACTCAATATGTTGGTCAAGGCCAGAGGTGGAAAGCACTTAAGTACGAGTACTTTGTTCCTTTACTGAAGTAGATTTTTCAGGTATCTGTACTCAACTTAAGTCTTCATATTTTTGATAATTTCTTGCTTTCATTCCCTACATTTGAACACAAATATCTGTACTTTCTACTCCTTACTACTTTTTTCACTTTTACTTAGGTAAAGTAGATGAATTTGTACTTTTACTTTTCTCAGCTTTTCTTACACAAGTACGTACTTAGTATGTATGTACTTTTTCCACCTCTGGTCAAGATACAGGCAAACATTTTTTATATGCTCACTCAAACTATACGAGACTGAAAATTAAACATTGGCATAAGACTGAGCATTCTTTGAGTTCACATTGAAGTTATATAATGTACTTGAATGTCAGCATTTTCTTTCTTGACAGGTGATACCTCACCTTCGGTTTCATAAAAACAAACATTAGTTGTAAGAGACCAGAAAACGTATTATTATCAACCTGAAAGAAAAATCAAATTATAGAGCAATGCCAATAAAACTGTCAAGCTACTGATTAAAAAAAAAAAAATCTTACCAGCCATCATTCACAACTGTGGGAGCTAAATAAAGACCTCTCTTCCAGCTAACCTCTACAGCCATTTAAATGCAGCAGGGCAGAATTTACACATCTTAAAATTCTTGGTGGGCACTACGAGGCAGGATTCGCAGTTACTGAGGTGCTGAGAACTCAAAAAAGCATCTACATTTGTGGCCATAAGTTTACATACCCCAGCAGATTTTTTCATTTCTTGACCATTTAACAGAGATAATGGATGATAACACAACAACTTTTCTTTCACTCATGGCTAGTGGTTGGGGAAGGCATTTATCAACAAATAAAAGTGTTAACTCTTTTTAGATCAGAATGACAATAGAAACTTCCAGGATGACCCTGATCAAAAGTTTACATATCCTGGTGATTTTGGCCTGATAACATGCACACAAGTGACACAAGTGGATTTGAATTGCTACTAAAGGTAACCATCCTCACCTGTTATCTATTTGCTTGTAATCAATGTGTGTATAAAATATCAATGAGTTTCTGAGTTCCTGACAGACATGTGCATCTTTCATTCAGTTCTGCGCTAATGTTTTTGAACTCCGAGTCATGGGGAAAGCAAAATAATTGTGAAGTGATTTGCGGGGGAAAGGTAATCAAACTATATAATACAGGAAAGGGATATAAAAAGATATCCAAGGAAATGAGGATGCCAGTAAGCATTTTTCAAACTCTAATTGAGAAGCGGAAAATGAGGGATTATGTTGAAACCAAACCACGGTCAGGTAGACCAACAAGCATTTGAACCACTACAGCCAGTAAGATTGTTCGGTATGCAAAACAAAAACAACCCACAAATAACTTTAGCTGAAATATAGGACTCTCTAAAAGAATGTGGTGTGGCTCTTTCAAGACACACAATAAGGAGGCGCTTGAAGAAAAAAAAGGCTGCATGGTCAAGTCACCAGAAGATAGCTATTTCTACCCAAATGCCACAAAGTATCTCACTTACAATACGCCAAACAGCAAAGACAAGCCTCAAAAGCTCTGGAACAAAGTCATTTGGAGTGATGAGACCAAAATGGCACTTTCTGGCCACAACCATATACGTTAAAACGTAAATTTGGAGAGGAGTCAACAAGGCCTATGATGACAAGTACACCATTCTTACTGTGAAACAAGATGAATGCAGCATGTTATCAGAAAATACAGGAGGAACATTGGCACTCATCAGCCCAGAAGCTGCACATGGGACCCTTTATACACACACTGATTACAAGCAAACAGATGACAGGTGAGGATGGTTATCTTTTGTAGCCATTAAAACCCATTTGTGTCACTTGTGTGCATGTCATCAGGCCAAAATCACCAGGGTATGTAAACTTTTGAACGGGGTCATTTTTGAAGTTTCCGTAGTCTTTATGATTTAAAAAGAGTAAACACAGTTGTTTGACAATAAATGGGTTCACACAACCACTAACCATGAGTGAAATAAAAGTTTTTGTGTTATTATTCATATTGTCTGAAGAGCGGCCAAGAAATCATAAAACTGCAGGGGTATGTAAACTCATGACGCAACTGTACCTTCTATATAAGTCATCACTTTGTAAAAACTTTCTCATGGCTTTGAGATACGTTTCCATATTTGTATTGTCTCTAATTCTCTTTATGATAATGTTTCATATCCTCTCTTAAAACTGCCTCATGCTTGAAGAATATATCTAAATGACATCATTTTCATGGAATACACAGGAGTTATTATTGTCAGATATTTAACGTATTAATGTTGGCAAAGTAATATTGTCACTTAAGGTTTCATTTTGTTTATTTGACAGTTATTTCATTTGAGTCATACATACAGTGTTGAATTTAGTCTAGATATGAATTTTACTTCTTCATATTTCCTCAAAGTACAAGCTTGCTCTATGCTTCAAAAATTACATTGATATGCTGATGGCAGACACGTTCATGTTTGTGATTCCCCTGAGTTAGTAGTCAGGTATACTAACTTACCATCTATAAACTGTTGCGGCACAACACTGGCTACAATATATGCACACTATTTGAATGAATAAGTGGTTTGATACACTGCACAGTAGAAAACTTTGCAAACATCTTGCAGTTAATGCAACATATAAGGGGCTCTGTCTGTATACAACCAGATCCAAAGACATTAGGTTACAGAGGGTAACAGGTGGAATCATGATTTTCATTGCAGTAGTATGCTTTACACCAGAAGAGTAACAGTAATCTGGCTTGATTTCATATAACAAGACACAAAATGCTATTTTTTTTCTTGGAAAGAAAAAGTTCATTTAGAACACTGTGTTATGATCGTGATAAAAAAGGATTATATTATGGCAAATCATCCTTTTATGCTCTCATGCAAACAGTTGCTTCCCTCACAGATTTGGAAGTGGTTTGTTTTTATTGCCTGCAAACATAATCAACTCTAATTTAATGGAATTTATCATTCAACTAACAAAACAAAATAAACTCACATTTCTGTACTAGTAATTCTCATTTGGGCATATCGTCTTGTTGCTCTTGTAGATTATCGCCAAAAAATTAGCTCTGTTCTGTAACTTGAATTGTGTTTGTAAAATAAGCAACAAAGTCTGTAATGGAAAAGTGTTCTCCTTTAAATCGTTGTTTCAACACATCTATGTTGAGCAGAATTCCAAAACCATGTGTGAAATTACTACAGATAACAGAAACACAAAAGCTATTGCAGCTGCTTTGATTTCTTTGTTTTTGACACTCCAGCTGTTCATCCAGCAAGTAACTGTGTTGATTTATAAATGTGTTTAACCACCGAGATGACATGAAAAGGAATATGCCAACACACCAAAGCATTCCAAATACATCCTCGGGTATAAACTAATTTCCAAACAACAACTAAAAAAAAAATACTCTGACATGTTTTGAAGGCAAAATTTCCTTCCCTCATAGACAACTGAGAGCTGTTTAAGCAGACAAACGCTGGCATATTTTGACTGTAACTTCGTACCAAAGCAACAACTGATCACAACGACAACAAGAGAATGGTCGTGTAAACATATCAACACAAAAGGAAGAAGGCAAAATCACCACGGGTTTGTGTTGACGGGTGATCGATGCTTTGAAATGCAGCAGTGGGTATTGTCATATGCCAGAGAGCTCTGAGCTTTGCAAATCTAACTACTCACTGCCTCTCTGATATCTCTTTTGCTAACAGACTCATTTGGATAAGTAAATGGGAATAAATATTGGCCTCAATAATGCCTGTTGTGTTTTTTTTTCCTCTTTGTCTCATGTTGCCAACAGCCATTATAAAAATGTTCTCTCTCAGCACTAAAAGCTGGGGAAATGAGCCTCTTTTAAATGTTGCACATTCAATATTTATCAGCTTTCCATTTGAATATATGCACACTCAAATCGTCAGCCCATGTGATCTATCGCTTTGCTAAATTATGGTGCCACACAGCGCAGAGGGGGGAAATTCATTACTGCTCAGGGCAATTTCCTCCCAAAACAAAAACATTTCATTCCAGCGGAAAAGCCAAATTAATACTGGCTTTGCATGAACCAGATTTTATTTGCCAAAGAACTCCTAGTTTCTCGCTCACTTCATCCGCTGGATGAAGGATGTGAGTTGAAAGCAGGGTAAAATGAGTTTCATGCGTGCACACACACATCCAATTTCACTCACTTTCCCTCAGTCACCAAAGAACACTGATGCCCCTCTGTATTCGCCTCTGCCTCTCTCTTCCTTTTCTCTAACACACACATACACATTAAACCCATGTGCTTATACAGTTCATATTCATGCAAGCATCTTATCCTGCTTCCTTTAAAGGCTGATGCCTGCCACGCTGCCTTGCATGTCTGAAATCAAAGAGCCCTCTATACTCTCACTGTTGACTCTGGATGAGCCTGTTGGACGTCACCACATTGTTGTCAAGTTTTCACATCAATGGTGTGCTTACCTTGTTTGATGAAGCAAACCAAGACACTTGAACAACAGTAGGAGAAACATAATGAATTACTTAAGAAAGCCACATTGATTCCCCCATGAGAAAGGAGGTTAGACTTTGTGTAAACAGTAGAACAATATATACACATAGATGTTACAACAGTGAAGTGAATGACTGTCTTGTCTGCATTCAAGGGACAAGTTTTACTTGTCTTTGTACTTTGCTTTTACAAAAGAACTTATAACCCTGCATAAATCGAATCATATCATTTCTGGTCCTAACTGTTATTGCTTGACTTCCCTCTTTAAAGTGTGTCTGCCTGTGTGTGCACATGCAAAGAAGTGCGTGTGCGTGTATTAGGCACTTGCTTCGTTAATTTGAATGACTGTTTCACTGGCTGGATTGCCTTCTCCTATAATGTCACCTGATTTATGCCCTTTCCCTATAATCAAGTATTTGTTTATGGTTCAAACATAAAAACAATCAGGATTATAATGCGTGATGGATAGCGTCACATGCTGCTATTTATTTGGCCATAAAGACTTGGTGGAAAGTCATCTAAAACAGCAGCGCACTCTGAATGCCGGGAAGGTCAGGGACATGGGGGGCAGGAACATGCGATGGGAGATGACAGCTGATTTGTTCAGCAGCTTTGAATGGCTGATGAACCTGTGAAGCCCTAAGTCCTGTTAAAATTTTAATAAACATGGAGGAGGCCTATTGACTGGAAGTGAAATATGCATATTGTTCCCAGTGCTGGCTGGCCCAGAATGGAGCAATCATGTTTGACAACGTGCAGAGCAAACCTTTCAATCAGGGGGAGGTCTTATTTTGCTGAATATTAAATACGAGCTCTATTCTGCATGTGTCAAGTGAATTTATAAAGCTTGGGAATATTATTGCCTCCAATTGACTTGTAACTCCCATTTACATAAATATGATTCAAAAATGCATTTTAATACAATAAATGTATGACAACAAAAAGTGGTGCTAATGTGTGAGTGTGAATGGACCATGTGTTTGCATGTTTGCATGACACTGCCTGCACATAACCATATTTTAACAGCTATTTTTTCTTCCCTCTTTACTACTAAACCTGTAAAAATATTCCCCACAAAGACAAGTCATTTTTTCTTTTCTCTCATGATAGCCAAATTGGACATGACTGTGATAGCAGAATACCAATAAGGGAACTTCAAATTTCATAGCTTATTTTTTATGGATCCACTCTAGTCTCTTGCAAACTGACAACATTCATTTCTTGAGTTCTGCCTACCTCTTCGAACTTCATGTAAATCTGTTTGTAAGGAGTTCTATTTTTATTTACAGCATTTGTGAATATAAAGGCTTTGTCACATATAGCTGTGAAGACAACTCAATCAGAAGAACAACAGAGAAAGTGCTCTGATTGATGTTGCAAAGCACACACAGAGCAAGCAGCGGAAAAAAGACAAAGATTTGTTTGGGGGTGTTATGATTTATTTGCTTAGCTGCCGCAGCAAATGAAATTGGAATCAAATCAAATACATGCAAATAATTGCCACATAGACAACCATTTTGACAGTACACTTTACATCAGAAACTTAACACCTCCAACTGCTGTACTATTGGTGGTAACATCAGCTGCAGTGGAAGTAGTTAAAAAACACTATGGTAGTGATTCAAGGCTTTTTTTTTAAGGGTTAAAACATTCTGCTTATGTCAGCTGGCGAACATTAGACATTGATTTCTAAATCATGTATCATACCAGAAATGTATTACTTGATGTTTTCTGATAATATTAAGTCTTTTGCCATCTGAACCTTGAATTTTGTTTTGGTGCCAACATTTTCCCTGAAGAATCAACGAGGCAGACACCATTTGCATATATACATATATTCACCCCCCTACTAACACCCAGACTCATATGTTGATGTATACACACACATGCTATTGCACACTGCCAGACACACACATTCACAGACATATGTGCGCATGTATGTACACGGACAGTTTGAGACAGACCTAAACACAGCTTACCAAACCCCCACTCCATATGCCCCAGACATAATATTGCAAGTAGCCTTTAAAATTCAATGTTTGGGTCAGGCCGACTTGCACTTCTAAGTAATTTATAATGTGCTTTACTCCAAGGTATTGCACAATCTCATTATCATTAGATTTTTGCATATTTAACAACAGTTTTTAATTAGAAGGTATTTTATTATTCATGTACATAATTTGAGGCGAGCTCAGCCTGCATGCTTTTCACGATGAAGATGGAAAGAGTCGAGGTGGTGGAAGAAACAAACAAGCAGACATTTTCTGTCTGAAATGAAAATTTTGGTGTGTAGTCTTTAACTGGCAAGTGATTCCACTCACCACTCTAGTAATGGCTCTTTTAATTTAGCTAATAGCTATCATGTTGTGTACCTTTATGCATTTGCTAGATTCTTTGCCCTGGGAGTTGTCTCCCAATGCTGGAGCTGTAAGTAGTTTGGTATGCTTTGGCTCTCGACGTAGTAACATTTGCTGCAGCTATGCTCCTTGATGTATTATTAAAATTGGAAATGGACTCCAGGGACAGCATCTAGTTATGTGCTTTCATTTGCCGGATAAACCAAGCGTTGTTTTCATCTTTGCTCATGATTGTTAATGGCGCCGTTGATGAGAGGGGTGTGTGTGTGTTTTCTCCCACTCCCTTTATCAGCACAGGCCTGTTATTATGCAGGCCAAATAGCCAAGCTGCTGATTTTGTTTTAGGTTTTCAATTAGTCATTTGACTAAGCACATCTGTTACTGGCAGAGACCCAGAGTATGGACGAGTCTCTGTCACCTGCTCAGGGGCTGGCGGAGCGCAGAAGCAGCAGGGCTATCAGGGCCCCTTGGTGGCTACAACCACTTCAGAGCTCCTCAGGGGTGTGTCCTGGGTCCCCTCACATTTTACAGCCAAATCTACAGAGGAAAGGTGCTTCCAGAAACACCCACAGCCTGCCTCTGCCCCCATTCTTCAGCTCTGTTAAAGCCCCAGTCTGTAGAGACTTAAGTGTTTAAAGCCCCCTTTCCAACAGTAACTAATATAACCACCACTGAAATGTGGGTTTGAGGTTTAGAGACCACATTCTCAACTTCATCCCCAGCCTGTGTGCATCTTTCTGTATGCTTTGTGTTTGTTTTTGATTGTGTCTTAATGATTTATGTATAGCAGTCTGCTTATTTTTTTTCCCTCCTCATGAGTAGTAAAATTGATGAATACACAACGTGCTTTTCTGCTCTTCGCTGTGGGTGCAGGGTGGTTTAAATGTGGACCAATGCAAATAAACAACACACTTCCTGAGCTATTCCTGCCGCAAGTGAAGGGGATGCACTGTTAAACGCTGCGTGCCTCCTCATAAACACTAGGATGTGCACGAACAAGTATCAAACACATTACTAGTGTACAAACAGGTCCTTCCCTCTGCTTCAATAAATATCATTATCTTAACAAAAGAATGCTGCAATAATGAGGCAAAATAACAGTGTTGAACTCACAGTTCAAAAGCGGTATTATTATGTAGTGCATGTTAAATGCTGACAAAAGATGAAATGGTTGATGATTTAACTTGAGAGTTATCATTTCATGTTGTGAGGGTGGTACTTTATGCAATATGGTAATCAGGGAAAACAGAATAAAAGGCATATTTATTTTTCCACAGTGTTATGGGCCTTTGTGGAAAACAGCAGATGAGAGATTTACTCGGTTGTGTGGAACAAAAGCGCTACGTCACTTCACAAGTCAGCAAAGCTCTGTTTCATTATGGTCAGCGATTTCCTGAAGGACTGAGGCTGTCCAATACCTCAATCACATTAAGTCCCAGCCCTTTTTGGGAAGCGAGGCGGTAGTCAAGCCCCAAAAGAGCTGCAGCCAATCTTTGATTGTCAGAGTTCAGGGAGGGTTCAGTCAGTAGCACCATCGTCTCTGCCTGATCCAAGAGGGACTCCCACGGGGCTTTAATAAAACATTTTGCTCATTGTGGAAAGTAATGACCAACAATGTAAACTTGTGACTCGACAACAGATGTTGGCATGCTTAGTGGAAACAAGGTGCTGTAAAATTAATTTCATTTGAATTATTTACTGCATGCATTACGTGCTTGAGGAAGTAGACTGGGGGGGGGGGGGGGGGGGGGGGGGGGGGGGGGGGGGGGGTTGGATTGGTTGGCAACAACAACAGAAACGTATTCAATTAAAGGTGAAATACTGGGATAGAGGGTGGGGGAAAATGGAAAAGAGAGCAATCACATGTGTTCTCTCTCGAAAAATCAAATAGGAATCATAGCGACACTGACATTGCCCCTGTGATTTATATTTAATGGGGTTTATTATTTCATATTGTCACTTCAAAGGTTGTGCCAGGAAAACTTGCTGGGGATGTTTTTCAAATTAAATTAAGCCAAATTAATATCTGGAAGAGAAATAAGGGCACACTGTTGTTTTCTCTCAAGTGGCTCGAGATAGAAAGAGAAGGAAAAAAAAGTTTTGTCAAATGAAATTAAAGCATAATGATTTTAAATAGAAGTATGTCACAGCAGCAGAAGCCTCGTCTAAACACACATTGGCATGCATGGATTGACAAACAGAGAGAGAGAGATACAGAGATGCTAAGGAGGAGAAAGAGTGACAGGCAGAGTAAAAGCTCATTCAGGGTAATCTGCTCTGTGGAGCTCACAGGGAGTTTTAGACAAGATGACTAATGAGAAGTGGAGTGGAACAAAACTTTCCCTGAGCCTGAAAACAGATGTAGAATCACAGGGAGTCAACAACGTTAATTCAATATATACACACTTGCACGAACCAGAGGTAATTATGAATGAATATCCATCTTCACATCAGTCTGAGTAGTTTGGGTGTAAATTCTTGAATTTAGTTCAAAAAGTTTTTTTTTTTTTTTTTTTTTTTTTAATTCTGGGCTATTTGATGGGATTTTGAAATGAAGGAGGGATAAACCAAAACCAGTTGATACATTTCCTCCTGTATAATTTCTTTAGCCAGTTAAAGCTGTATCAGAAAATTTAGAGATGAATGTATGAACTTTTCTTCTAGACAACAAGATTTTAGTGCATTTATTGACAACATATCATTTAGTTTTTAATGCAGTCTAAATGTTCCTTGTACTCTTTGTCCTCCAGAACCATATTGGGAGCGGTGTGTGTGTGTTTCAGTGTATGACCTGTTTTTACTATACTGTTCAACCACGAAGAGCACAGGCCGTACCTCGCTGTATATCATGTTAGCAGGCAGCCAGCCAGCGCCGTGACGCCATCAGAGCCACAAAGATGCCTCACCTGGATTTCCTTCATCACCCTAACCTTTCGGGCAACAGCCAAAACATCACGTAGCTACTGATAGTACTCTTCAATGGGGAAAATTATCAGTGTCCCCTGTTGATATAAATACATTTCCTCCAGTAGTTGCCCCCTCCCCCAAGTTATACATCTGTGTGTTTATTTTCTTTTAGGAGCCCCAGTGTTTGCTATGCAAAGGTTCCCTTTGTTTGTGATGGACCTGCAGAACAGCTCAGCTGAGTGTGAAGTGCTGGGATACAGGAAGTAGTGTTGCTCTTTAACCTGAGCCTTGTGATAAATGGAGACATTTAACAATAGAGTATCCTGCGACCTGGACCTGCTGACAGCAGCTTGTCCACACTTTGTGTGTCCCTTCTTTGGAGAGGTATCATACCCTCTGCTCAGCCCTTCAAATAGCATGGTAATGTGTCTATTACATGTACAGCAGGTCAGTATTTGAAAACAAGCCAAATACTGAGATCCTGGTGCAGTACAGATGACGCACAAGGGGCTCAATGTGGTATATGTGTGTTTATATCTCATCCCTTAGCCCCTTGTTCTCTCCTTGCACACACAAAATCACGCATCCATGTGCACTCACACCCACATGCACACTGCCCTACCCGCTGCCTCTTGTGTCCTTGGTATGTAATGAGACCTATATGGCCAATAATAGTACCACCACTTTACACAGCAGAAGTCATTTGAAGTTCACAGTTCAGACTGAGTGAAAGAAAAAAAAATGCACTAACCCAAAACACAACCAGCTGTGGCGCTGAAGTGATGAATGCTGCATCAGCACTACCCATAACATCACACAAACACACACACACAGAAACCATTTCCCCATTATCATAAGAGTTTTAAGTTTCACTCACAAACGCTTATGGATTATTAGTAAAAAATCTGACAAAAGGATGGGTTTTGTCTTTGGGATCCAGAATTCACCACAACATCCATCTGTCAGCAAACCATCTCCATTTTCCTTTGAATCTCAAGCATGACTCAGACTAACACAATGCCACATGTTCCTAATACTACAATCGACTACTGACCCATACCACTTTACGCAACTTGTCAATTGGAAGCATGCAAAAGTTTTAAACTTTTTCAGCTTACTTGTGGTTCGCCACAAGTATCACAGGATCACATCACTTCCAGTTTCTTTCTTGGGAGTATGGTGGCTAATGGGTCCCCTCTGTTGTCACTGTTGAGATGGCACGCATGCAACAGAGCAGCTGCGTACTGAGGCTGAAATGTTTAGGAAAGTAAACTGTTTGAAAAAGATCAAATTAGCTTGCAAAAAAATGAGTGGATCTCAGCAGCTTTCTGAATGATACACCTGCTTCTTTTAAACAATACTGGCTGACACCCAACAACATTATTTTACACTGACAGTGCAACTCTCATAACAGGACAGGAAATCTAAAAAGTATTTTTGTGACAGTTACATTTATTTTGCAAGTGTCATTTGATATTATAATTCACACTAAACTGTGTCCACTTGAAGAAAGAAAAAAATCCCAGATTAATTCTCTTAATCAGCATATGGATCCAAGAGATTTCCCTTCACACAACTTGGGACAGCCCTGCCTATTCAAAACACATTAGACAAAGTGTGACACCGTCACGGTAGCAGATGTTCTTTACATTTCTCCCCATTCCTAACCTATTTCCTAGTCACTAAACCACCAAACCCCACTCTCCTCTTTCACTCTTCCCTCTCCCCAATAGAGCACAAACCAGCACAAGACAAAGAGAAACAAGATGAATTAATACAGAGAGGGGTCCCAGCGGTATTGAGAGGGGATTGTTTTTTGTTCTAGTTGAAAATATTTCTCACTTTTTAGTGGAGCGCGCTCTGCTCCCACATGTATTGTCTGGCTGTGATCATGTGTCAGAGCTGTACAAGTGGGATGTGGGGCCGGGTGCCCGGCAGGCTTGTCTGAAGCAGACGGCTTGTTTGCGTGTACTTAACAGCTCCTCACAGCTGTGTTCTCTCCAAATGTAATAGGAGAAGACCTCATCCATCAGAAAACGGCATTCTCCCTTTCCCCCTCCTCTTTTCTTACTCCTCTCTTCTTCCTTCTCCTCCCCCAATTTTTCGTTCAAGTGCGTCCATTGCAAAAATGTCAGCAAACAGACGAGAGGTCACGTCACAGGTCAGCCCGTGAATCAGCGTGTTAGCCCAGCTTTTCTCTCTTTTCAAGAGGGTGTGCATTTCTCAAGCAGTTCCTAAGGAGCAAGTCATCCAGGCTCAACACATGTTGGGGGAGTGAAATTGGATTGTGCATGTGACAACACAGATGCAACCTGTCTAAAAGTAACTTGTCTAACAACTTGCCTGCAGTACACTTTGGATAATTACATGTGGTTCAAAGCACACTGAATGCTATTTTGATCTTAGTTGTGAATTCCTTTTGTCCCGGTCAGGATATGGAACATAAAATGATCTTACTCAAAGGACAGCTGGTGGGAATTCACAACACACTGAAGACAGGCAAACATAAGTCTTCTCCTGTGTTGGATCTAACCTGTCTTCCCTTAAAAACAGAACCTTCTGGCTCCCATGTTAATGACTTCAAACTGTCACGTTGTTTCCGTGCACATCATATTGTCATTAGCCAGTAGATGTACATCGTAACCTTTATGCTTCTGATTAACCCAGAGGGCTTGAAGGGGGGGTGAGAGCCAGAGTTTCTAAAGACAAGAAATCCAACCAGGGGATATGCTCACTTTCACCAATGAGGCCCCTCCTCTGGACTGGCTCAGTGCACAGCCTGTAAATGCTTCACTTTGATTTCACATACGTGACAATAAATTAAAGAGCATTCATCAAAGTTGTTTGTTGCTGCCTGACAAAAGCCACTTTGTGCATAAATAACTGCTGTGAACAAACACTTTTAGCCAGCGTCCACATCACTTGAGGTTGGCCAGACAGATTTACATACTGAGAGTGATTCATATAAAAATGTGTTAATTATTAGCTGTTGTATTTTACATTGTAGGCATTAGGTGGTGTTCTTGTACATTTATGGTACAATCAATACTGCATTGCAATGAGCTTTTATTTATTTTCAAAAACAAGTGAGTAAGATCAAACATATTTTCAATTCTATTGGTCAAAAAATTATTTGTTTCATAATTAATACATTGTGTATGGTTTTGTTTTAAACAGGATAAATGTAGTACATGTTAGACAATGGGAAGTTGGAAATAATTTGCAATGTACAACAAGGCAAAGAATTGCATCTTATCATATTGTATCAAACTGCATCATATCAATTAATAATATACTGTATGGTGTCATATCATATGATCTTTTAATACTGTATCATATTCCATTGTGCCGTATAGGTGGATACATTTGTTATTATAAAAAATATAATATTGCAGCTTATTATATTTTGGACTGATTTATTTATATCTATAAAACACAGAGAATATTTTCCAAAACCTGTATTATCATGATATTCCCCTTTCAACTTAAATGTCCACAAACCCAAATGTCGGCATATGAATGTGTTGGTGCATGCTTAATACCAGGGCCCGAATGCAACACTTAATGTGAGTGTTGGAATGGAAAAACAAACACAAAACACACATAGGCACTTGGAAATCCCACTATACTCAAGAAGTCATGAAGTGACATACCAACAAGAGTGTATTCATGTATTGAATCCCAAGCCTTGTCTTCTGGGAACAGACTAATTGCACTGGAACAGAAATAGAGCTGAGAAGTCTGAATATGCTCCTGGAGAGACACCCCCAACCCACAACCCACCTACCGCCCCCCTACTGTGTCTTCTTTTCAGATTGTCTCTATGCCTGTTGTAACAAAGTGCAGACACAGAATGAAAATGTCACATTTTGACTCTCCTGAGAGTCCAAAGTCAATTCAGCTGTTGAAATCTCATCTATCTGCGACTGTGTGTTTGATATTCCATTTATATCTGGGAAGCCTGTGACATCCGCTCATCCAAACAAGTCACAATCGTGTGCAGGGCGTGATATCTCCAACTTTGGTGACAAGAGAACTGTACCGTGCTCTGCGCAGCCTGTCTGGTTATAACACTGATATAACAGAGGCTTTTACAACATGCCAAGGGAGTGCTCGATATCCAGCAGGCACAAGAGAACCGCACCCCTGTTTTCTCCTGCTGGTGTGTTTGTGTGTTTTTCTGTGCACCACATGCCCTGCAGATGTAGACAAGAGAAAAAGGCTGGGGGTTGCGGGGGGGGGGGGGGGGGGGGGGGGCACATGATGCATATACACTCCAAATGGCAGAATAACCCTTACCCTCATTACAAAAAGTATAAAGTTTTACCAAGTTGGCTTAGTATGCATAAAAAAATAGAAAGAGAAAGAGAAGGACCCGGTCTGGTTGGGGTAGCTCAGTAACTTTGGTTTGCAGACGCAGGGCTGCCTGACTTACTGAGGTTGACACACACACTCTGGGAAGTGACAGTCTCACAGCAAGGGATGAAGTGTGCAGCAGGGAGAGGAAGAGAAAAACTCCTTTCCTTCACTGCACAACTGCTTCTCTTCAGCGCCTGGTAATAGAAGGGGAAGGAACATGGGGAGAAAAAAAACCTTTGCGGGTGACAGCCCAAGAACTTTTGGGAGTCGGAGAGTTAGCACCAAAGTTCCCTGTCAGCCCATTAAAGATGTGAAGCTGGCATCCCTGGTCTATTGAAACCATATGTGCGAAAGAATTTCTCTGCTGGTAAGACATTCCAAATACTGTCCAAGAGCCAAAGACTTTGGTGTTAGTCTAATTTAAGCAGTATGTTGGGGAGAGCTTGCCGCGCTTTGATCATGTGGAGATCGTTTGGTACAAATTGAACTAACCCCGGCTCTGTTTCTGGTGGATCACAACCATGGATTTGTTGAATTAAACGCTTCGTTGAATGCAGTCTGCACATGAAAAGAAAGTTGCTCTTAGGAATCCGATAGCGGGTTTTTCACCTAGCCAGCAGGTCCGCTCCTTTATTACTTTTAAACTCAATCCACGCCGGGTCCGTGCCGCTTTAACGAGACGGGGGCTGTGGCCTGGAGGAGATCATGTTCTGAAGGGAGACAGACAGAAATCACCTGGGCTATGTAATAGAGAACATATTGCATGGAAACCCCTAAGCATGGACTATGATGGATCAGACTGTACATGTATACATTCTCCATCCTGGGTTTCTTTGATACACCTTTTTTCAGCTTTTTCATGGGACCTTTGACCTTTATCCACAAACCAGCACACTCACTCACTTAGTCACAGCTGCTATCTTGCATGCACTGTTCTTTCCTCTCTGCCTTTTCCTCTACCCATTAATTTATTCTATGATTTTTAATCCTAAGTTTACTTTTGTTAGAGCAAAAATTGGGAGTTATAGATATTTCCTAATATGAATGAGGTCTGTTGTCTGTGAAGAGTGCAGAAATATTTGCTTGAAACAGGATGTCCGTCTCTTGGTGACATGTTTTTCCACAGCACCCTGCTGAGTCCATATGGGTTCACCGTCACACATAGAGGGCAGAGGGGTTGCTTATCTGTGCTATTGATTTTCCCATTGGCTCCGCTCCTCATTTGGTAAATGAAAACATGCTGTGTGCGGGAAACAAGGCTTGGAGCTTTCTCCCTGAGATGTCTACATGTCCATAAATGCACCACCAGAGAGAATCAAAACTACATTGGTTGTTTGGTACTACGATGATAAGTCAAAATTGCCCACCAGAATGATTCTCCCATTTTTTTTTCTTATTTATTTTCATTTGATATCATGAAATCACTTTTGTGGACATTACTGTGCTCTGATTAAGCAAATTTAACAATCTTTATATAATTGGGACAAACTTGCCAAGAGAAAAAAAAAAGATTTGTAACTAAAGCTGAAACTCCTGTTGATCACAAAGATGAATGGTATGTTGTTCACTCTAGTACACATTCACAGTGTGTAGTCCTGTTGATCTGGTTGGTATTAAAGAGGGGGGGGTTACTGTTTTATATTAAAAGGCTCAAAGAAACAATAAGAACAACAGGGCTGAAAGGGGGAAGGTGGAGTGAAATAGGGGGATTCATGCCCCCGGTGCACATGTGCAGGCCTCTCCTGGCATCAGGTAGGAGCTGATTGATCGCACATCAAAGGCAGGAAGTACTGGATAATTAAAGCTGCAGCATAAATAGATAGCATACACTACACACTGGATCATATCTTTGATAACAAATGGGGGCTGCACTTACACTCAGGCCAGTCTTTGCACTGTCCTGAGAATCACAAATTTGCATGCCCTTGTAGTAGAGAATAAAAGAATGTATGGTCTAACCTGTGAATAATCAAGCAGGATGCTTTCAAGTCATAGGGTGCTCATAGTGTACGGAAGTTTATTTTCAGGACAAAGAGGATTATTCAACAAAAAAGAGATCTTACAGTTGTAAAGTTGATACAACAATAATACAATGTGATGCTTGCACTGTCTTAAAGTGGAACTATCTGCATTGTTGTCACGTTGTTTTTGTCACAGCTTTTGTATTTCTTCATGTTGAAATATTGGAAACCTCTTCTATACATATACTCATTTCATACTAAGAGCCAACAGATGGATGTGCATGGGTAGCATGAACATTATCATCCCCACCTTACCCTCAGGTGCAGTGACTTTCCTTAAAAGTTTCCTGCTGTATTCTCACTTTGGCTCACCTTATGTATTGCTGAGATTTTGCTTAGGAGCTGTCAGGAAAGTTCCAGATTAAATCTGAATGAAACTTTGTGCAGTCATAAATGGCTATATATAGTCATACATACTTGACTTTTTTGCATGTGCGAATAAAGTTTGTGTATTTACTGCGTAGGACAATGAGATCTTTGAGAAAAAAGTTAAAAAGAATGTCATTCATGAATTTTTAAGAATATACTAACTGGAAACAACAGCTACTATCTAGAGTAACTTTTTAAACCAATTTGGAAAATGCACAAATGATATAAGATGAAGTATGATAAATTACAAAAAGCCCACAGTGGTTGTGCAATACTTTCAAGCAACAAGGCAGTTTTACTGATTACATCCATAAAAAGAAGTTCTCAGAATAAAAATGGAACAAAGTTAATATGGCTGAGGAAAAAAATATATAAAAACAAAGCTCCAAGGAATAAATGTTCAATGGAGCTACAAAACATCCTACAAACTGACCCATTTGAAAGCACTTTGGCCTGTTTTCTATGTATCACAAGCATGGTTTCAAAGTCTCCCACTGAAAGCTGTGTTAATTGAAGGGTATTGTGGCTTTGACGCTCAGTAGACACAAAGCCTAGTCAAAAACACGCTGGGTGACTGTAGCAGTTAAAAACACAATGCTGCTGGTGTGAGAAAGGCAGTACAGTGGCTGCATGGGGGAAAGATGTGGAGAGACAAGGAGACAAATCTCCCACTTATGGTTGTTATAGACAAGTGCACTCTTTAGAGCTGCACAAACAACACTGCACCACAAACAATAGAGTAGTCTGCCACCATTCACTATAGATTGTCAAACCAACCGCCCTGTGGCGAACGGCCACCGCCAGTGTCCCATACAGGCGTCGTGTGGTTGGCGAGGCTGCAGGCCCCATGAACAAGAGAACAAGAGCAGAACCGTAAACCCAAACCAGTCAAGTAACTGAATACACAACAAGATCATACAATATGGCCAATACACAAGTGCTTTGGTTGCTTTCAAGATAAGTCGCTTTTATGAAGCAGAGGCACAGCATTTCATCAATGTATGTGAAACAGTGCTTCAAAATGTGATTCTCCTTGATAGACTGCACTTTGTTAAAACTTTAATCACTGTCTTTTACAAATTTGGTTGAAGGAGCCACTCTATTGTGACCCAAAACTACAGAATTTTCTGTGAGGATTGATGAAAAAATCCTGCAGATGATATGGCAGATATATTGTATATTTATATAAGTATGTGTTTTGAAGAGCTGAAAGATGTCTGTCAGTTTAACAGAAAATGAACTGGTAATTTTCTGCCAGCACATTATTATTTTTTTCTGTGGGTCTATTTTGTTAGAGCGCACTGTTAGTGTATCATCATTGTCTAAAGTCACTAAAGACACTTAAACCCTCTTTAACCAGGACTGCCTCCACTTAATCTTACATTTCAGACTCTTATCAAATCCTTACACGATAAGGTTGCTGTAAAATAACACTTCTGGGTTTTGTTTCAGATTAAAAACGGTGATCTAAAAAGGAGTCCTTAGAGAGAAAACTCAGACAGGAGCTGATGTAAGTAATGAACCTAAATGTGCACTATCCAGGAGTGACCTGTGATTGGTTTTAGTACTGAGGCTCTAACCATGATTTTGTGATGCTAAGGTGGGGGCTATGAGGTCTGTAGGCTGCAGCTGGGCTTTGTGGTTAAAGTTGTGGGCAGGCCTTAATGGATTTGTGATGATGTATCTCTGAATTCTTGCCTAAGACCCCTGACTGGGAGTGGGCTCAGGATGCTTATCTCTGCGGACATCTTGGCCCAGCTTCAGGGTTTGGGATCCGGTTTCACCTGCCCATGGGAGAAATCCACCAGGACTGGAGAAACTGGGGATTAGTAGGTATGACCCTAGGAGCAGCATAGCAACATTTGAGACCACTAAAGAGGGAAAAGTTGTTTGACCTTGAGGCATGGACAAGGTGAAAACTAAGGGAGATTATTAGATTAGTTGGAGTGAAACATAACACCTGGATGTATCCCTGTTAAAAAGAATATAATGAGGTTGTTCAGTTGCAGCAAAATTATAGATAGCAGAAATTTTTAGTTATCTCAAAATTGAGAACTTTCTAAAGCTCATCCTTACATGATATGCAAACAGTAACAATTAAATCACCAACAACTAAAGTTTGTAAATACTCAATACAATGTGTAACAAAGTACATGGCATGTTACCTACGAACTGGCTAAGTGAGTCATTCAGGTTACATGAGTAAGAAGATGCCCTGCAGTCAGCAAGCCACAGTGACACTAGTTGAGCCCACTCGAGGTCAGCCCAGCTTCTCTCATGACTGGCCAACATGTCTTCAGGCCCCAACCTAGCAGACAGATTACAACTAGGCTCACAACAAAGACCGGCGCCTGTGCCCCCCATGCCTCTACCCTCTTGGAAACCCTGCAACCAGAGAGCTCCTAAAGGACTCGTCACCTTGTCTCAAGGCCTGAGCACCAGAGCAGGGAAAGCCGCCACTTCAATCATCCGAGGGTCACAGGTTACATGGGTCAAATACCTAGGCTGAGATCCCCAACCCCCATGTCACAGTGACAGGCGGCGGTCAGTGTCATGGGCTGGACCCTGCATACATCCAACCCAGAGACTAAAAAGAGTGGGCTAACATTAGGATATCAATAGCATGGTTCAGTGGCAAGGCTATTGAAAAGCTCTTACAAAGGGGCTCTCTGAGTGATATGTCAATTATTGTGCCATGCTAAAAAGTTATGCTTCACTTATCATCACTCTCTTACTTTCTCCTCTTAATATCCCTGCATTATATAATTTTACTGCTACAAACCTACCTTTTTTTACGGTACGCTGTGAGACTCATTCAGGTCAAAGAGAGAAGGGAGGTTCGTGGAATGAATGAAATAAATTGAAGTGATTTACTCCTTTGTGCACAGCCCAAGAAAAGCTGAAAAGGCCCAGTTTGTAAGGCTGTGTTAACAAGGTAATCTAAAAGTCAGGAGGGTGTTTTTTTAACAAGAGTGTTTTTATGATCTCTGTTACAATAAAATGAACAGGTAAAACACAGAGTGATTAAAGATAATGAAAAACAGATATGCCTGACAATGTCTTTAGGATCCCTAATGAAAGATTACCCTGCACTTTGAAGAGTTTTATTGCCTGTGTAAATCATGACTAAATACTTATTATTTGAGGAGGTATTAAGGGTGCAGTGGCTGTACTACGTGCTAGCCTGTTTACGATTAAGCAGGGGGCGGGAAAAAGCATTGGGGATTTCATTGGGGATTTTATAAGGGAGCCCCTGTATACCCTGAAATTCCAGGGTATACCCCTGTAAGCACGTAGAGCAGAACATATATGTCTTTAGCAGCAACGTTGTGACATGACTAAGTCTGAGTGAAAGCAGATAATGGTAAACCTATGTGTAAGTCCTCCAAGACCCCTGACATCCCCGCTCTGAGCTCTGGGGATATAGAACAAAAGAACAGAAACAGGTAAACATGTGCTAACAGCTAGCCTGGTTCTTGTCTACCTGGCTGAGTGGTTTGTTTGGTGTTTGACCACCGGGGGTCTTTTAAACATGCTGATGACTTATGTTTGAAATTAGGACAAAAATCTTCCTCTTCACAGACTGTTTTTCCCACGGACACTGGGGATCAGTCATAGCATTCCAGCCTCATGTCAGATCAGTTGTGGTCTTGACAAATGTCCATTCTTGCTAAGGGCTGTTGACCCTCCTCCTCTGGCTGACAGGATCCAGAGTAAGGAACCAGTAATCAAGGTCAGAAACTTTACTACAGGCTCAGGAAGGCCTTCAAACGGTGCTGAATCCACCCGATGATAAAAACACATTCACACTGAGGACACCAGTTTTACCATATCCACTAAATGTCAACTGTGAGAAGATTACAACGCTGTTATAAATCACTCAGCAAGTGGCGTAAAACCAGGAATTCTGCCCTAATACAGAACTAGCAAAGAAACATTTGTGTGTGTTTTAGGCACTGAGTCCTTTCAAAAGCAGAGGTCAGTCAGTATAGGCTGAGGTCATATGCTATATCCCTGTAAAAATACTGCAGAGCGAGTGGTTTCAATTTGCTCAAGTGATTAAGTTCACGCCAGCCCCCAGTGCACTGGCAAGGGTCATTTGTGCTTGGCCGAGTTACTGATGAAGGAGTGGGGTGGTGTGATGCTAACCGTGAGCATTGGTACTGACATGGCATTAGGTAGGCATAACAAGACTCAGAATCATGAGGTGTGTTACAAGGTCTGGCCGAGGTTACAGGAAAGCTATGAGTGTTCTTTTTTTGTCTCCACTTATCCAGACAGACCTTTGTTTAAAATGCTCAAAGTCAACTTCACCAAGTCCAGGCTTAAATCCTTGCAGCAGGATTTAGAATTTATATCATTCAGACTGAGAAAAGCTCTCTATTTCTTGCCAGCAATTTAATTAGCACTGAAGACACTTTCCCTTTAATAGGCACATGAGTTTGCTTCTAAACTGTCTGTATTTGCACTGAGGAGAAAACTGTTGGAATTTCACAAGGCCCTGTAACTTAGACCCGACAGCATCTGCCATTAACAATTCCACAGTGTTGACAATTGACAGTGTTGCAGTCACTCTGCAAAAGGAAAGGCTGTGCACTGTTTGGGGGCTGGCAGTGTAACACCAGATGTGAGCTGTGCACCACAGCATCAATAATAAAAAAGTCTCCCTAATCTTAACTCTTCTCACAGTCGCATCAAACCTTATGGTGAACAAAAACACTGTGTCTCAGGTAGCTAAATAATTGATACAATCGCAATTTAAAATCTCCCCACTGCAATTTTTTGCAATGTTTCCTTCCTCAGCTGCAGCTTCTATTGTTGATTTATTTATTTATGTATTTGTTTTCACTCTACGTTTGGGTGTTTTTCTTTTTTTTTTCATTTCTGGAGGGGGGAGGTGTTTTTCTCCATTTTTCACCTTTCACATCTTGTGGAATTTACTGCTCTCATTTCCTTCCTGTGATATGCAGTAAGGCGCTTCAGAAACAACTGTCAGGTTCAAATCAAAAATGGGTGGAGTGGGTGTAATATTGAACTACTGAACACAAGCCGAGACATGAGCGATGGATATGGCACCCGATTTTTCTCCCCTCCACTCTTTCCCTTTGCCTTTGTCAGCTCCAAGGGTTTCTCTCTGTTGTCAGAACAATGCGTGGGTGATGTCGGCACTCGGAAGGAGATGTTCTGTACAGCGATTTAGAACAAATGCATCCCATAATGATCATGTTTTGTTACCTTTATGCACCTCCAGCACTGGTTCCACTCCTCTGGAAATCTGAGTGCCGTAAACAGCTACAGAGGCTGCTCCCTTTTAGCCAAGTATTTACTACTGCTGTTTTGCTCTCATATCACACTGAACCAAGGATCTTATTCATCTTTGTGAAGTGCTTCACAGCCAGCAGGTGTGATGGGGGAGTAGACAAAATGCACATGCAATACAAGAAGTCTTGGGTGCACACCTGAGCTGTGGAAGCAGATGCATTCACTCACATAACCCCCCCAATACTTGCACATGAACACATCAACATCACAGTCTTGCGTCAGCTGACACACACACTCATTCTGTCTAGGTTGGCTCCCACAGCAGTTAACTAGACACAGTAAATATCTGCATGTAATGTAGGTGTACAGCTTTTTGGCTCAGACACCCAAACATGTTCAGCCTTTCCACTGCTGTGGGCACTTAAAACAATCTCCTGTCATGTCACACCAAAGGCCCCCTTAGCTTTACAATAACAGAACAGGTTGACAAAATGAAAACTCATTCCTCCCTCATTTACGCGTCATTTCAGCCCTGACCCCAGCAGTAAAAGATCAAAGAGCTTTTGAGGCCTGCTCTTATTTCAGCCTGCTTGAGAAGAACAGCTGAGGAGTTTGGCAGTCCGACATGAACTGCAAGGAGGATTTCTCAAGCCCCTATCCCCCTTCACAATGAAAACCTTGACTTATATAGCCAAAGCACAGGCGTTGTTATGGGTTAAAGTAATGGTTATGGGATCACAGATGGCTATCCACATCACAAGCATGCTAACTGTGATTCCCTGCAATTTCATGCCATAAATTTCCACTTAATTGATGGCTTCTCAGGCGTTTTCAGAGCATTTAAATGAAAGAGAATTAAAATATTATTCAAACATGATCGTACAATTCTTAAATCAGAATCATAATGGTTACATCATTCTCCCTGTGTCAGATTTATACTCCTACCCCACCCCTGCTGGCTATAACCATGGTAACAGAAGAAGCCCTAGAGATGGTAAATCAATAGCAATATGCCAATCTTTATCTAAGCAACCCCCTCTCCCCATCCTTGTGTAGCGCTGTCACTTTAGATCTAATGATCTAACCTATGAAGCATTGATGAGCAGTCGGCTAGTGCGTCACTCTTCATTCACTCACACAAACACACACTCCACACACAGGCCTTCTTTGTTGGAACAATAACAATTGAATTACTGCTGTCATGTCAGTGATATTAGTTTGTGTTGCATCTCCCATGAATACGGTATAATTATTAAAGAATCACCGGGCAAATAAAAGTCTACCAGACAGAGCAGAGAGAACTGAGCTCAGCCATTTTGGCTGGGTTGACCACTGCAGTTGCCATAACACAAATGGATCAGTATTGACCAGTGTCATTGACCTCAGAGACCTCTGCTCTCTAGCCAATCTGCACCAGGCCTTAGGGGCGATTATGACATTTACTCAAACAGATTATAATTTCAAATGACTGTTTAAAAAAATTCCCAGGTGGAGCAGACAGAAGAGGCCAGTGGTTAGCAGGGAGAGAGAGCGGTCGAGAAGAATAGACTTGAAATAATCAATAGGAAATGGACACACAACAGAGGCCCTGCAGGCTGTGCAGATCAATAAGCCGTGTTAAGTGGCGGTGATGCCCTCCATTGATGAGCAAATGGCTGTACAGGCTGTCCTAGCTCACTCTCCCTCTCTCTCTCTCCCTCGCACTCCAGTGGGTCAAACAGCGGGGCCAGGTGGTTAACCACATGTCGCCTCCAGACATTGCACACTAGGGCTCAGTCTCTGATACGTCCAAACTGGTCAGATGGTCTGCTCTCTGCCCTGCCCTCCACCCTCAAAAAGCCCCCCTGCTCACTGTGCAAAGCTGAGGGGCATTGTGGGAGGTCAAAAGTCTCACTCCAGCATGTAATGGAACAGTTACTAATTTTTCAACCCGTTCTCTCATTGAACAATAACCTATTCCTCAAAAATGGAGTGAAATAATTTCTACTCTAATTTCTTACTGAAACAATGACTTGGTCAGTTTGAGGTAACAATTGAGGAGCTAGAACAGAAGAATAGCAAGATGGCTGCTTATCAGTGAGCAGTGATGAGGTCCAAGAAGAAATTCATGCCAAAATAAAACAAATAAAATTGTACCCATGAGACAGACCATCAAAGATGTGTCAATTCCCTGCAGATCTAAATTATTTCACCAGAAAGGTAGTCCCTTTTGTTTCAATGCAGCACCTGTTGTGCCGTCCCATTCCAGGATGAATAAAAGCTGTGCTGTGTGCCAACGAGTGTATAAAAAGTGAGGAGAGACATGCGAGGCAACAGGAGAGGGAGCCTTTCTCTCCCAGTGTTGGGTTCATCATCTCCTCACCAGTACTCCATCTTATTACTTCTGCCATATGACACGTGCCTCAGATCGCACGACCCATGAATAATATACGACCACGCCACCTCAGTACAGATGAAAGTGCACGCGGTGCACTGTGGGTTGGTTACAGTGGACTGAGATGCAAAGGTATTGAGGAGGAGAAGGAGGATGATGAGGAGGAAGAGTGTGTAGATACCATGCAAAGGCCTGTGATTTTTAGTCCTGTGAGTGAGCGTGTTTCATTGCTACCGCCAACTGCAGCAGGGGTGACAGCACACATCAGTGACAGCTCGAGGTAGCAGACACTGGCACCTGAAGAGACTGAAGAAGGGGGGAAGAACGAGAGAAAAAGGAGGGGAATGGAACAATGAAAGAAGCAAACACTACACATACTCAAAACACATACATACACACACAAACACGCAGGGAAAAGCATTCCTCTCAGGAGAGCTGATCAGTGCGAGGCAGTTTGCCCGTCTGTGCTCTGCAGGGACATGGTGTTTCTCCCTCTCGGGGTCGAGAAGCAAAAACAAACACTAGTTTTGATCATCAGGCCCTACTCCTCACCTTGGAGCTTTTGGAGAAGAGACGTGGATTCTTAACACAGTATAGCTCTGTCTGGTGCTTGACTAAACACACATGGGTGATAACACATGCTGTGAGACACACTGACACACAAATGCTAAACTCTGAATGCAGAAAAACACACACTGGGCGTTTGCACAGAGGTGTATCAAGCAGCAGAACAAGGGATTAGGTGTTAAAAAAATGTGATCCGGATACTACTTTCAGCAACACCCACTAAAGAAACAGTTCCCACAAGCCTCATGTTGTCCATTGAGGAGCAGGACTGTTACGTCACATCGACAGCTGTTAAATGATATGAGCTTACACTTAATTTTTTATAGACACCCACTGCATATGTTTCACATACAACAGTGATGCGTGCAGTGTTGGGTTCCCATTGTGAATTGCAAGTATTGTGTCACTGTAAAAAAAACCCATTCAGCAGCAAATCCTACCAGGAGCCAGCCACCAGCCAACAAAAGGCTTGTCGTGGCGAGCAGGCTAGCACTGACATTGTTGCTCTGGTTGGCAGCAGGAGGAGACAATAGAGAGGAACATTTCAGGAGCTTGACCCGGGCTACCTTCACTTCACCTCAGGTAGACAAGGTTAAGATGGATGGCAGTAATTAAAAGAAAAAGCCTCTCTTCTTTACAATAGCATCAGGTTTATTTTACAGGAACTTTAACGGGGCCTTTTGTGGGGAGGTAATTATAGGGTAAAGTGATTAGAGCTCCCTGAAGGCATGGAGGTGACAGACAGACTCAGCGGAGTAACCCAAGTAACCTTTGAATATGACATCTCTTCCTATTGTCATTCACACCACACACTAATTTCAGCTATGTAGCATGCATTTGTGCCCTGCCTCCTCTCCCTCTATCTCGCTTTCTCTCTCTCCCTCTAACTTCACCGTGTACAAGAACAATGCACATATTGCCGAATGTGGCTCCAACGAACCCCAGACGAAAGGTTATGGAGATCATTTTTCCAATGAGGAGGGGGGCATGTTGGCACAAGGGTAGAGGCAGCTGAATTTCCTCGACAACAATGGCTGCAGACTGACCCAGCAAATCTTTGGAGCCGGGGGCTACATGCGCAACAGATGACGTGCCTTGCCCTGACCGTTTAACATGACTGGTTATGCCAGCTACGCGACCTGCCCCTGTGGGACTTTCTGAAGCGGAAATGTGTGTCGGGCATAGCAAAGAATGCACTAATCTGCTGTTTATTAAGTGTGGGGTAACTTGAGATTGGCGATTAAATGGAGATTTGAGCATGATACAGCCACTCCATAGGCGCACAGTCACATGGTGCTGCGGCTTGTCTCGGTTTAGCATATGGGCCTTGCTAAATGTGTGAAAGACTGCAACTAGCGTGTGCACTGTCAGGCGTGCCAATCAAGGACCCAGTCTGTGACAGTGAGCTGCTTAACAAGGATTTCATGTCCCTGATATTTCTGATATTTCTGTGAAGCAAGCAGGGGACTTGATCGTATCTCCACAGAGGGAAAAAAGATGTAGGAGCAAGAGCTCAGAGATGTGCCAACACCAGCTCTTGTCATTCAAGAGGGCTGCGTTTTGGATTTGGGGTTAGGGAAAGAAGATAATGTTCACTTAAAAAGTCACAGAGTCATGTTTCAAATGTCTGCATCAGCCCCTCTGTGGCTCCTGTGTTCCTGCAGCTTGCTTTCACTACATTTTACCTCTAAGCTGTCTGTGGGCTTGACATAATGTGTCATTGTTAAACATTGTGTTAGGAATACTTCCATACTGTTGGCGAGTATCTGAGAGTAACTGAGTGTGTTTGAGAACCATTGCCGCGTACTTAGATATCCCTACTGAAAGCTATTCAGAGATGCAATTAAAATCTGTTTAGCTGTCTGCATGCATGAATGCACTCACCCACACCAGGCTTTCTGAGGAGTCAGACAAGTCAGATACTATTATTGAGTACCAGTATCCATAGCAAAAGGCTACACAGGTCAAAGCAAGCCCTGTGAAGCAGACATTTATATTATTTGTTGGGCTATGTCTGATTTCAGAATAAATAACCCATGCCAAGGTCAAAATGATCATGACAGTCTTATATTGCAAATTGCTTCAAATTGGTAAACTGTTTTGGAGGTTTGTTCAACTCTTCCTCATACCAATAACTGGACTTTGACACCTCAATGATATTTTGAAAGAAAGGTGAAAATGTACATTTGATTCCTTAAAGGGAAGTCATCACTGTTAGAAAAACAGAATTACACATTATAATTCAAATTTGTGTTTACTGATGGGTTTGTAATTTCTTTGAGAGCTTTTTTGGTAGGAAATGTCACCACTATGGTCAGACTGTTTTTCATTCAGCAGAATTAGACATATTTCACCTATGGTTTCTTCACAAACCTATTCCCACCCCCTTTTCCCTCTCTGTCTTTTTAAGCAGTGCAACTAATATTTAGATATTTACAGTCAGTAAATTCTAGATTCTGAATTTAAATTGATCACCATAACTATTGCATGATTGGGACAAAATAACTGATATGTAGCATTTTAGTTGTATATCTCATAATGCTTGCTGCACTTTAAATGACAAAAACAGACATGATGTCTGTAACATGACTTATAGGAGCCCATTATAACATGCAGTAGCCCTTTTTTGATTTTGACCCTGGATGTAGGAGTGACTTCATACTTAGCTGAGTGTGTCAACAAGACATAGGCATGCCTCTGTGTCTTATCAAAGCCCAACCAAAATCCATTCTAAGACGCTCTTATAAATCACTTCACGGCCAATACAAGCGTGTGCTTTATTGCAGAACTGGACAGGTCCTCTTTTGTCAGTTAATGTTCCTTTGATAGTTTTGCCAATCACAGCTAATAATGCGTCAGATAAGATAAGCTTTGGAGGGCCTCTCTCTTGCTACAAGGGATTTCACAGGAACCCCCCTAGTCATGTCAATACTCCTTTGTAAGGAGTGTGTTCAAGCTAACACACCTGAGCACACCAGAGGCCGACGAACTCATCTCAGGTCAACATGTTCACCCAAGTCATTGAGTGTGTTTGTGTGAGGGTGGGAGCAATGGAGAACAACAGACCAAGCTTTGTGCTTGCTGTATTAGTTGTACTAATAACGGGCCTTCTCAACAAGCTTGCTTGACAGCTGGGTGGGACTTTGAAGAATTCATAATGAAGCGATGCCTCAGATTAGCGCAGGAGCGGCTGCCTTTGAAGAAACAGCTCAGGTTGTGAGGTCCTAATTAGGAATGGCCTATTTTGGTTTGAACACATGCTAAGGAAAGGATGTTTTGTGTGTAAGCTTGTGTGTGAGCTTATCATCACAGGTATATACAAGAACAGTATCTGTGTAAAATCAGGTGTGTGAGTCTGTGAGTCCATTGAAGGCATGTCTGAATTAATATCTATTACTGCATGTACATCGTTGGAAGAATGTGTGGATGCAGTTAACAGTGGGCTTTTTTTCTCTATGAGGTTTTAATGTTGTGGCAACCCCTTGGAGGACAAGGTCAGAGTTCAGGGGTGAGATGGGTGAGTGGGTGTGTAAGCTATGAATTTGTGTGTGGATGTTGCCCCAGCTTCATTGCCCCAATGATTATTCATGCTCACACATATGCACAAATGCACATAAATCGCCACAGCATGCCTCCCTCCTCGTAGCTCTTCTTCAATCAGCACAGCCCCAAAACAATGGAGGAATGTTCCGGCCTGTTACCATTCCTTAGTGGCTATCTGATGAAGGAGAGCCAGGGATAATCCAGGACGTCCTTATCAGTGCCAGGGATCCCATTTCCATATTCAGGCCCTGCTGGCTGATAAGAGCAGCTCCTGATAAATGTGCAGTGATGGAGTGATACCTGTGGTCTGAGGTTGATGAGAGCCTTATGAATGGCTGAAGCAGAGGGGTGATGGGGGGGTGGGAGGGTGGGTGAAGGCTGGACAGTAGCTTTCAGCAGGGCCGATAAAGGAAGAAGGAGAGGGTTGTGATTAATGTGTTTAAGTGGCCCGGGGTCACATGCGGGCCCTCACCAGTGACTGCTCTTAAGAGAGGTCACCTCCATGACCATCCGTCACATATAGGCACACACACACACACAGACACAGATACACACTCCCTGTTGTCTACGTCTGTATGTTGTTTTATTCACTTAACAATTGTGTACACAGCTTGACAATATAGAAAAACACAAGTACTTTGTACCATAAGCACTGTTCAGGATAAATGGCATATTTCACTGTATTTAACTACACTTAATAGATGTACTTGTTCAGGGAGATGGACACCAAACACTGAGTGGATGACACAGAAGGATCACTGACCAGTTGAGAAGGACATGTGACCTCCATTTTTCAGCCGCCCCATCCTCCGGGCCAGACAGTCAGACACAAATGCATTATTAATTAGGCTCTGTTTCACTATGTCCTTTGCTCCTTTATTAGCATGTTGACCATTGCCAGATTCATCTTGTCTTTATTAGTTTTGAAAACACCCAATCTAAGTGGCATGTAAAAAGGAGTGTGCATAATACACAGTGTGTAGATGCATGAGCTGTCAAAGATGTCTGTTCAAAGGGAACTGAAGGAAAGGTTTGACCTGCTTTGCACTAGTTAATGAAATATTAGTTTTATAAAATCTTTAACGGAATTTGTTAGGATTTTCGCTTAGAAAAAGTAGGCATGATTGTTCGAATGTGGCTTTA
This sequence comes from Thalassoma bifasciatum, assembly GCA_008086565.1. NCBI lineage: Eukaryota > Metazoa > Chordata > Actinopteri > Labriformes > Labridae > Thalassoma > Thalassoma bifasciatum. The sequence continues at coordinate 868,087 of RPOG01000056.1, forward strand.
TAAAAAACAATTTTCTGTTCTTGAATTCTACCAAAGTTGATTGAAACTGAAAGAGATTGTCAATAACACCGGTGGGTAAAAAAAATACAAATTTATGCCCCGAAAAATACTTTTAAAAAAAAACTGTTATAAATTCTTAAAACTTGGGGTCAAACCTCTGTTTTGAATAAAAGGGCAGAATAAAAAAAATATCACATTTTCAATAATTGGTAGGGGACAGATATATGTGAAGTGTATGCATGAGTTTAAAAAATGTAAATAACTAAATGTAATCATTCTACCCTCTTGGCCTCGAGACCCAAACAACTCGGAATAAATATCTTTGGAAAATAGGATTGCTGCTTTTTCCCCCACAATAAGTATTTTACTGTTTGAGGATGTTGTTGATTTTGCTTTTGTTTTCTCCACAGGGACCCTCACAAAGGGGGCCCCTGTCCCTGGAGGAGACCCTCACTACAGGGAACCCTTAAAAGCACATATTAAAAACACACTGTCTATCCCCCTCCCATCTCCTCACATCCCCAGGCCCCACCACACACTGTAAACAGCTGGCTTTACTGATATTTTATTAATGATGTTCTTTAATTAGTTTAATTACGTAGAATCACGTCTTTGTGCATAATTTCCCCCCTTTAATGAAAAAAAAATCCCAAATGCCATTTATGTATACATAGAAATCACTGCCCTCTGGCAGAGTAAAGTGTAATTGTGTTGCTTTCTTTAGAATAAAAAAAAAACACACATTCTGTGAGGTGCTCCAAATGTGAGTCAGAGTAGTGGGATGGTTTGCTTTGCATGCTTTTTGTTGTCAATCAGTCTTTGTTTGCAGATGAAAGCAGGGTGGTGCTGTGAGCCAAGCAAGAGCTTACTCACACAATGTATCATGTATGGTTTAATTACGCCAGTCTTTCGTAGATTAAAACAAAAAAAGCATGTATCTACTCTTAAGCGACTGAACTTGTCCATTCTTGATCTGTACATGCCTCAAGGCAAATGAAATTTCATTGATAGCTATCGTTACATGGCTCTGCTGTTGAATTTTGTAATCCATCACACATTATGAAATAACAAAACTTGGACAACATCATCCATGGCTCATCAAACACCCAAAGACCTCTGGGCAAGGGAGTGCCGTGTTTCACTGTGACCCACATGCCAAGATGGCAGGTCCACCTGGGACATTCTCCTATGTTTGCACTGTAACCTAATAAGAGCGGATCAGTGCTTAAACACAGGGCTTTATTTAGACGGCACAATTGTTAGTCAGCAGCAACATTATCTGACCTCATACATCTTATCATGCAAGGCCTTCTGTCAACAGTGTTACTGGAAGAAGACGGCACTAATGCTCACACACATTAGCATCCCTCAACAGCTTCCAAGATGGCTGCCAGGATAGATATGGTAGGGAAGTGCAGCTTGTCTGACACTGATGTTCCACTGTGACGACAACGGGAGTAAATGAGGTTTCAGAGACCCCATCTAAGACAAAATCAATATGCTGCCTCCTCAGCTCAGGAGAGAAGCTTTCTGCATTATCTGCTTAAGCCAACATGTGGGGGAGAAGAGTGAACAAGTCGTGATTGTCCTATTTTTGGGGAGCAGGAAGATGTCTGTCTCCACCTCCCATCCATATTGCCTCTTGAATCAATTAATGTATCATAGCAACACACTCAAAGAAATGACAGATTCATTTTTATCCAGCCTAGTTGGTTTGTAGTATCACTTTATGGCTCAGACTGCTTTAAAAGTCAATTACCTAGCTAAATGACTTGAAGAATATCTTTCAAGAATGATGTTTCATACACTTTATCAATGGCAATAGCATTACAGCTGATTAGCGGAACCAAATGTGCTCTTTTTGTAATGCAACACACAGAGCAGTAACTGGATCGCTGTGTTGGCTCCTGCAGTCCCTGGAGGAGCCCCGCTGGCGGCTAGACTGGAAACATCCCAGAAAGCCTCGGCCCTGAGAGGGGCTAATGTTTCAGCCAGGGTAAAAGAGCTTGGATTGATAATGTTGATTTGCTAAATAGTTGACTTAGAGGTCAGCAGCTTTCACACCACACAGACAATACTGTCCTACTTTGAAAATACAATAGATTTACTACTAAGTGACTTACTAGGGATCAAACTATATAAATACACCGACAATCTGTGGGTAATTTTCTGTCTCTGTCTGTCTAGTACCTTTTGGTGGTTTGAGGAGACAACTCGTTAGGTGACTAAGCCAGAAATCACGCTTTGCTACTATCTTACATATCTTGTTCCTTACATATCTTTAAGCTAATCCCAGTTTGGTGTGGAAGAAAAAATTGGGTTGGGGATTCCTGGAAGTCTTTCTCTGTTTGGCAAATGAATTGGAAGTGATTCAAGACTGCAAAGTGAGAGCCACCCATAAAGTTAGCAGGATGCCAGGACCATACTTTGGAAAGAGCGTCTGGTACCTGGGATTATGTGTTTGGTTCAAATATAGTTGAACACTTATACATAAGTATACCTGAGTATCATTTCACATTTTAAGTATGAGGATTTTAAAAAACAATTTGTAACCACTTCAGTTGCACAAAGCATGAATGCTTAATTGTGCCACTTTAGAGCATAGTCCTTGACTTTTAAACCTCTATGCCTACAATCAACAGGAACTGCACCTAGGTGTATTTGAGAGCCTCTGAACCATGCAAATTCAGCAGAAGATGAGTTTATGAGATGTTGCATAAGGGCTTCCAGACTTTGTACAATCCAGCCATGAGGAGTTTAATCAAAACCCTTTGACCTTAAGAAATGACCTGTAATCTTGGTTTGCAAAGTTTTCCTAAAATGACTGGATACTGTTTTTTGTACGTATCATCCTCACAGCTCAAAGAATATCTGCAGCATTGGGACTGCAATCTGTCAAATCAGTTTTTGCAAACATTTAAGCTCCTCTTTTGAGGTGAGAGAGATTTTCCCACTTCTTGTGCTCCAAGCACAACTCCTTCCAGTTTTTACTGTTGTCTTTTATTACCTAAAGGTAAGTTATAAGCAAGACACAGGCTGCAGGGGACACTGTTAATCTTCTAATGGCTTGACACTAACAACAATATCTTTAATGCTAACACATTAGGGACTGCAGTAATTAATGAATAAATAATCACTGATGTGAAGAGCGTTATCAATAATTGTATGAATAATGCACATGCATTATGCATGACAGATGCCTGAAGGCAGAATCTGGTGTCGCTGCTCTTGTCCAGAACAGGGGCTCTGCATGATGGCAGAAACAGGCCTGATCAAATGGTGGCACATGTAACATCAGCCTTGCAACCACTTTCCCATCTTCCTGCAGCAGAGCTCAGCTGGCCATCTCACTTTCTGATCTATGCACCCTGGCCTTGTTTACAATGGTTTGCTTACAGCAAATCTGGGTGTCAGCCTGGGAAACCAGGCTGGGGATGAAGAGAGAGGGATGTGAGTATTAGCATTCTACCCACACCCCTGCTTCATCACAGCTAATAAGGGAGGCCTGCACCGGGGTCTTTCATCTAGATTAGGACTCTTATCGCATGCCACCTGCATGGAGTAGTCTGCCATTCATATGCAGATCCAGTCCAGGCAGGACGGGGTGTTTCCTAAGTCTGTCACTTCTCATTGCACCTTTGACATTTCTACCAGCATAGACAACGTTGTATGCAGCAATTCATTGGGATGTCCGCCATCTCATCCCCTTTCTTTGACTCCAAAACCCCAGCATTGTAAGATGAATTGGGACTTGTAGCCTGACCACTAAAATTGGCGCAGGGGTGTAAAATCAAGCTCTCATTAATAAAATAAGACTTTTTTAATTGCTTTGTTGTGTTAATTTATTTGATAACAACAAATCGTGCAATACAATTATGATGCCTACATCAATTGTAGTGCAAGAAAAAAAAATGTGAAACACATTTTAGACAAATGATGTGACAGGGATGGGAAAAGAGCATCACTGACTGAAACATACTTGAAAATGAAAGAATTCAGCATACCCAGGAAGAAAAATGGAAGGGATATCTACAGTGGGTAGGTTGTTATGCAAAATACAAACTTTACTGTGTGAGGAGGACACCAATGCTAGGGGACTCTAACTGACATAACCACCTACTCACTGTGCATTTTTCCATGAAATGTACAATCTAGTTGTTCCCGGTGTTCCTCATTATTCGGAATTATTTATTATGGAGTGTAGACCAAAGGAAATAAAGTAATTGATGGATCCAAGTGATAAGTTAAAAAGCCATAGTTCTATGAATCCACATGAAATTGACATGATAACCTAGATCCCAAAGTGTTGATTTTATACAATTGGCAGTTTTGTTGGCACAGTGTTCAGTTTTATTGTGTAAGCTTCTGCTTTTTGCTTTTTAATGGGATTGTTATTGAGCTTTTGTTGTTGAAAAGTTACTCTTTTTGTCAACAGCAAATTTCTTGCTTCTCTATCTACAGTTTAAAAGCAGAAGTTGACAGTGGCTCCTTGGAGTATGATGACAGTGCACAAAAGATGTTCATTGCTGGGCTAAACTGCTGTACAATAGGTAAATAAAAAAATATTCTAAAGCTCTTCACATTCATTAAAATCGTAGATCCAGATGATCACTCATTTATGGGTCAGTCATTACTGGAAACACTCTGCAAGGTGTTTTCATGTGTGTATCTGATACCATACCATAGCAGAGGGATTGATTTTGGCCTCATGAATGTATCATCATTATAGATGAGCAATTAAGTGATAGGATCATTACATCAGCCGTCCTGTTAATATCCTTAGTAAAGAAGTGATTATTAGTGTCTCTGAAAGGCTAGACATGTTGCAATAGGTGCCAATAAAGACACAACAGAGAGCACCATGATGGATGGGTCTCATGGGGATGACTCAACCAATCAATGCTTCTCATGAAAACAAACATGTCATTAAACTCAGACAACTCATTCTATGTTGGGTGTCACGTGACGCCTACATCTGCTGATTTCTGATATGGTAATCAAAAAGTATGGTTGGCATATTTTCATAATTTGACCTATGAATAAATAAAGATACTCTTCATTAAATGGAGACTGGGATGACAATCGAACAACTTTAAGAGTTTTTAAACAGTGTTGTTTTACAGTGTGGCTAAATTACCAGAAGTGCACACATGGACACTGGGTTATCCAGCTGGATATGTTTGAAAATTAGAGGACTCCTCTATGGTCACACTGTTTGCATGGAGTGTTGGGGGAGGGCATTATCTCCCTGAGATATTGAAAAATGAGCAGGGGGTGGGGGTGGTAAGGTATTAATGAACAGGTGGGGCAACTTTTTTTTCCATCCAGCACTTCCCCTGGCCTCCCAAGGCCTCCCAGGTTTGTGCAATCTCTCAGTGTCAACATCTTTCTGTAAGGCTGATTCAATTAAGATTACGCCTGTTGCAGAGAGAGGCAGACTGACAGGGGTCAGTTTGATTTTGCTGATTGTCTTTGTGCCTTTTGTTTTTCTAGCCTGAGTTACTGCTTTGCCTGCCACATGGTGTCATTACTTGCTATGCTGAGAAAGGCCATTGCTGCATCTTTTTGAAGTCATGAGAATATAGTTCACAGTATCATACGATACATAATGCTTTAGTGTGTGTTCATGGCCTCCCCTTCTTTATATTTTAGTTTCAGACTGTGTTTGAACGTGGTGGTTTTGTGATACTATGTCCATGTTTTTTATGCCCTGTCTTGTCACAAACCGGTATGTCTTGTCTTTTCCAGGTTTTTTTTAAAGGTTTTGTTTACAGTCTTGATTGCCTGTTGACAGAATTGTTGTGACAGCAGGTGTTTTAAAACATCTTGATTCCTGCATTCAACATGTCTGAACACCATTAGTAAAGGCAAGAAGAAAGGTATTGACTATTACCACTAATGCCTCTGCCACTCCCCTCTACCAAAGTTTATTAGCCCTCTTACACAGACCATTTGTGAATTGTTCAACAATTAACTAGCACTTGACAAAACGGGGATCAGCCACCTCAAAAGCTCATCAGGGGGGATCTGACTATGTTCCATCTCAAGGGGTGAGAGTGTGTGTGAAGGGGCGGGAGGTTTTGCTGTAGCTTCAAAAATGACCTTTATAGCCTCTAATAGACCCTGGGCCTGGCACTAACACAATACGTTGACCTCTGCTCCACTGGGTCACCCTCCTCTGCCTGGGTTAACATTACACCCAGATTTTACCCCACAGCTGCAGCTCATTACAATGCCCCATAAAATACGTAGGCAGCCAAACGAGGGGTGTGAGCCACCATTAAAGAGGTGAAGGGGACGATTGTGGGGGCGAATGGAGAAGTGGGTATAGAGGTGGAGGGGGAGGCAGGTTGAGTGAGAGGTGGAGAATGAAAACAGAAGCGTTAAGTCATTAGGGTCCATTGTTGCGCTCAAACGGCCGCCACACAAGCTCTCTGTGAATGGGAAATGGAGCTTAATGACCTGAAAAGGAACTTCAAAAGCTGCAACAATAGATGAGAAGGGGCGGCACCACTCGAATGTCACTCTGCCACTTATTGCTTAGTTGGAGAATGGCTAGGCTATTTAGATTGGTAATGTGATGAAAGTCAAACTTTGCTTGGTGCTTCCTATGGAAATGCCCCCCCCCCATAATTCACTTTCAAATAGGTAGTTATGGATGAGCTGTATTGGCAACACAGAGTCTTTGGTGAGCTTTATTGTAAAATCTTACACATTGCAATGCAGTGAATTGTAAACGTAATCAGTGTTTCTCCCATACTGTCAGTACAACTTTTTCAGTAACATTTAACTGAGCAAAGAAAGAGATAGTTCTTTTACTTGTGTCTCTGAATACACACAGATGGTGTATGAGCTGCTTCTCTTTTTGTGTTAGCATGACCAGCAGTCTATTAGCTTGTTGGTGTCAGAAGCAAGTTGGCTGACTCACAGCCATTTAGCTGGTGTGTGAAATCGGGGGTGACAACAATGGCTGCCGTTGCCAGCCTGGTGTTGGTAGGAGACAAGATCAGCTGGCATGCCGCCTTTGAGACTGTCAGTCACTCAGCTCCATGTCTGCTGCCACACCACAGCTGCCAGTTAGCATAGCATGTATACCCAGACTGTACCCTGCTGAGGTATCCAGAAAGCCTTCAGCATCCACAGCAATGTTGCACCACCAAATTAGATGAGGTATGTGTGCAGCCAATAAGTTTGTTGCTTCAAAGTCAATGTAATGCAGGATTAAATATGCTGAATAATCCATCAACATTTTGGTGGGGAAAGTGGTATTTCCGCAAAAATGCATCCATGTACATGGTCCTCAGTATCCCAATCACAAAAATTGTCATTAATCCTTTAAATATTAAAACTTGGTAATAATATTAGATTCCTCTCCTGTCTCTTTCAATTCGTGTCTCAGAAAAGCTTTATTCATAACCCTTAAACACACGCTCTCTGCTTTGACCTTGTTAATTCCAGGAAAACTCCGGAGTTAAATTTAGCCCAAAACGACACAAAGGTGAGTCAAATTGGATGTATCATGCAAATCAGTGGGTATGTGAACAAAAACAAGCCCCAAAGTTAGTTTCAATAGTGTTGCCCTGAGCTTTGACTCGTTTGCTGCTCTAAATACACTGTCGCCTGCAACCAGCCAACAGTATCACAGGATATGATTTGCATGCTTTGCTTGCTTATTTTCTCATCTATTCATGGTCTAGTCAGTCTAGTTTTAAGATATCCATGTTTACTCCTTGCCTTCTCAGGGAACTTTTAAGTTAAATCTGCTCTCAGTGTGACTCTCAAGCTCTTTGATCTCACAAAGATGCCATTTAATGAAGATAACTGGAGTTGCAGAAAGTCTACTTGTATTTGCCTGCAGCACCGTGTTTGACAGCAGTCTGAGAACACAGAAAATACTATTTTGTTTGGAGTTACCAATTAGCCTGCATGCCTTGCTTATGAAAAGCTCTTTTAAGCTAGGGGTGAATATTTTTCTTGTTCACTTTCTTCAAATAGGGATTTACGCCATCAGTTATTTGTATAATGATAACTTTAGGATAATCTGGCATTAATGAAAAGATGAATAAAAAAAATCAAGGTCTGACCTTTCTTGAATGAATGATATACGACTGGGCAGCCCAAAATAAATTGCTTGGTATATAAGCAACATACATAGTGATTCATTACCTAGCACCTAGTACCTCTGAGGACTAGACGTCCAAAATATCCATAAGTCTCCTTGTTAACATCCATGCCACAGGGATACTGACATACTGTCAAGCAGAGCTGCCAATAGGCTGCAGCCTGTCCTGAGGCGATTGGACAAGCTAACACAAACAGGCATACTGACATATGAATACTCACACAGATGCACAAGCGATATTTACCATCTGCATACACACAGATTGTACAGATAGCAATTTGTAACAAAGACTAAGACGAGTGTATTTATTTTTACTCTCTGTTAATGAGACATATTAGTAAAATAGCTTTATTGGACAGGTGGAATCAGAAGGTGGAAAATACGAGTAGCCAACTATTTCTTAAGAATCCTTTATGTATGCATTTTGTTAGTTACTCTGCATGTGGGTGATTGTTGTATTCACAAAAACAGAGAGGCAAAGTATTGGCAGACTTTGCTGTGTTGCTCTGTTGTCGGCAATTCCTTGGCACGGCTCACTGATCCGCCTGGCTGGTGAGAGCAGAGACCCAAGTCCACAGTAGGTATGAGGTGTTTCAAAGAGCGCTTTTGATCTGAACAAAGCTAACCAGGAAAAACGGCAGTGGGAATAATCAGATATTATGAGGCTTTTATCCATGCCCGGTGCGGGTTCATTATGGCGAGTTGATTTTGGCTTAAGGCAAGCAACCAACATTGCACAGTAGGACACTGAGGCCACATTCACTGACTGCTGAGCCTCCCACCCTCCAATGAGATTCATCATAAATGTAATATCCCCAAACCAAACTGCACCCGATCTTTCCTCCAGATTTGGCATTGATTGGACAGTCTGCACTCCCACCCCCTTCTCACTGATGCTGCCTGTATTAAGAAAAGGCCTCACCACTAATTACACCCTCCCAGTCTAATAGAGGCACCCTGTTAAACAAACAATTGATCCCCACTTAACACATGTACCCACGTTAGTAAAACACAATTTGCCAATTTGCCAAAGGCAACACAGACAGGAGAGGGAGAAAGAGAAAAGAGAAAGAGGGAAAGGGAGCAAAGGAGGGAGCCACTGGGGGGCTTCTGCTGTCAGTGGAGGAGGAGCAGGGATGACGTAGGTGTATGAGAAGAGAAGGGAGGGAGAGCATGAAGTCAAAGTCTAGAGAGAGACTGAGAGATGAAGATTGTACACAGCTCTGGTTCCTGGCTGGATCCCAGAGATGGTCGATGCTGACTCTTTCATCAATGCTAATTTGACTGCTTGAAAACTTCAAAGGACAATAAAGACTTCTAATGTCTGATAAGTGTGTATGTGCTTCCATGTTTCGTAGTGCACAGGCCAACATATAGTCTCTCAGAAGTGTAGTTCAAACAGTGCTAAGTGGTGAAAGGATTCTTTCAGATGTTGGGGGGAGAATTTATAGCTAAGCCTGCTCTCTAGGAGTATCCAGGAACCAGAGAGCTACAAAAGTCACAAGTTTAATGTTCTTCAGAATATTGCTGCTGCACTGACGAGCCTTGTAAAGTTGCTGCTGAGCTTCTACTTTTCCTTTCTTTTTCAAAGTCTGCTTAAGATTTGGATGGCAAGGTCACAATCATGCCACGAATTCATTCCTGGTCACACTTTTGGCAAGGTTTGTTTTTTTATTTTTCTTTAATAGAAATTATGTTTTTAGTGAGATATATGCAACCACTCAAAGAAAACATAATTATTTGCCCTCGATGTAAAATCCACACTGAGAATCAGACAAAGCAAAACAAAAGAGGTAGCCTTGGTTACATTTTGAAGCATTCAGGTGCCAAACATTACACAGTCCATCCCAAATACATTTCAACTGTGTATAAATACAAGACAGTGGGTCAGAACAAATCATTGATGTTCCTACATAGCTGTGTGGCAGCTTGTCAGTGTGTGTCCATGCACAGGGAACACAGGGAATGAAGCTAACAGATTGCCTCGTTTGCCTTTTTGAACTGCCCAGCACGTTTAGAGAACAGGAGGGGCACAACAAAAGGTGTTAATGGCTTTATGGAGGCCCCATGCTGACAGATAGGCCATTATCTTCCTGATTCACTGCAGAATGGATAATAGCTCTGATCAGTTGCCCTCTTTATCTCTGGGGCCAAAGACCCAAGAGCTGGGTTAACATATCACTTCAGCTATAAAACTGTTTACAGTAAATGTTGCCAGTATATCTTAAACAGAGATTACAAATTAAATTTTGAACACAATACCTCTGTTAAAAGACGTGGAAAACAATTTTTGTACTTAAAGCACAATGTTTTGATTTCCTGTCAGCCAAATGCTGGGGTTTCAATTCAGGAAATCATCTGGGCAATTATATTTAATTTGGCTGAACATTTTACGATAAGAAGGTACAATTATGTGTCAAGGCTGCATATATCGAAGCCCGGACATGTGTGTTTGGCATTCCTGTTTTGCCCAATACACAAGTCTTTTATATTCTTTTTTAACTGCTGTGCAAACTTTTGAGCGTGTGTGTGTGCTAACTGTTATTTGCCATTCCTTTGTCAGATGTGTGTTTGTCTGTGTAGCGTTTGCCTGCCTGATTAGCTTTGCACATAATGTGTGTGTGTGTGTGTGTGTGTGTGTGTGTGTGTGTGTGTGTGTGTGTGTGTGTGCATGAGGGAGGGGTAGGGCACCGTTGTAAACTTATCAGCTGGTGATGACTTTCCACACAGCTCTAAGACAACTTAAGCCCTCTCTAATTACAGCACATCTGTTGCAGCAGAGAGGTATTCTTGTCATGTGGTTTAACAAATACTTTCGCATTCAGAGGAGTACATACCTAATGAGCCTCACAGCCCAGGGCAACTCACGTCTCCCCACTAAGATCAAAAAATCTAACCTCCATGCAACAAGCACACACTCACACACAGACACACACACCTACACACAGGGAAAACCACACGACCACATAGGAACAACTGACAAGAGCACAGTTTGAAAAGCACAATACACAGAGAGGCAGTGACACAATTGAATGCACACACACACACACACACACACACGCAGGCACGCACACAGACGCAAACACCGCAACAACCTGTTTTCAAAAAGAGACAAGAACAAATGATTCAAATGAAAGGAGCCAAACTAAGAGCGGGTACATGTTTACACTCTCTGACAACATTCTGAAGGTGTTATCAAGGTGGAAATCAAACGACCCGTCTGCTCTAATTATTACCTGCCCTAAATAAAGAGAAGTTGTCTTTGCAACCTCGGGATGAAAAAGGTTGAAGAAAATAACATCAAGAAGCAGATGAAGAAAACACCCACCAGGATATCTGGCAGTCAGTGTAAATGTGCTAAGGTTGCGCTATAATAACCCGGTAAGCTGACTGTAATGATTGTTGGGGAGACAGGGGATAAAGTGCTTGTCTCAGACTGCTGCAGTCACTCACAACAGGTGCTGGTAGCAGTCCACAATCCCTGCTGACCAATCCCACTGCAGCTATGACTGGGAGGAGGAGGCAGTAATGACTTTATTACTCCACTGGAGGGAAAGCCATGAAAGATAATGCAACCTGCAAAATGTCAGTCAGGAGAACATCTGCACATGGACCTAATAGAAGATAATGAGGCATCACAGCCACTAAGACGGCATGGGACATAAAAAAAGCCAAGCTCATCTCTTCAAATGGGAGAGTGGTGCAGTTTATCAAACAAATTGTCCAAAAAAGCCTCAAATAGTTTTCCCTGCAATGTTTATCTTAAAGCTTTAGTCAATTGCCGTTGCTGGATCTGGAGTTGGGTATGACATGGGTTTAGCATATGGTTCACTGCAATACTGAGGCTTAACTCCAGCTTGTGGTTTCTGACTGTCAACCTCCTTGGCTTAGGCTCCATTTTCCAGAGACATTCCAAATGTCATTATGAGATATATTGCAAAGAGAGGCCGTACACACACACATGCATGAATACACAATATCTCTAACACATGCACAATCACACACACAGGCACGCATCCTTTCCCATAAGCACACACGTGTTTCCTGTCTGTATCCGCCTTAACACCATGTGTCTTCCGTGTGGTGAGCCTTCCTCCTTCATTCACAGCCAATTGCTGCACTAATATGGCAGCAGCCCCTAAAGATACAATATACGCTTATTGGCGAGCCACTCTATTAGTGACAAAAGGTCACACTGTGAAAATATTAAACTTATGAAAGACCCGCACTCTCTCTGCACCCAAATATGCGGAGAAAGCACAAAAAAGGTGTTGTGTCCTCTGTGTATGATTATATCTTCTTCCTTCATCCTTCGAGCAGTGACCCAAGGGCCACTATTTTATTGGTCTCAGATGCTGGCTGCCTCACAATGTACAAAAGAGCCCGTTATTCTAGACTAATATTAAAGCTGGCCTTCGCATGCAGCATTATCCACATGACACGCGGCTACAGAGGCACACACATACACACACGCATGCATAACATGTACACAGAAAGCTGTGTGTTGTCTATCTGTGTCTGGGGTGTGGATGCCTGTAAGCAGCACAGCCTGGATGGTTTTGGGAGAGCTCTGGCCTCTTTATCCTGTCAGAAGTTCTGACAGAGAAACTGCTGTGTCCACCTTCTGTGTTTGAAACCTTTATGCCTTCCATGAAAGAGTGCTTTCAATCTAATCAGGTGTGTGGGCACAGAGAGGGTCATAGAAGCATCAGATGTTTGAATGTATTGGGCAAGCATCTTTGGGTGGGCGAAGAAACTACCAAAGGTGTGAGCATGATGATGACAATAGCTTGAAAAAGGATTATATGTCTGCATATCTGTGCATGGCTGAGTGTGTGAAGACAAACATTAATATTTTAATAAATGCATGCTTTCATTTGACCCTTCTACATGTGTGTCTTGGTGGCATTTGTTTTTGCGTACAGTATGTCATTTTGTGTGAGAGCTTTTTGCACAGGCAGCAACATGAATGTTTGTGTGTATGTGGAGTTACAGCTATCAAATACTTTTAAAAGCTTGATTTCCCCAGGGAAATGACAGAGGTCATCTCATCTGCAAGGGATGAAAACAACATTTGCATCCAATTGGTCACACCCACGACATTAAAGTTTTAGCCAGACAAAAACATGTCAAAGAAATTTACATCGCTGCACTGACAGCCCTACAGACTTAGGGACACAGCCCATTGCCACTTCCAATTATTAAAGCTACTTTTATTGTGTGTGAACTCCATATTCCCCATTACCAATAAAAACATAACGGGGAGGAGATATTTTTTCTTTGTCACAGCCATTATCACCCTCTCCATCCGCCGAGTGTGTATCAAGCTGCCAATCAGAATTAGGGAGTGGGCTAGCAGACGTGAGATGATTCGCCTGGCTCAGCCCCCATGCATGGATTTAAATAATAAAAGAGAGATTTCTCTCAAGGCCCTAAGCGCCGTGCCAATAAGAGAGCGGGGAAAATGGGAAAATGGCTGTGTGCGATGAGAAATAACTCCAAATTGAGGGTATAATGAACATGTTTAATATTTCATTTCTTTGGATGGAAATATCTATAGTGGGCGGCTTCTTTTCTTGTGCTCACCATTTGGTGGAATTAGGCTCATTTTTGGCCCAAGAAATCATAAAAGACTTTTGGACCAGCTGCTGATGCTGAGAGAAAGGAAGAGAGAGGGAGCGCCTGGTGGTATAAAGACAGTAATCATTTACAATTACACAACACACAATCCCCTCATTGCAAGCTGTCTTTCCATTTTTCATCTACAGCAGATCAAGCTCTCATATGTGTGCTGGCCCGACCATGAAAGATTTCCCTCCTTGCTACGATTGGTGGGTGTTGCGAAGAAACTCCCTATACACTGCAGAGCAGTAATCGCTACTATTTTTACAATTCGTAATGGCACTTATTACCCATTACCTCTTCAAAGTTTAACTCCTCCCATCACATAAATGGTCCAGTCTGAGCCTGGCATATAAGGTTTCTGAATACATATCATCTTAGATATTCCACACACAGTATGTGACTTTTAAAGCTGGAGCCATCATGATATTTTATCTGTCAGCATGAATAGCAACAGCTCAGGAGAGGGGTTTTTAAAATGGTATACGTTCAACATGTCTGTCAGCTGAGGAAATCTATTAATATGTGGTCATGAGCTTTTTGTCTGCATTTTCTTCGACTCAAATTGTATGAAATTTTCTTTTTGACACCACAGCACTGAAAAATCTCGTGTTTTATGTCTTTACCCAGAGACAAAAAAAGTTTTTTTGTTTAAAATTTTTAAGTTCAGAGACTTTTTCAGTGAGTTGAGAATCAGAGTAAATGGCCACAAATATGTATCCTAAGGGGAAACAGGCTGGTTTCTGTGTTTATCTTTCTTTTAGCTCTCTTCTTATTTTGACTGGGAGGCTTTCATGAGTGCCAGGACTGGCAAGATATTTCAAGGGACTTTACAAGCTAGTCCACATTATTTACTCTTGTAGATAAGTATCATTGGTCTAGCTTTCTCTCCATTCCTCTCAAGGTGTACCTTCAACAGGGAAGGAACTCAAGTAGAAACGCAAGAGGCAACCGTTAAAGAAACATAAAGATATTACAGAATTCTTCTTAAAGAGAATTTGGAGTACTTTGAAGAATGAGGTCTTCAGTGGGGCAAGCAAGGTTTACTGAGAAAATACTTAATTCAAGCATGGCGAGGGACTCATATCATACTTAACGTGTCACATCCAAAACTCCTTGGAAAGTTCAAATGCTCTGCAGCAAACCAAGAAGAGGGGCACTTTCACTAATACTTCACTGTTTATATGAAGTGACAAAGCTCTCCCCTCAAGTTTTTGAATCTACTCAACACCATGCTAATGAAGTTGTCAGAATGGAGGTACGAGCAACATTAATTGCCTTACATGAATAATAATTATGATGATGGTAATGATCGTGTCTGTCCGTTGTGAGCAAGCATGGATTGGCATGACTCGGTATTAAGGTATTGCGTTCATTAAGCGTCCTGAACAGATGAATTAGGCTTTATGTTTTTGCTATAAATCAGCTTCAAAGGGAAACTCTCAGTCTGCATTTCGTGGAATGAGGTCAAGATGCACACTATTAATTCCAAAGCTCCCAATACACAAACCAGAACAGGGAAACCGATGGGCCCTAGTAGTTAAAAATTCATTTTGGCTTGTCCCGAATTTGTGTACTTGTGATTGCTGACTTACACCCCCTTCTTTTTTTTTCTTTTTGGATTACTTTTAATCTGCCACTAAATCATAAATTATTCATTAAAGCATTTCAAATATTAAGCATGTATTAATTTCATTTATCATCTGCAAAAACAAAACTGCAGACAACCACAAATCTTGAGTTCTTCTTGAGCCAGTCTCAGGAGAAGACACCAGGCTTAATACAATTAATCTAAAGTTCTAATGCAAACATTTAGGAGATGGAGAAGAACTGTGTCATGTTTTTGTTTCGAAAAAAGAGTTGTTTTAAGTGAGATAAAAGGGCACAAGAGGTGTGTGATATAGCAAATCTGGCATCAATCCAATACCAAGTAAACATCGGACCAGTATCGGCAGAATCAATACCAATAGCAATACTTTGTACATAGAAAAGTGTGTGAAAATGAATCCAGAATGGCATACAAGCTCTTGAACTAATATTTCTGTTCATGAATGAAAGTAAATAATTAATTTTCCCACCAGAAAATAATCACATGCTTTCCTTTTTTCTACTTTGTTCTAAAACATTAAATTTGAATTATTTGGATATCAACACTTACTATATTCCAGAATTAAATGCAACATTTTGATCAAACAGCCTGCACATACTGGTAGATTAGCTATTAGAAAAACATAATATTTAGGTAATCAGCAATTTACAGATAGTTTTTAACTTATTTTTAAGTATTGATCTCATTATTAGTATTGATCATTATTGATACCAATGTTGGTATCAATATGGTGACAAATCGATATATTCGATCCATCTGCCCACCACTAATGAGCACCCTTCACTTTTGAAAATATGCTGCTCAAGCACCTGAAATACCCGGTTTGTTTTACCACTGCAGTTTGTGTATTTACTGTGCTGTATTTACTCATGTAATTTACAAGGGTAGGTTTTTTAGCCTTATTTTACAATCTGATTCAAAGTATGTCAGGTTCAGGAGGAGTAAGGTGTCACTTTTAGGACAGAAAACCAGGCTAATCTTCCTGCAGAGGGTGGGCTAGTTGGCTCGTTGTCATCAATGGCATCTCAGCTATGCAGAGATTGTTTGTGTGAGGTAGAGACACCTCCACCTCTGAGTCCCCTTCTCCTGTTGTGTTCCTCTGTGATCTTGCAGTCATGTATGTGATTGGATTTTGGCTTAACAAAAACCTGAAATTACACACCTATTGTGTTCCAGCTAAGCCCGCCTTCACAGCGATAGGGGCAGGCTCTGCATGGCTTTCTTGGCTGCCGCCTCTCTCTGATCCCGCCCCCTTTTTCCCTTCCAGGTTGTTGAGGGAAAAGGATAACAGGATTAGGTCAGGGTTTCTGAGAAGCATCGATTGCCATATTCAGAGGGCTGGTAAATAAAGAAGATGCGATATGGGTCACTAGTCATGAGGTGAGACAGGCTTGGCCTTTACTCCTGTGTGAAAAAAAACGGCACCTTTGCAGTGCAAGTTGACAGGACAACTTGGGAGACAGGGGATAAGAGCCCCTCACCATCCTCTACAACCACACTCAGGGACCCTGACACTGTACCATCTGTGACACAACCCCCAGTCCCCTCAGGCTATGCTTATGCTCATCACAGAGATGCTGATAACACAGGGTGTGACTAACACGCCATACAAATCTCCACATCCCAGGCACAGAGAGGAACAGAAAGAAGGGGACACACTTGCACACACACACACAAACACACTTACACATGGTCTACATCCACTATCATAATCGGCCGTCGGGAGGCAGGTTGCATTAAGCTCACAGGGAGGTGTAGATATCGGTCTATGATGAGTGGGTGGACCCTCGTGAGGTAATGACAGGGTAAGGACTGAATGAGTCTGGTTGTATGTAATTAAATTTGAAACTGACAGTACTATTATACAAAGACACAGCAGGGGTTAAAGGTAAGTGGGAGGAGCTGAGGGCTGTGCCATGCTTGATCTGAGTGGGTTGGAGTGTATTCACAACACATCACTCAGAATGATGCATTTAGTTCACTGCCTTGTTAACAGCTCTATTGATATTGTTGTATTGTTAAGAATTGTTAATTCTGCATACTGACCGAATACAGAGTCTGATAAAAAGTTGAATCATAGAAAAACAAAACCTCACTCACCCCATAATAAAATATTTATAATTACTCTCTGATTTTATTGCCAGCATAGTTGCTTTTATCTCTTTGAGTATTATATTGCATACATCAGCAAGTTCCCAAAGCAACTGATTTAAGTTTTGTTTGGATTGCAAACTTTTCTATCTTATTTCAGAGATATTACCTAAATGTAAGGTTCACTTAAAAGTTTCCCAAGGGCTTTAAAAAAAGCTTGATGTTAAGTTTAAAAATTCATTTATCTTTCCTTAATAACTGTTTTGCAAAACAAGTAACTTCTCATTAGAGCAACTTGATTTAAGTGAATCCAAGTATGTGCACAGTGCCCTTACAAAACACATTTTGAAAGGTTCAGAACTGAAAACGTCAACACAGCAGAACTTTGTTATTGTTCTCAGGAAGCCTTGTATCAACTTCAGAGTCTGATAAGAACAGTTAAGCACAGATACAGATGTATGCTGTCCTTTTCTCAAAAATGTAATAAAAAAATATAGGTGGAGCTCCGGAAATAACAGTTGACGCATTCTACTCTCTCCCTTCCCCTCATATTCACTTACACTTTAGACACTTCACACGTACAGGCCTGCATCACTAAGAGAACACTGTGTGTGTGCTTGTGTGTGTGTACACATGCTTCAACTGCGCAAAACATGCAAGGTCTTTTCCTATGCCCCCTTACCCTTGTTCTCTAAACTGTCTGTACGTAACAATATAATGACCTCCCACCTCCCCACCACACACTCTCTCTCTCTCTTTCTCTCTCTCTCTCTCTCTCTCTCTCACACACACACACACACACACACACACTCACTGCCCTCCTGGTTTTGTTTCCTCTTCCTCAGCTTCATAGCCGTTCCTCATTATGAAGACACAATGGGAAGCCGCGTCTGCCTGGGCCAATAGCGCTAAGCATAAATAATGCAAGGTCAATGTCTCTCCTCTCTTCTTTTTCTCCGTGTTCCCCAGGGGAAGGGGTGGGATCTAAAGCTCTGACACACCAGCAGGTCCCTCTCAGCCCATTTATAAGCTCTCTGTCCTCCCAACTTCCTCTTTCCTCCTCTCATCTCTCTTCTCTACCCTATCTTCGTTAGCCTTTTCTTTGTCTTCTTTGAATCTGCTTCTTCTGTTCTTGCAATTCTGACTTCTGCCTCTTCTTTTTACTTACTTATCCCTGCACTTCACATTGTCTCGCCCATTCACTTCTACATTCTTACATCTTTACTTTTCAAAGAGTCCCAAATACACCCTTTTCCTTTTAGTTGAATTTGTAGCTTTCATTTACTCCTCTTCTTCCGTACATCATGCCTATTTATCTGTATGTTTCTTTCTTTCGACAACTCTTTGTTCTCCTTGTTTTAAGGAAAGTACTTCTTGAAAAATGGATGTAAAGGAGAGGAAAAGAAGAGGAGGAAGGGGGTGAAAACAAGGCTCCCCAGAGCCTGAGGGACAGCTTATCCTTATCAGGCTTCAACCTGCTTATTAGATCCTCCAGGACACACCACACTCTTCACTTAAGCAACACCACCTACCCCTCCTCCATCTTTCACTCCTTTCTATATATCTCTTTCTCCTGCCATCTACAGCTTCAATACTGCATCTTACAACAGAACAGAAAGAAAGGAAAGTTTATTCGCATAGATACTAGGTGAAAATGGTGCCCTGGCCCTGAACAGCGATGTCACATTGTTTACATATTGTTTATGAAATCAGAGACTTGAAGTTAAAGTGTGAAACATTCTAATTGAAGCTGTTATCATACCAGTCTCTTTGAATGATATCAGCACCGGGAATATCAAAGGTTTTTCTTTCACCCCGTGGTTCTATTTCTGTCTTGAAATGTATGTATGTGTTTAGAGGATGAAGATGGAAGGAAGAGCCTGGGTGTTCCCCCCAGGAGTCATTTTCTTCTCCTGCACCGCAGGTCAAAAAATAAGAGCCAGGCCAGGACGCCCCATCCTGCCTCTCAACCATCTGCCGTGCCTCAGGAGCTGCCAGGATCTTCCACCACATATCCCATGAGCAGCAGCCCTGTTTATCCCCCCACCCGCTCATCCAGCACCCAGCACCCAGTCACAGGAAGAGGCAGCCTGTCAGAGGGGATCTGTGGTGTAGACAGGCATGCACTATAAAACTCTGTAACTGAACCGAGGACTTATTGGCAAGAAGAAACATGTTAAAGTTGGAACAGATAACCATCTGATTAGTTGAGGTAACAGAAACAGTTAATGAAGATATCATTGATGGCTATCCAGTCACCTTCCAACCTCAGTGACAAGGCGAATTGTTGCAACATGCAAGCCAAGAAAAATGACTGTTTATCTAGATCTGCAGAAATAGATGAGAGGCACATGAAGAGCATGTCTTTGAGTAACTGAAGGCCACAGGCAGCCCTCCTGCTGGCTGCCCCCAAACCCATAGAGACTCAGTTGAATGCCAGACCTCCATGTGGAGTCTTAAGATAGACCCACTCAGGCAGCAACAGCAAAGGGTATCATATCTCTAAGATCCTTACCAAAGACAAGACCCCAACAAAGCGCCCTGTAGAGATTTACACCAGCCACTCAACCAGTGTAGCAGGGCCTGACTGTGGACACACACTCGCACGCCATCTGATTAGTGACATCCATCATATCCTGACGAGGGGGGACTCCCTCTGAAAATAAATGTATATTTAGGAGCCTCGCTGTGAAGCAGGGGGGTTGAGGGATCTTGTTACGACAGCCACTCTAGAGGCTAAAATTAATGGCTCTTAGACCGTCACTGGAGTGACACCCAAGCCCTCAGAGAGCTATCAGCGAGCAGCAGTGGAGAATTCCACAGCTCGCCGCCACGTCCACACCAATTCTCACTACCATGTCACAGGCGTCTTAACAGCTGTCACTCAAAGGGCAAAGCATGATGTGAGGAATGGGTATTGCCACATGCTAATTTGGGCTAACAATGTTGCATTAATGTTATCAAGGGAAATGGACAGTGTCTCTGACATTATTGTCTTACAGAGTAAAATATTACACTACTTTTAATTTAGTTCTAACTTTATGTATACTGCTTACATTCCACACCAGAGCGTTTTATTTCAAGGATAATGTCACAGCTTCATTTCAACCAACTTGAGAGTATAAATACTAGTTACGTGAGTAATAACAGATCAGCTTACACAATGTTCAGGCTTTCATACTCAGGTGCACCACACAGGCCAAACCAAGTGTGATGGTAACTTGAGGATGGGTCCGCACTGGATGAAGAGAAAGAAGGTCCTGCAATCAGGTGGATTTCTCCTTATTGATCACAAAGGTGTCACCACCACACTGAGTCAAGATAAAACCTTGATTCAATAACAGCGTCCAAACACCCTCTCTATCTCTCACTGGTCCACATACATCATGGCTTCATGAACACTCACATATATATCTAATGTAGGTCTTTTTCTCCCTCGAACACTTGTGCCCTGAAGGCGCAGTAGACTCACACCATCAGATAGTGTTAAATGAGCAACTAATGACAGCCGACAGGAGACAAACCAATTAAACCTCATCAATTCCTGCCTTCCCTCCCTGAGCTGCCAGCAAACACCCCAATCAACAGCTTGATCAGTCATAGGTGACACTGCAACAAAATCACGAAACAAAATCACCTCACAACAGTGGCAGACTTATAGCCCCCCCCCCCTTGTCTGTTTGGGAGAGGGTTTCATCCTTTGGTGGGGGTTAGTGGGTCTAGTCTTATTGGTTGTTAAGGTTAGCTGGACCCATAGTCTTGATTGGAAAATATGTGTGTGTGATTGCACAAAATTATTTTGAAGCCATCAAGTCAGTCAGAAAGTGATGATAGATTCGTAGAAACATAAAAGAAATCAGAATACAGATGGCCTTGTCGTTCACGTTGCGCTCCATGAGGTTCACCCTCGCACTGGCAGCCCGGGTTGGAATCCAGCCTGTGGCTACTTTCCTGCACGTCACTACCCACTCTTACCCTGTTTCATTCACTATCCACTGTGCTCTCTCCTATCCGATTAAAGGCACAAAAGCTCAAAAAATAACTTAAAAAGAAAGAAATATAAACGAAATCCCTTTAATTAATTTTTACATATTATATGACACATAGCAACATTTTAGCAGTTTGAGAGTGTGCTCTCGTGAGCTACGATTTCATAAGATTAAACATGGGAAGGGTATTAGAAAAGACAGTAAAGTTTTGTGATAGCAAAAAGACTTTGTCATTAGGATGTGCTCTCTGTTTGGTAGGCAATGCTTAAAGGCATATTGGAAAGCTTGTGATCACAGCAGGGGTCAAGACACTGTGTATCACTGTGTATCACTGTGTATCGCTGTGTATCGCAGCAAACAATACTTGAGGGGACTTTCCTGAAATATTTCAACAGCATATTATAAACGGTTGCTTCCTCAAATCCAGGTCTTGAGCAATCAGTTTCCTGAAAGTAACTGCATGACATTGATGAAGAATACCCTATATAGTAAATATCGGAAAGGTCTAAATAGCAGAAAGGTGGTATACCATGCAAAGCTGTCTTCTAAGTGTATTTATTTAAACACAACTATGACCTAAATCCTTGTTACATGTGTGTTTTTTAATCTCCATAAGTCTCTAAATTGACTTCGGATGAATCATTCAAAGAAACTGTAAAACCTGATTCAAAATCAAACATTTTGATTATCAATGTTTTTGTTGTTGTCGTTATTATGATTATCATCATTATGCCGTAGTCCTAAATTGAATAAGCTACTACAAAAAATAACCCCCAGACACATAAATGCTGGCCCCACTGTGCAGATGATGTCCCCACTCCTGACAACTGGGCCTCCAATGGGCTATAAATTTGGATTCTTTGATCACAACATATGGGCTTTAGCTGTCACAACTTTGACCACAAAAGTGAGCAACAGATACATCCACAGCCCCTTGAGGTGGATCCAGCACATTTCTCCTCTTGCATTGGAAATCAATGAGCAGCAAATTATTTATAGAAAGTATGCGCTGTGTTGAATTACTGTCGCAGGAGACCGTAGGGATTTATACAGGAGCCTGAGCACACAAATCATGCATAGCCAGCACCTGCAAGTGACAGGTGACTCACTTTGAGCCATGGCAGATATGGATGTATGGGTCTGTGTGTGGTGTGCAGCGTATATCGAGTTGCAATATCCATTCATAACTTCATTTCCTCCCAAAGGTCTAAACAATGACAAAGAAAACTTACGCAAAATCTATTACAATAGCCCATTGTTTTTTCTTTAACTCGCATGCAGCCACTGCAGGTCCCTGAAAGATGTGTTATTTTACACTGTTGACCCACTTAGGCTACTGTTGATATATGTATTGATTATATCTGCTCTGGCTGTCACAACAGAGGGTCACTGTAAGTAGGGATGGAAAAGGCCAATTAGAAAAACACTTCAGGTCTTTGAGGTGCTTTGAAATAATAATCTGGGTCACTGGCAGTTAGGACTTTTGGATAGTTCATTTTAAAAATATTAAAAATAAGGATATGTATTTGGCCATTGTTCAAACATTTGGAATGTAGCATGCACATACATTTATGCAAAAAAAAAAAATAATAATAATAATAATTAAAAAAAAAACATTAAGAGATTTAAATGTCTTTAAAGTTGAGTGAAAAGAACAGCTTTGGTAAAAAAAAAAAGTCATTTGGGGCGACTGATATATGTCTCAAAATTAATGTATTTCTTCAACATTTCTAAAAGTTCAACAAATATCAGTAATTAAACAAACAGTAAAAGAAGAAGGACAGACTTATAGATTTGCAGATAAAACTTATCATTCACTGTTTTGGGGTTGTGGCCCCACATGATACCCAAAGTGGCTAGTTCATTGTGGTGGTTGAAAAATTTGTTTTTTTTATAAACATGAGAAAGACTTAATAATCTACCAGGAGTATCACTGGGTTCCTCAGATGTGTCTGGTTGGTGAAATATCCTGTTCTTGAGGTGGTTTCAAAATTAAAGACCAAAAATTGTGTTTTCTTGATGGTCGGCCCAGATGATATTTCATATAATTAACATATTTGGACAACATTCATTTGTTTATTATGATGGAGATATAAGTGCAAATGGTTGATAAAAGTAGGCGTCACATCATGGACCCATCTACACTCTCAAATAACAGCTCCCTACTTCCATATTTGCAATAACTCTAAATTATGTAGAAGGTTTCAATATACTGAGTTTTCTTTTGGTATAATATAATGCCATACCATACCATACCATACCATATAAAACAATGCATTACGATACACTCAACTTTGAAACTTTGAAAGTGAGAAAGTTCACATTGTTTACATCAAAAGATGTAAGTACAAAACACTTGAGGCCGTATCATTAAGCCAAGGTATTGTGTCACTACTTGGGTCTTTTGTGAGAGACGAAGGTTAAGACGGACAGGATCATGGGCCAGAGGGCAGAGAGGTCTGTTAAAGCTGATTTATGACAGGCAAGTCGGAGGGCGCAGGATGCCCTGCTCTCTGATCACAGCTTCCATGTTGTCCTCCTTTTTTCTCCCCCCATTGGGATGTTCCCATTCCACAGGTCAAAACCCCACAGAACCACATACTTTCCCCACCAGTTTGCTGGTTCCCACTCCCCCCTGTACTTGTCTCAGAACCACATCTTTCATGTTCTCACATTGTAAATCACTCTCACTTGTGTGAGTCTGATACCTGTAGCATGGCTGTCACATGGCTGCTCTCCTAATGTGCCTGCCAGGCAGCCCCACAGGCCTTCAGACCACCATGCATGTCTGCAGTCTCTCTTAACAGGGTAGCACTGGGATAAAGAAGGAACATTTGTGTGGCTACTAATTCAGCTGTTATCATAACTGGCTCTTACAGATTTGACAGTTTCCTCACACAGTAAAATATGAACAGAGAGGCCTGAAAGCCCCCACAGGCTCTTGACAGGGTGTTACACTGTCAAAACAGAGATTCAGCCACTGCACAATCATCACTTGCAATTTCCTTCAGTCATCCGAGATTGAAGAGGAGCTAAGGAAACACAACAATTATCTCTCCTATAGTGGGAAATCAATGTGACAAGCACAAGTTTAAACCTGTCTGGAAAATCATTGTTTATTCAGTAGATTCAAGTTGCATAGTAAAATAATACTGTGATATAATTGTGCAAATACAAGATACCTGTAAAAATCCATAACTTTTGAGAGAAAAAAAATGCATGTAGTTTTGCACCCAGTTGCAGTTTTATATATATTCTCACCAAAGAAAGGAACGCTTGTTTGCTTCTATTTTTACAAATTATGTATAGCCAAAAGGATACAGTCAGGTCATGCACTCTTACAAATAATTCACAAATGCATCCCTTGTGGCCACAATAAACCTCACAGCTCTAGAATTTACAGATATAAAAATAGCAGGGGAGCAAGTGTTGTCGCTCAGTGAATTATGACTGCAAAGATCACTCCTTGTAGCCCTGACTACACAAACAGGATGTGTCATGGAGGACACATGGGGTTCCTCCAGCATGGGGATCTTCCCCCCTCACAGCTTCTGTAGGCAGATTTATCATCCAGAGGTTAAGGGTGGGACACGAGCAGAGGAGAGGGCACATCAGTGTGGGAGGGGGGGTGCTGCAGCAGGCAAGTTTGCTTTTACATTTTTTTCCCTTCCCTTTAAAACCGGGGAGGTTTGCAGGTTGCTTACTGAGGGCTTAAGTCCATAAAAGTGTGAGGAGAAAGCTGCAGCCACATGTCTGAGGAGTAATGCGATCCCAAGGGGCAGACCGCTGTTAACTTTTATTACAATAAATACTCTTGTTTGCTTCTGTCCTGTCTCACACAAGCCTTGGCTACTTTTATGTATGGCTTGTGTTATGATACACTCAAGGCCTATTTATACACAGACTGTTTTCACATAAATGGGAACTAAATACACAACCATAAAGAAGGCAAAAGCTCAAAGACAGACGGACATAAATATGATTTCAGTGTAAAAACAAAACAAAAACACAATTCCTGTATCATCAACATTCCATTTGTCATTCTGTTGATATGCAGAAAATCTCACAAACTCAAGACCATAGAGAAAAGTACACACTTAATGATTTTATGTACTTATCAAAGGTTTCTAAAAGAAGCCTCTGGAGATATATTTGTTTGAAAGCGGTAGATACACATATACAGACCGACAGTCAGACAGACAGGGCTGTGTGGGGGAGATCAGTGAGGTAGAGAGCCCTGATTGATAAACTCCCTATCTGGCTATTTACGATCTGGCTGCAGAAGAGGCAGGCTTCGCCAGACAGAAAAGCAATTAATCTGCAAACGAGCTGGGGAACAGCCGGCCTGAGCATTGGAGCCTCCTACCAGCGTCGCTCTGGAGGGGAGATAAGGCTGCAGACGGCTATTTATTGTACATTTTAATTAAGTGCTTGTTAACGCTAGTTATCTTAACAGTCACAAAATTACCGTTGTAATGCATTTAGTTTGAGGAAAAATGGAGAGGGCTGGAGCACTTTATGAAAGCTGGCACAGCTTGCCTTCATTTGAAATCACAGGATAAATTCAGAGGAGGCGGATGCCACAATGATCTAAGCTCAGGCACTAATGGTTATTTAATATGGCCATCAGCGGTCCCAAGTCCCCAGCATACGGCACTCGCACAATAGCCTCCAAACCCTCTTTAACACTTATTTGAGATGACAGGAAAAATGAAACCGTTTGTGCTTTCAATGGAAAAGCAATCATTGGTACATTATACTCCGCTTGCCCTATCATGCTAATGCCGGGTAAAAATGTCACCAAATGTATTTAAAGGGCTGATGGAGTGTTGCCGTTTGATTCCTGCTGCCTGCCTGATTAATAAAAACCTTCAATTTGTATGTAAATGCAACCTGGGGCTCATATCATCTGCACACCTGCACCTGGAGAAAAATAATAAACTCAAGTTTAATGTGGCAATTATGAGAGTTTATGGGGATTGTGGGGAAGAGGGCGGCAGAGGAGAGGCTGCCTTGATGAGAGGGCTCTCAGAGGGGAGTGGGCCAACCCGGACCAGCCTGCGACAGGAATGACCTGATGCACAAATATAACCTCAGCTCTTAGAGCTTACCACAACATGCACACCTCCACAACATAGACTGGTGGATGGGTTAAGGCTGTCCAGTGATGGAAAATATTGCATGATTTGCCTTCCTGTCTTCTGGTATTGATGCTTTTTATTTTAAGTGCACATGATGTTAATTTCCTACCTGAAATGCTGACAGAGAACTTAAGTACATTCAATTATGTCTTTTCTCCCTTTGTATGTTTGCTTTGCTAAGTATGAAATATTCTTGTGGTTTTGTATGTGCGGTCCTCTAAGTACTTGCAATATTTCACAGTGTGCAGCGTGCTCTTGTCAACGGACTTATCACTGTGTCAACATTTAGCATTTAAAAGAAACATTCTGGTCCTATTATCATTCAGCATGTAAATGGTATTGACCTTATGTCAAGTTGGCCATACCAACTTTCCCCCTGGTAATTGATTTGTGTATTGTGTAGTGCTTCTCTTTTCTCTTACATTATACATTCTAAGCCTCACAGCCTACTTCCTCCAAGAACAAAGTGAGAGTGTATTGACTAAATGTGAGAGGAGTAAAGATTACAGAGCAAAGATTAAAGGCGGGTACTGTTGACTGAGCTTGCAGGGGTGGCAGCATGCAGCTTTCACCCACACACTGGGACTTTGAAGCTAGCTCTAAACTCTCCCTCTCCTTCACCAGGATCAGCGCTAACGTGTCTCACCTTGCCTACTGTAACCTGTCAGAATCAGCACTCCTAAAGCAGGAAGACGGATGAGAGGAGAAAACCTGCTGAATATTTTTGACAAGCCCTTCACCACTTCTTTGTTTCGCACTACTCCACATAGTTTGACCAAAACAAAACCAGGCATGAGTTCACAAACTGATTCAACCGTCAATCATGAGAGGGAGGACACAAACAAGCAGATTAAATTACGTTCAAGGTAGACCTCAGATAATTTTTTTACCTGTAAGAAATCAGTCAGCTGTACTTCTTAAAATGATTAATTTCCCTCTTCACAGATAATGCATACCTGCATTATGAGCCCTGGTTTAAGTACCCAGCTTTTGCAGTAACCTCACAACTGCTGAATATGTGTGAAACAACCATACACACACAAAAAGTGACAAATACCATGCAAGCAAAGAAAGGAGGTGAATATAGTGATTTCGAAGAGCGTCAAAAACTTCTGTGGTCTGTATTATGTGGGTGAGTAGACTGGAGCGATGCGGTGAGACGATGATAATAGTTATCTGCCGAGATGATCTGCTCGGGCATGATAATAGCACTACAGTGGTGTGACTGTGAATCAGTACCTTGATAGAGCAGAAGATGTGGGCCCTTCTCTCTCAACTCAGCATAGAAAGAAAAATCCCCACCTGCCTAATGGCTTTAGACAGCAGCCATTCGGCCTTGCTAATCTTCCGTCTCTCTGAAAATAACTTTTTGTGCTGTATGAAGATTGGATTTTACAGATCACAACGGCAAGGCAATGCATTCACTCAGCTGTACTTCTCATGAGAAACGTATCGTGATCTCTAATAATATTCTGTATATGGCTTCAGCCAAGCGCTACCTTTAAATGCGATGCCGTATTAATATTAATATTTATGGACTGTGGTGGAGCGCAAGCCGTCTTGAGAGGTACGGGCAGAACAAACTTCCATTAATTCCTATGGAGGGGAAAGTCCAAATTAATTCCTATTCACATTTTAATGCTTTTATGCTAATGCAGGTTCACAGGGAAAGGACGGTGAACCCACAGGAGGAGGGGGGTTAAAGTTGACTTCTGCACCTGAGAAATCTCTCTTCACACAGGGAAATTGGCTGAAAGCTTGAGCTGTTACAGCAGCTCAAATTTCAAGAATACACGCAACTTCATGCCTATATTAGATTAGTAAAGATTGAAATTGTTCTTAGATCTTAATTCCAACAACATGATGGTATCAATATTCAGAAAACACTACTGTTGCCCATTCTTTGTACAACTCAAGCATCCTCGTCACATTTAACTAACATACAAAGCTGTTACAGGGACAGCTTCTGTTTATTTTGACTGTTCTTGTCAATTTTTCTGTCATTTTAATTTACATCAGATTAGCAAGTCACTACTTTTATACTGCTACTTTATTTTCCACAGAGCTAATTTTATGTTGATTTAAACCAAGAGTCAACCACACAAGAAAAATCTGTCATGTTTACTCTTTGTACAGAAATACTGTGCACATTTATGAAGTGTGCTAGATTAATCTGTAATCTTGAAAGCAACTTACGGTAGCACTTTACTTGACGCCTATGTTTATACCGCATGATATATTTATAATATTTTATAATAACATTAAAGCACTGTATAACTACAGTTATAAACCATAAATTCCTAAGTTACTATAATGCTTTATAACAATAATCATTGCACACTATAAAGCATTTACTCATCACTTATAAGGTCAGGTATTATAATATGTTATAACTGTTAGCAACTCACTGACAATGCCCACATAGATAATGCATTATACAGACATCTATCACAATCTTATAAACATGTATAATTATCATTATAAACACTAAAAAACACTAATAAATTACCATAACTTTTTTATAACAATGAGTATAACACATTCACACACTCCTTCAAAAAACTTTTAATGACCACATTCACAATGAGTGGCTACGCTGATAAACAAAAGTCCTTCAAAAACAAACAAAACAGAAAAATACACATATTTTTATCCATGCAAGAACAATAGATAACATAGCAAAACTTATTTTTTATTAGTATTGTGACTCCTTCAAAAAACTTATAAAGCAACTATGATAATTATAATACCCTTTGATCCTTGCAACAAAAAATGGTCATCAAGGGACCAACAATCATGACCAACAATCATCTCATAAGACATTATAAAATGCCATATAATATGTTATGCTCATCGTTAAAAACGTATGAGTGTTTATTATGATAGTTATACATGTTTATAAGAATATGATAAAAATCTGTATAATGCATTATCTGTGTGGGCATTGTCAGTGATTCGCTAACAGTTATAACATATTAAAATACCTGATCTTATAAGTGATGAGCAAATGCTTTATAGTGTCTTATGATTATTGTTATAAAGCACTATAGTAACTTATGAATGTTTATAACTTTAGTTATATAGTGCTATAATTTCATTATAAAATATTATAAATGTATGTATAATACTGTATAAACATAGGCGTCAAGTAAAGTGTTACCCAACTGACAATAACTGTATGGTTGCTATTTTGTCATTACCGTTTGTTCTATCATTGAGCCATGAGAATCATTTTCCCAGTCAACTCAACTTCATCATCCATTCAAGTAATGTTTCATAGTTAGATCTCAACCATTGAACCAACACTATGTAGTTTTTCAAACATAATATAATCCTTCGATATTCATTGTCATGAGCCACCACTTTACAATGAGTTGAATGACCCCTCTGTGGTGGTCTGGGGTGGTCTGTATCACTTTCACTGGCACTAAGTAACTTTGAGGTGGATGGTAGGAACCCTGCCACACTAAAAACTACAAGTTTGTACTGTTTTACGGCCTACGTCACTTCCCCTGATTTGTTTAGAACACGGAAGTCTCGGCGAAAGCCAATCGTGGAGCTATAGCCATGGCGGAGGCAGCAAAGAACCCAAGGAAGAGAAAAGTTTTGTCGGAGGATGCAAATCAAAAAAAGGGAGAGAAAAACAAGCTGAATGCTCGGACCAGAATAAATATCCGTTCGGCGTTCACTTTCTGGCGTGAAATAAAAGACGAGGAGGGATGTCCGACCAATGCCGAGTTTGTAATGTGACTTTTTGTATCACTAAGGGCCATCTCATCCTGTTAATGTTCATAAACAAGTTATCCCAGGCGGTAGCTATTTATTGCGAACATGGTAATTTTTGAAAGCTAATGTATACGATGACTGTAAACTGTTAAGCACACAATAGTAAAGAATTATAAAATTAGAAGAAAGAATGCAAGTTCCACCAAGTTGAACTTAGCGATTTTCAACATCGTCATTTAGTCAAAAATAAATATTGCCTCGTCGCTATCCATTCTGCAAACAGCTGTCTGAAGACAGAAGAATACTTTAGAGTGAAGTCCTGGCTTCTATGGTTCACCTTCAAAACAATTGCACGCGACCGGCAGATCTGTATCTTCACAACAATATTCGCGCGCTAGGGCTTATGGGTAGTCGAGTTCTTGTTCCGGTCAAGCGGCGATCCTCCGTAGTACTGCTTTAAACTACTGAGTACAATGCTGATGTTAACAGAAAGACATGTATTCATGAGGTAAGGTTGGAAATGCTGGAATGTAACCTTTCATATCAAATATTATTGAATCACCTGCACCCAAATCTGATGCAGAAACAATTTCTCAAGCACATCTGACTTGATCACCACCTGATCAAGAATCCCAACACCAGTCAACTCCCCTCAGTCCCATGGGGAAAATCCAAGTCCATCCATTCTAGTTTGTCTGGACTGGTTAATGTGGTGCTGAGCTGAGGCAAACACAAATAGATTGCACTGGTAGCACTGGAGGCCACCCCCACCCCCCCACCCCCACCCTACTGCGTTACAGCTGTTATCATTACATATTTACTTGGAGGACAAGCGCATGCTCCCTCTAGATAAGTCCCTATCAGTACATGTCTATGTTGTGACACCTGGAGGGTAATTGTCATTAATTGCACTCATTTGGGTGGCAGGTCAGGGCAACTGAAGCGCAGGTGTTTGGGACAAAACATGATTATTCCCGCCGCAAGAATGGGAGGCTGGGAAAAAATGATTTTCTGTTGTGGAAGGCTCCCCACATAACGACTGTCCATTTTTTTTGATTTTATCACACATTAGTGGGTAATTGGTACTCCAAAAAAGGGAGGAAGCATGTCATCATCATCATTATTCCCTCCTTCTTTCCATTTTCTCCATTCATGGAAGAGATGGAGCACTCTCTCAGTTTAAAGTGGGAAATGTTCGGATGACTGCTGTGAGAGCACCACCTAAGCACCAGACGCTAAACTGTTGTTTGACAGATTACACTAAAAAGGGCAGAAACAAAGGATTATTAGAACATGACATTTTACATTTGTGTGATTGGCATGTCTTTCATTGCTCCTTCCTTAGTTGTCAATAAAAGAAACAACAGCAAATGTATCTTACTGATTTAGGTTTTTGTTCATAGGCCATAGTTTGGGAGATTTTTTTTTCTTTTTTGGAGATTAGGAAAAGACAAAACTTTCCAAACTGCAGCTTTAACTTGAATGATTGTTCTCTCAAAGAAGTGCTTAGCCATAAATTCATTGCTTGAAGGTTTTCGTTAGCAAGATGAAACCCAAATAAGCCTTAAGTCACATTCATGTTAATAAACTTAAAAAGAGTCCTATCCATGATTTAAAATTAGTTGATAAAAAAGTGAAGACCTTATAGCACAACTTCTTTAACTCCGAGCCATCGATCTGTTTGACTTTTAATAATCTCAATTACCTTGTTATCAAACTGTATCATGTCTCAGCTGCTGAAAATGTGTGAACCTGTCACCAACCACCATGTTCATACCTGCAACTCCAACCATTATGCAATAAAGCAATTCTTTCCAGTGATGACAGTTTATTTAAGCACACAATATAGTTTTCTCAATACTAAATGATCTCATGCACTTCAAAGTTGAGTCTTCCCATCCTTGCTGCTTTTCATATGCATTTACCCCCAGAGAGGCATGACTGTGACATTGCAGCACACCTCTTCAGCTGTGATGTTTTCTTCTTTTTCTTATGACGAAAACAATAAAAGAACCATTTCTGTCTGAAAAAGTACAACTAAGCCTGTCACTATGAGAGCATGTGTGTGTGTGTGTGTGTGTGTGTGTGTGTGTGTGTGTGTGTGTGTGTGTGTGTGTGTACCCCACATGGGCGGAGTGCAGACACCAGGCGCAAACATCCTCAATCTGTCCTAATAGCACAGCAGTATACAAAGCACAGACTTCAAATATAACAACCAAGCTACATTCCCTCATAAAAACACTGTTTACCATCGCTATGATAATTTACCCAGTAACATGTGCCCTCCACAAGAGCAAACACCCAGGGATGCCAATGTGTGTGTGTGTGTGTGTTGGCTGACAAAAATACACAGCAGCAGCTGGGCCCCATGTTTGAAGGCCTGCCCTCCACACTCCTTAGCTCAATGTGGAGGTACACTGTGACTTCTGGACTAGTTAGTGAGAGGAGGAGACCGTGGGTGGGCCTGAACTTGTGGGTGCAGGTGTTTGTGACAAATGAGATGTTAATCACTACCTACAACTTGGATTTACATCAAAAATCATGTTTCTTTAATCACAGGTGATTTGTATGGGCTGAAGTGTCTCTCAAGTTCTTTAGATTAACAGGGCAGAAAAATAAAAACACACAATCTTTTTTTTTCTTTTTCTATACATTATCGTTTAGACTACATATGCAGTGATTGTCCATTCTGGGTCAGTTGGGCATGAAGAAGTCATTTAAAGCAGCACTTCTGCACACATGCCAGAAAACACTCTGTCTGATGAGAAGGTGTCACATAAGCCATCACCCATTTGTGTCCAATACCTGCTGCACATGTCCCTTCTGTCCACCTGAGCTGTGGAGACTAATATGGGTGAACCTGAGGCTGGTAGTGCCAGAGCCTGCTTGCCAAAGCTCTGGAGAAGACAGATGGCATGCGGAAATCAATAACCTCACACAACATCATCCATTTTCTGAACAAATGAATCTGCTTTGACAGTATGTGTATGAGCGATCGGGTGACCTGCTCTCTTCCCATTTGAACATCCTCCCCTCCCTTCCCCAAGCGCCCTGTTATTTATGGCAGTTGGGCCCTGCACTCCTGTGTGCTTTGATGTTTAATTCAAGGACCCACAACCAGGCAGGGAGGAGAGCGTGGGTGTGTTGGGAACTCACCAGGACTCAGGAGCTCAGGAACAGTGATTTCCTACAGATATTCCCTGTGTTTCTCACATTGATATCGGACTTTGCCGCTGCCGAGTTACTCCAAGTAGGCCTTGAATGTCTCAAGATGATCTGTATTTGACCAGACTGAGCACCATAAAAAGTGTTGGATGACTCAAGAGTTCTGTGAGCCTGTAGCTCATGGAAGTTCCAAAAATACCTCTGTCTTAAGTTGTTTCACAGTGGAAGGTGTTGACACCAATCAAAGCCTGGTGTTGTCTGTTTTATCATCAAACAACAATGCTTTAGTGTCACACCTTAAGTATCCTCGACTTCACTCTCACTACCTCAAACCTCCACTATATCTTTCTCTGTCTCACCTGCTTTATCTCTCTTTCTCACTCTCTCTTTCTCCTCACAGGTCGCTCTCAGAGATTTATTCCAGCCAAGAGCAGCCCCAGCGAGGGGTTGGTGTTTGCAATTTATGGTTTAATAAGACTTACATAAGTCTTGCAGGTGTGCTTTACGTCCCCCACCCGAGCCCATTTGGAGGATTTATGGAAGGCCTTTGGATTGCTGGCTGATTTAGAAGTCCTTTTTCCTGTCTCTGGCCTGTCCGGGCCACCACACACTCCCCTAGACGTCTAGCCTGACCGGCCAAATGCTCGTCAGACTGGGGTCTGGCTGGGGACTCGTCTGCCAAAGAAACACAGACACCTCAGTAAAAACCACGTCTGGGTCTACTACAGGTGTGTGATATAGTGTTCATAAACCCAGGTAATGGTGCATTGGTGTTGGCCACCTTGTTAATATAAGCACTGAGATACAAATCAGACTGACATATAGGCTAGACTGCAGCCGTCCCACTGGATATGCCTATAGCAATGATTTTTAAATCAAAATGGGAATCAAAAGCCACATTCAATTCTGATACATGTGGCTATTGTTAGGCAGAGGAGAATGGTTTTGC